>VDFB02058242.1:540220818-540233906 GCA_007258455.2 Sequoia sempervirens | reverse complement strand
AAAGGGCCATATATTATATCAGTAGAACCTTAACAAGACATGAGTTAAACTACAATTTCATTGAAAAAGCTTGTCTTGCAGTAGTGTTTGCTTCTCAAAAGTGGCGACATTATATGTTGGCTCATATAGTCAAGCTGATAACAAAGATTGATCCATTGAAATACCTATTAAGCAGAGCTACTTTAACAGGAAGACTTGCAAAATGGGTAATGATCTTAAGTGAGTTTGATATTCACTATGTAGATCGAAAAGCTATTAAAGGACAGGTCATTGCAGATCAGTTGACTGAAGCTCCTTTACAAGAAGACAATCCAATGCACATTGAGTTTCCTGATGCAGATGTCTTTACAGCAACAATTCAGAGACCGTGGGCATTGTACTTTGATGGATCTTATACACAATATGGCTCGGGGGCAGGGATTCTTTTTGTTACACCTGAAGGACATACCATCTCACGATCATATCGGTTGATGTTTCCTTGCACAAATAACATAGTAGAATATGAGGCATTACTCATAGGATTGAAGATAGCTTTGGAATGGAAAATTACAGAGCTAGAAGTTTATGGTGATTCACAACTTGTCATTAATCAAATTAATGATGATTATCAAACAAAAGATGATAAGTTGCTACCATACAAGAACATGGTGGATGATTATAAGAAATATTTTGTGTCAATTAAATTTTCACAAATATCACGGATTGATAATAAAGCTGCAGATGCAATGGCTACCATTGCTTCCTTATTACAAATATCTGAAGATCAAACCAAGTATGAATTCTTGGTGGAACAATTGTTTTCTCTCACATATGATAATCCTGAAACCCAAGTTATATGTCATTTGACTGGTTCAGATTCACCTTTATATGGCAAAACTTATACCTATTTGAAAGATAACATCTTACCTTCAGATTTATCCCACAACCAAAAATGGAATTTCATTAAGCTAATCCGGGTTACTCACTTATTGCTAATATCCTTTATAGACGTGGTCTTGATGGTACACTCCTTAGATGTCTTGAACGCGACGAATCTGAAAAATCCTTACAAGAGGTTCACGGTGGTATTTGTGGAACTCATTTGAGAGGTTTGACCCTTGTGAAACTTACCTTCGAGGAGACTAAGGATTACTATTGGCCTACCGTAGACAGATTCTTTTACTTTTGTTAAGTGTTCTAAATGCCAAATCCATGGGAATCTTATTCATGCACCTGCACAAGAATTGCAGCCTTTTATTTCAACATGGCCTTTTTCTTAGTGGGGATTAGATCTTGTTGGTAAAATACATCCTTCATCGTCAAATGGTCATAAGTTTGTATTACAACTCTGCAGTATTTTACCAAAATGGATTGAGCTTCATTCACTCTAACAACGATGGCATTAGCGAATATCTTCATTTATCACGAATTACATTATTTGTGAATGTAGATTCCTAATTCTGTGTTCTGGGGATAATGGAAGACCTTTTAGAATCAGGATGTTGATGAACTTTGTGAAAGATTTCATATCCAACACAGCTACTCCACACCTTATTATCCACAGGGTAATGGTCAAGCAGAAGCTTCTAACAAAACCATTTTGAAGATATTGAAGAAGACAGTAAATGATGCTGGACGTGATTGGCATGTTCAACTCAACCCAGCTTTGTGGGCATATAGAACCAGTGTTCGCACACCAACAAGAGCCACACCATATGCTTTAGTCTATGGAGCAGAAGCAATTTTACCATTAGAAGTTGAAATACCTTCGCTTAGGGTTTCACTTAAGGGATTGATAAGTGATGAAGACTATAGGGTTTCTCATCTCCAAGAGCTTGAACTATTAGATGAAAGGCGTCAACATGCAGCTGATCATTTGAAAGGTTATCAACAAGTCATGTCTCGTAGTTATAACCACAGAGTTAAACCACGGGCATTTCAAGTGGGTGACTTAGTTTTGAGAGAAAATCCATGTAATCAGCAAGACAGAGAAAAGAAAGGCAAATTTGAACCTAATTGGCTTGGTCCATTTGTTATCGTAGCAGCATACGGTTCTGGAGCATATCAGTTATCCACATCAGAGGGGGACCTGTTTGAAGAGCCAATCAATAGTATTCATCTCAAGAAGTTCTATGTCTAAAAAAAAGTCCTGAAAAAAATCAAAAAAAAAAAATCATAAAAAGTCCTGAAAAAATAAAAAATCATAAAAGTCACGAAAAAATTAAAAAAATGTAAAAGTCTGAAAAATCAAAAAAAATCATAAAAGTCATGAAAATCAAAAATCAGAAAAATCTTGAAAAAGTGCAATAAAAATAAGTGGTGAAAACTTGGCAAACAAGCGCTACTTGTGATAAAAATGGGCTCCTCCATTTATTAGTTTATGTCTTGTTTTCACTTTCAGCATCATCCATCCGCGTCTATCATCTGTATATATCTTTCATTATCCATATCATGTAGTGGAATCTTTAGGTTTCATCATGGCTTGATGAATTTGTACATATCTTTTATCTTTAGGTTGTGTTTACACTGAGGGCAAAATGCAGAAACATACAAGAGAGGGGCAACGAGCTTTCAGAATATCACAAATAGACATAAAACAGTTTGACAAAACAAAACAAACATTGTCGTATCAAATCGATCACAAACATATTCATGCCAATGAAAATCAATCACAAACATGATCCAAACAACTATCGAAGTGAGAATATCAATAATGATAACTAAAACTTGGATGATCTTAATCTTAATAAATGTTTGAAATACTTTAAGCAAGAATGGAATGGTTGTTTGATTTTCTATCATATCTCTGGAGCAATTCAATGATGTACTGAACTAGAAAAGCAAGGAAGGAGTATGATTTTTCTTTGTCTGCTGTTTGCGAGGAAATCATTAGTACTATGCAAATTGGTCGCGAGACATGCTCTACTATGTATCATGGATGACATTTCAGAATTTGCATGGGAAATGGGTTAACTCTTGTCTGTTTATGCAAGCAATACTCAGGTCATCTTGGTTCAATTATACCTAGATGCTTGTATTAACTTGATATATTAAAACTCATGAAAGCAATACTCAGGTCATCACTGGTGCTAACATACCCTTTGATGCTTGTATTAACTTTCAACATTTCAAAGCTCTATGATGATACAAAAAGCATGTATAAGCTCTCCAAGTGGCAATATTGTATGAATGTCCTGCATGGTTAGTATAGATTGCATTCATGCTAGAATCTGCATTTTGCATTTATAAATTTCTAAAAAGCTGGCAAAGAATCAAATGTTTATATCTTTTCAAATACATGACTGAGTATATCTTGACATTCATAAAAACATCATTTCATACATTTTTGAATTAGAAAATCATAAAAAGCATACATTGCATACATTGTTACCATATACATTCATTCATCAAATAAATTTCATCTCATACAATCATGTATATAAATATCATAAATCATGAAACCATCATATAGTACACATCATATGGATACACATCATATATCGTGTAAAAACATCATTGCATTTCATATGTCTCAAAAATGAATGTCAAAATGTACAAGGATGTCAAACTACAAGAGATACAATATCATCAAAAATATGATCATCTCACGGTGTATACAAAATGTCTCAAAAGAATATCATGAAAAAGATCATATGCAATGCACTAGGCAGAGCTATCCTGTGATGGAGCTGGACTAGGACCTGTACCACCTGCCCCTGATGGACCTGTACCACCTGCTCCTGATGGACCTGCTCCGCCTGTCCCTGGTGGCCCTCTAGGAGGTAATGGTTGTGTCACACCCCTGCTAGTAGTACGAGAGCGACCATGAGTAGACCGTGACTGAGTGTAGCTCTCTCTCTGCTCAGGTGGAACTGAATCATGATATCTAGTCCGATAGAACTCTGCCTCTCGTGTGGCTCTGGTAACCTCCCTCATCATGTCACCTAGCAAAGTGCTACCTACTACTCTCTGTAGGCTATCTGCTAAGGCAATGGCCTGCTCACCCCGCTGTCTAGCTGCGTCTCTCTCAACAGTAATCAAAGTCACCTAACCCTGCAACTGTGAAATCAAGGCCTGTGCCTGTGATAGCTGAGCCTGCAAGCTCTGTACAGTACTCTGCAGAGATGATATCTGACCTGCTACTGTCGGATCTACGGAAGGGGATGGGTCAGTGTGCCTCATCCGTGGTCCACCTCTGCCTCCTCTACCTCCTCTGCCACCTCTCCTACTGCCTCTCCTACCACCTCTATCTCCACCCCTATCATCACCACCCTCATCTCCATCTGAGTCATCATCTCCACTACTCTCCTCATCATCACTATCCTCTGAGTCATCATCTCCTGACTTTGAGTCCCTCTGTCGACGTCTTTGAGCAATAATAGGTGCAATCGCCTCATCAGGATCAAACATACGTGGTGGTGGATGCTCTAAGACATACTGTACATACTCTGGTGTCGCCCCTGCATCAAGAACATCCACCCGATAATCCCACATCTGTGCTCCTAAACTGGTGAACTCTGCCACCGCTGCCTCATAAGAGATCTGTGGGCCCCACACTGCAAGCTCTAGCTGTCGCCACGCATAAATAGCTGAACCAACGGGCATACCCTGAATCCGACCAAACTATCGCAATACTCGCCCAGCAAGAAATCTCTCCAGGATCCATGTAGTCCATCCAATCAAAAATCTGGAAGTGCATACAAAAGGCATCTCTCTTGCATCCTCTGGCCATGGCTCACAATCCAAATATGGCCTCCAGCATACTGTATCCAAACTATCTAAAAGTCACTGCTAATACACTAGTTTTCCCAGTCTAGGCTGAGCAATGATATGCGCATATCTCCATCTGTATGCTCGACCAGCTGGTCGATGTCCTTGGGTCAATGGACATAAAACTGCAAAATTCTCCCATGCCCATATCTGTAGTAATGAGCATCCAACAACAAAACTACGACCTCTACCATATACGATATGATGTAACTCGTCATATAGGTGGGCTAGCATACATGTACCCCATGCATACCATGTCCCCTGCATCACCATACTTTCCAAAACATGACCCCATCCGATCGCAAACCCCTTCGACCTATGGTTGGGGCACAACACACCTCCAATGAATCTTGCAAGTACAGCTGGTAGCGGTGGATAGGTATCTGTAATCTCACCCCATGGGATGAAGTATCCGGCTATCTGATCATCTCTGAATATCTGTCTCAAAGAAAGAGTACCTCCAACCTCTCGTCTATCAAAAACAACTATCTCTCCCATCACTGGGATCCGTAGGATGCAATATACATCCTCGGGGGTCACTGGTCGGTAAATGAAAGGTGTTGGTGTCGCTATGCCACCGCTCTGCAAGTGCTGTCAATAGGGCCCTGTTGAGGCGAACCTCGGGCATATCAAGTAATGAAGTCAAGCTGCAAGCATCAATCACATCTCTATCTAACTGTAACAAATGTGGAATCAATGACCATGTGCTCGGGAAAGTCTCTCGTAACTGCAGGACACCTAGTCTCTCCTATTCATATACATCATCAAAACAACATCAATATCAAATCATCCTAGTGTATCAATCCAAAACTGAATATCAAACTATTTGTTTTTCATTATCATTATGAAATGCGAATAATATCAAAATCATGTTTGTTTTTAACAACCTTAGAAGCAAACGAATCAATCAAACTATTTTTTTTTCATCATCATGGAACGCAAATAATCAACATCAAGTTTCTTTCTAACTTTAGGAGAAAACTTATCCGTCCTATTTGTTTTTAACAACTTTAAAAGCAAATTTATCAACTACTATTTGTTCTCCAACAACTTTGGAAACAAATTTATCATTTACAACAACATAAAATCAAAGGCGCTGCAAAATTGGTTAAATGTGCTATACAATTCATTATCAGCGCTATAGAATCAATTGCGCTACAAAACATATTAATCGCGCTACAAAATTAATTATATGCGCT
This sequence comes from Sequoia sempervirens, assembly GCA_007258455.2. Classification (NCBI taxonomy): domain Eukaryota; kingdom Viridiplantae; phylum Streptophyta; class Pinopsida; order Cupressales; family Cupressaceae; genus Sequoia; species Sequoia sempervirens. The sequence goes on along the minus strand of VDFB02058242.1, from coordinate 540,227,958 downwards.
ATGATATATTTTGCGCTACAAAATTCGTCAAAAGCGCTGCAATACATATCAAGTACGCTATGAAATCATATGCGCTACGCAAATGATCAAATGCGCTACGAAATCTGTCACGGGCGCTATGATATTAAATGCGCTACAAAAATTATTGTATGCGCTATGAAAAATGTTAAGAGCGCTGAAACTCAACTTTTTTGAATTTAAACATTAAAAACGTGCGCAAAACAAAATTTTCAAGAGACAGGGATTTACGAGACACATACTGGAGGTCCGTAGTGCGCTAGCCGCTGATGACGTCGGATACGCTCGAAACAGTGCAGGTGAACTGGAAGTGCAATGATTATCAACTCAGAGCTCAATATTTGCAAATTTTACTAGGTTAAAATTGAAAATGACATTTTTAACCTATATAATGGTGAAATTGGGGCATTTTATCATATTTTCACATAGCAGGGGCAATTTCTTCATCAAATTTTTATTTCATTTCTCTTCGGGTCAATTTCTTCAAATCATTAGTTTCGAACGATGAATCGACATCTTCAAAATCATAAAAATCAAAATTTAAAAATCATAAAAAAAAATCACGAAAATTCAAAATTTTATCGATTCATCGTTTGCGGGGGCATATACTTATCAACATTTCGATAATCAACATCTGGGGAAAATTTCAAAATTCTTTGAAGCAATGCGTAAAACACATCACTTCAAAGAGGGGCAAAATGTATACACCTTAAAATGGTCACATCATATTGTCTGGTAATTAATTAAATATTTTTAATATTTAATTAAAATCTTCGAATTCTATCTGTGTATAAATAAATATAAATAATTTATTTATATTTCTTCATTCTTTCATTTCGATTAAATAAATAAGTTTATTTAATCATCTTTTCGTATTCATTTCTTAATTAATTAAATAAACATTACGATTTATTTATATTAATTATCAATAATCTTTGTTTGAATATCTTATTCAAATAAAGATTAAAATATTATTCTTCTTCTAAATATCATTTACAATTAAAAATTCCAAAATATTTAATTGTTTCCTCTAATCCAATTTAGATATTCATTCTTAAAATCATTTCGAAATTCCTCTAATTCGATTCAAAAATCTATTCATTTCCAAAAATAATTAATTAAATCTTTTAAATATTTCAAATTCTTCTAAAGTCACATCATAATTAAATGTTACAAAATATTTAATTAAATCTTCCATAGTTTTCAAAAATCAAAAATCAAATGCAATAAATTAAATAAATTTATTTTAATTTATTTAATTTGGGATTTATCTTCAACTCCCGAGAAGCAAATGGTTGAAACAGAAAATTAAATTTCTCTGTTTCTGTGCAGGTTTGTTCCCGTGGGTTGAAGACAGGAATCCATCCTTCTCTCCAACCTCTCAACCTCCCCCATTTTCTTCTCAACCTCTCCATCTCTCACCATTCAAACTTACCAGACAATCTCACAGTCGTAGATTCTTGCCAGCCGAGATTGTGCCTGCAAAAATCTATAAATACAGCTGTCGGGAGCCCCAAATCATATAGAAGTTTAAGCAAGTAAACTATAGGCAAATCTCATAGCATCCATAGCATTCATAGAGTACTTTCATAGCATAGATAGTATTAGAATCATAGCAACAGCAATAGAATCATGATATCTCTTATTCACAGTCCCTGTGCATAATCACAGCCCCTGTCCATATCTGTATCATCAATCTCATCCTCATCAGCATATAGAATAGTAAAGCATTCTCATTTGCATACTCATTCTACAAGTTGCCATTTGAAGGAAGCCTAGCTTACATAATCTGAGAGCAATAGCTTCAAAAGAATCACTGTAGATAGAGAAAATGGGACGGTTCTGAAGAACACTAGTTTGCTTAATTTTAGTTAGTCTTCTTTAGATTAATGTTTCATTATTGTGTTTTTGTTTTCATTTAGATTAACATTAATAAGCATAACACACTTAAAAGTGTATAGCTTAAACTACAAACCAAGCTTGTTACATACTTGAATGCAATCTTGGGTTACCATAAACTATAATAATGTGATCTGCTAATAACCATTATGGAAAGTATTAAATGAAGACCCATGTTATATAGGATACATTTCCTTGATCAGGTTTACATACCTTAATGATCAAACACAAGCTTCCCACACAATTTAGGATACAATCCAAGATCATACCACAACTTTGTCAAGACAACTAATTTTCTGACCCAAGATTTATGGTTGTTTTTAAATACCAATAGAAGCATTGGTAAGAGCATGATTAGGGTACAAACCCAGGCCTCCGTAGAAACATAAACAATAACTCTAGTGGATTAGTGAGGTTGCAATACCAGAAAGATTGAGACATTGTAGCTAATAAAAAAATCTTGCAATCTAAAGATTGTAGCCAATAACAAGCACACTATGTAGCTTAGTGGCATTTGTAAATGCAATCTACAGTAAGAAGAATGATAGTCATTTGAGATGTGATAGTCAAAAAGAGGCTGAGCAGTGACAAGATAATAAAGCTCAAACCTTGCATAGTAAAGTGGAGATTTTAACAGTGAGTTTCCTTACCCCCTTGCTGACCTTAAGAGTTTTTCAAATGCTTTTGGTAGTGTTAGACAAGGAAAATGCAATGAAGGAATGACTATCCAAATGAAGTAACAGTGGTAATCATAGGTTCAATGTTTCTTCTTAGCCATTAATGTATAATGGAGGTAGTGGATTGCATGTTTGATAATGCTGAGACTCATCAAAGATGGGATAATAGTGAATAATACCTTGTGAATTTGTAAGTAGTGTCAATGGGTTTGGGATCTTAAGATCTACAATACCATGAAACAATGAGTCCCTTGTAGTAAGTAGGCGGTTTATAAGGCATAGTTTGATTTTATAGAAGGATGCTCATGAAAGAAATCTTCAAGTGATAGTGAGGATTGTTTGAGATTGCAGCTGAGGGTGCAATACCCAGTCTTAAAGGAAGTTAGAAAAGCAGTAAATGTGCAAGAAAATCAAATCATACACAACAAACAATTCACAATGTTATCTTGCATAATGCCTTGAGTTTGAAGACAAAAATCTTATTGTATCTTGATGAAAGTGGTGACCATAATGGTTAATCACTGACAACCATGATTTGAAAACATGATATTGTGCTTATGGGGGCAACATTTTAAGCAAGGCAGTGAGTGGTGGTTTGGAACAATGGTAGGTATGAAAGACTTGCTTTATATGCATACTATGCAGTCTAGCTTAAGACAACATTCTTAGAAGAGATTGAAGGTGGATTATGGAACTCAAGGGTTACCATGAAAAGGATAAAAGAAAAGACTAAGATCTATTTAAAAGCCACGGTCATGAAGATATTAAAGAAGTCACATGAAAAACCCTAGTAGCTGGAGTAATGAATACAGTGCCAAAGAGGATAGTGTGTTGGGGCAGATTTAGGAGATCTCCACATTATCTAATTATAGGGAAATACATCATTTATTTATTTTTTTAATTAAAATAAATCATTCTAAACCCTATATAAGATACATTGATACTTCAAAATCCTCTGAAGGAATTTGAGATTATGGAAATATATGTCAAGTAAATACCTAGATTACAAATAGTAGTGAGAACAATGTAAGATTTGTTGAGCAGAGCAAGAATGAGATAAGCAACAATGAATCCTATGCCTCCTCTCACACACATCTCCTCACTATTCTTTGTCATTCTTTACTGAAACACTTCTCCATTTTGGCAGTCTATGCTTGAAAATAATGTTTTGATGAAGGTTTTAGAGTATGTTTATTAAAATGAAAACTCCATTCTCATGGGCTATGCCTAAAAATAAGATTTTAAAAAAAAATTAGGGTATGTTTATTAAAGTTTTAGAGTATTTTAGCGGGCTATATTCTTGATTCCTTAAATGATTTATTCAAATGGATTGTGACTAAATAAATGACTAACTATTTATTCATTTTTATTTGTGTAAATAAATAATTTTTAATCAACGACCAAACTAGTAATTTATTTACTCATTTATAGCTGAGTTGTAAAAAATGAGAAAAAATTTAGTCATTTTTAGTTGTTGTGACTAAAATTTTTAGTCACCTAGTCATTTATTTTCCAAATTCTACTACTATGTGCTTCCTTGTGCGATTAGGGCTCTATCAATGTTGAGGGCCCTAGGGATAAGCTCATCATAAGAAGTGACACATTTCATCTTTAACTAAAAGGATAAATCCATATTAACATTAGCAATGATGATTCTGACTTGTTGCTCCTTAGGAATGGGTCACTTGCTCTTACTACCTCGCTACCTCCATCATTGTAGGAAGTTTGCGATCAAGTTCAATATTATGAATTTAAGAGTCTAACGGTTGGAAATCATAGTAAAATCAGAATTTAATAAGTTTTAGAATTAGCATTTTAAAGTGTTTTTTGGGGTCATTAACTTCAGACTATCTTCTCTTTTGTAGGGGTGGTTGCATGCCAAATTTTTTTGGTGTAAAATATCAAAATTATTATATTTTGTTACCTATCTATGAATAAAAATTATTGGAGTGTGAGTTTGATATTTTTTGAAGATCTAAATAGTCAAGCTTGGTAAAGAAAAATCATGTCAGATAATATTAGTCCAGAACAAAATGAAGAGACACTTGATAGATTGTGGGCTAGATTGAAAAGAAAGGGTGATGGGAAATGTTATTGTCCTTTTAATAATTGCAAGGGCTTAAAGACAAGACAAATTTTAATCACAAAAGCTAAGAAACATTGTAGGCAGCATGGTCACGTTGAAGGGGGTATGATTATCATCCATTGGTAAGTTGTTCATTATATGTGTTTATATTGATTGAATTTGTAAATGTTTATATTGTTTTAACATTTTATATATATATATATATATATAATCACTTGATCATGATCATGGCTTATTTGTTTCTATCATTATTATAAAGGTGGGGCACCCTAGGGTAGATGATATTGATTATCATGGCCCGGAGAATGTGGTTTTGCAGCTGCATCTAACATGGAGCCAAGGAATATCAAAGATGAAGTTAATGATCCTATGGAAGAAGATGATCATGCACCAAAACACTTGAAAATGATGGTACGTGACATTGATCCATGACATATTTTAGTGGCAGTAGGTTGGATCATGATGATCAAGATGACTTTGATGATGTTCAAGGATTTACCTATACTTGAGATGGCATACGGTTTCTCCCCTTTATGAAGGCTCAAACATCAAAGGGAAAATTTGCATGTCCAATTTGTGGTCCCAAGATGAAATCTCATCGTTCAACAAGTTTAGGAAAGTAGGTGTTTGATGAGTATAGGCACTTCCTCCATAGAAATCATAAGTATCGAACTACTGAAAAACATCTTTTCAATGGGAAAGAAGAGACTACATCAAAACCACAAAGAATGACACCTCGCATATGGAAGTTGGAATATAATAGAATTAATCGTCAAGGTTATACATTGGATCAAATTGTTTATCTATCATATATGATATGTTTTAAATTTATATTTTTTATATTGTGTTGTGTTTACTCATGCTGTAATTGACAATGATTGTCACTGTTAATTTGTTTAACTTATATGCTTCATGAAGGTCATCAAGGCGTTAATGGTCAGCTTCCACGAGGACTGAAAAGTTATCCCAGACAATTAAGTAGGTTTCCCTACTATGATCAGCTACAAATTGTGCATTTGTTTGATACAATGCATATCGGAAAGAATATAATAGAAACGTTATGAAAAATATTAGATGGAAGGCATGACAAAGAAAAAATTGTCAAAATTTGTAGTGACATTTAGGAAGCCAATCATGCAATGAAAAATATCATTCAATTAAATAGCAATGGAGACCAAATTAATATAAGTGCCCATCCTTGGTTATTAATGGAGCAACAAAGCAATGCTATAAAAGAAGTCATATGAAATTTTTATTTCCCACAAGATTTGTTGTGAACATAAACAATATAATAACAAATAAAGGTGAATTTGGGTCAGGGATGAAAACGCATGATTGGCATACCTTCATTAAGGTAATTATTTTTGTATATTATATACACTTGTATAATGCATGTACTTTTTAGTGTATTATGTTTACTACTTTTGGGAAAATAATGAAAAGATCATTTTATAATTGTTGCAGTATGTTGTACCTCTATCTCTCACAGACAACTTTGACAACAATTTCAAGTAAGTTATATATGATCTTGGAAAATACATGAGGTAAGTAGCGATATTTGTTCAATTCATTGCATACATCTTATAATTGCCATTTGTTTTACTTTTTATGTAATATACTGCATATTTTTCTTAAATCTCATTAATATATTTGCACCTTGAATCACTTGTAGATGGTTGTCATCTAAATAAATCCATAAAGAAGATATAAATTATTGGAAGAGAAAAATTTCTCGTTTAATGTGTGAAATGCAAAAGTGTCTACCTTCAACATTTTTCAATGCACAAGAGCACTACCTCATACATCAAGTTGAGGAGATTGAATTGTGTGGACCTATACACACAAGGTCAATGTGGATGGTTGAGAGGCACTTGAAATTTTTGAAGGCTTCAGTTAGAAAAAGAGTACATCCTAAGGGTTCTATGGTGGAGGGATATATGGTATACTAGACCATGGTGTACATTAGTGAATATCTTCCTAAGTTTGCAGCAAAGATCCATGTAGATTGCATTTGGGATCCCAACTCCATTAACAAATTTGAAGGGGAGTACCTTATGGAGAAAGGTAGATTGAGGAAAGTGAGAGGTAATTATAAGATGGTCATGGAGATTAATTGGAATACATTTTACATATGGTTTTTATGTATATTATACTTATTTAATTTTTAATCTTTAATATACATCAATTATAAATTAAGGTCGTATAATGTGGTATTTAACTAATTATATATCATTTGTGAATTTCAAATTTTTTTATACAGTTGGTCGAGAGTGGGATGCACTACATTTGTACGTCACAAACAATCTTGATTGGATGATGGTATGGATTGAATGATGTCAACAATTTGGTCATGCATTAACATGGGAAGGTGTGGCTTCATTGGTTAAAGAAGCTCATCGTAATGGAGATTCCAATGTTACACAAAGGGAAATTGATTTATCATATGGTTTAAGAGATAAA
>VDFB02058242.1:540198706-540212580 GCA_007258455.2 Sequoia sempervirens | reverse complement strand
TAAGAAATTGTTAAGGACAAGATACTATTGGCCAACCATGGAAAAGGAATCTCATCAATATGTGCAGAAGTGTGTCCAATGTCAACAACATGGAGACCTAATTCATGCTTCATCTCAAGAGTTGCAACCCATTATCACACCCTGGCCATTTTCATAGTCGGGGCTTGACCTCATAGTTAAGATCACCCCAACCTCATCCAATGGTCACGAGTTTATCATTACAACCACTATGTACTTGACCAAGTGGGTTGAAGCCATTCCTATGACCTACATAACGGGGAAGAAAATTGCCAAATTTATTTTGAACTACCTAATCTACCATTATGGTGTTCCACAAACCGTCATCTCAGATAATGGAACCCATTTTAAGAATCAGAATGTGAATGAGCTCTATCAAAAATTCAACATCCAACACCGATTCTCTACCCCATATTACCCCTAGGGCAACAGTCAAGCTGAGGATACAAATAAAACCATCTTGAAAATCCAAAAGAAAATAGTCAATGAAGCTAGCCGTGACTGGCATCTGCAACTAAATCCTGCTCTCTAGGCTTATTGAACCAGTATCTACACACTAACAAGTGCAACCCCTTTCTCCCTAGTCTTTGGATCTGAAGCTATCCTACTTAATTTAACCTTCAAGATAGGGTTTATCATCATTTTCACCAAATTTTCCAAATTGGAGCTTATTTTGCATCATTTTTTGCATTTTTGACATATTTCTTGCATCCTAGAGCCTTTTTGGACCCCTTGGGAAACTTTTAACCTTTATCAAGAAATCAACCCAAAATTCAAAATTTTTGCTTGATTTCTTGAGGGGGTTGAAAATCAACTTTATCCTTTTGTTGGGGAATCTAAAAAAGTAGAAACTTTTTATTTTTTGATTGAAGCAACAATTTTTATTTGAAGAGCATCAATCTTTGACCCAAAGCAACAAGTACCTCACTTCAAAGAGGGAAAAAAATGTAGACACTAAAAAATGTCACTACTGAATTTGACTCCATTTTTCGACAAATTTTTGTCGGTCGTTTGACAAAAATTTGTCGGACAATCGACAAACTGATGAAAAAAAATTTGTCGCCATTTTTTTGTCAAAATTTGGATGACGGATTAAACGTCAAAATGATGGCGCAGATTTGTCGGTCGTTAGCATCATAAAATGACTTAGATGTTTGTCAGAATATCGATCAAAACTTCATGTATCCACCGACGAATTACAACCAAAATGCAATTGCAATGGCTCTTCTGAAGCATTGAAACAACACCATAATTTTGTCGCCATTTCAACAAAATGGGAAAGAAGTTACGATGAAGCCTTCGTCACAACTATAGCAACTTCGTTAGACCTTTTTGGTGATTTGTCGGTGGCCTTCGTCAAAATTGTGATGAAACAATGCAATTTTTTTTTAAAATATTCATTGAAATGTACCATCGCGGAGACTCTTGGCGATGACCACCGAAGCCAACCCATCGGTGAGAGATCAATCATCAACACAGGATAGAAAAATCACTCTGATAGTCCATGTCTTGCTGATGACTTCCGTTGGCAAGATAGATCCAATGTCACACCGATCTAACCTCTTTGGGAGTTTTAAATAGACCTACACCATGTCATCGCAAAGACTCTTGGTGATGACCACCGAAGCCAACCCATCAGTGAAAGATCAATCATCAGCATAGGATAGAAAACTCACTCCGATAGTCCATGTCTTGCCGATGACTTCCATCAGCAAGACAAATCCAATGCCACACCGATTTGACCTCTTCAGAAGTTTTGAACACTGTTGGTTATCAACAAGACATTCTGAGGGTCTCACCGATTAAACAAGTGTCTAAGAGAAATTAAACAGAAGGAACCTATTAATTTTCTTATTTTGGGGTTCTTTAAATCATAGAATAGATACCATCTTCTTGTGTATAATGTACTTATATTCATATTTGAATTCGAGACCAATTGTCATTGCACATTCCATTTTACTTGCATAGAGTATTCTATAAGCAATATATTGATAATGCCAAATGATTTATGGTGTTGTACAACTCTACCTATCATCACAATTTTGTTGTTCCCCCCTAGAGAATCTTGCAAAGAAAAGTTTACAATACCAAGTCAAATAATATGAAAAAGACTTACTTCCATACAAATTAAATGATTATTCTCACAATGGAAATTGTCTAATCACAACAAAAATTCCATGAAAGGTTATCCATGATTCATAAGAGATGACTAATCATACATACAAATTGCAAGATGCATAGAAAACACATTACACTTGAGAACAACCAAGGGCTAAAAAGGGAAGGAGTTAAGAAATGTCTAGATTGAAGAGAAAATGTGTAGGGAAAATGCCGAGCAGTGTCAAGAGAATAGAGCTTGTAGAACATATTCTTGACCTAATCAAGCTCTTGAACAACTTAAACAAAATTAAAATACTAACAGATACATGAGACATGTAATGAACTTCCAATATCTGCTATTTTTTTCATTAATGCAGAGGTAGGTAAAGGAGAAATAATTATAATTGTAACACTATTCATAGTCTAGTAAATTATGTTCATAATTTGTGTTTAATGGACCTTAGTTTTATCATTATATTGCCCATCTAGTACCATATTTTAATCCAAGGTTTAACTATCTTAGATCTAAAGAAGCACCTTTAATTAACCATTTAAAGTACTATAAAATAAGGTAAGACTTTTACTTGAGAAATATTGGGTACACTTGTAGGATTAAAGTTCTTGCAATGATCAGGATTTATTAGCACACAGACACAACCTGCAACATATGAAGTAATGGATGACTACAAGTTAGTGAAATGGTCCTTACTGGTTTGCAAATTGATTGGTAGAAAATAAGGTTACAAACAAATCTACATAAAAAATTATGAGGAAAATCTACTGTAATAATCAAAATAGATGAAAAGTGCAAAGGAAAGAGTTGAGCTACATCTCTAGAGCCTAAAAAAAACACATGCAAGAAACATAAAAAAAAGAACAAACTAGTTTTTGGATGAATACAAAATGGTGCCTTTAGCAAGTGATTCATATGCTTTCACACCTGACAGGACATTAAGAATATTTTAGTCTTCCTCTATGAAATTAACTACTTACAGAAAAAACCCAGAAACCAATATTATATACCTCCATGTCTAGCCAAGGGTAGGTATAAGAGAAAAAAAATTCCTCAATGAAATGCTGAAAAATATCAATGTGTGTGTAGGTTTGTATTACTCAAAATATCATTTCACTACCTAAGGAAAAATACCAAAGTGATGTTTTAAATTTCAATCTTCACATGTAGGCTCCCTTATTGCTACACGTGCATATACAACCATGATTTGAGCTCTAAACTATTCAAATATTAAGGATTTAATTAGCTATAAGATGGAAAGTTGTTGTTTAGACATAATCCATCATCTTTCCTAGTGCTTCATATAAATTTGTGTAAATGAGACAAAAATGTGAATCTTTTATGACAGAAAATTCTTAAAAGGAGGGGGGAGAGAGCAAAGGGTAGGGGGCAAGAGAATGCTTAAATGTATAGAAAAGTATAACATTTTGATCATTATAACGATGAAATGAATCTTAAGTTTGAAACATTAATATCATTTACAACATTTATGGTCAAGAATGAATGTAAGTAGAGAAAATTTTGCATACCTACAGATGGTACAAAATTTCATGGTTAAGTGGAAGCCTCCCATCAACAACAAGATCAAAATATCTGTGTATCTATCTCAATCAAGCCTCTAAACCCTTCAGAGCTGTCAATATTTCCACTAACTTGTTATGAACAAAAGTCAAATTTTAGAGTTATGTCACCACTAAAAATAGAAGAAACAGAGATTTGAAACCAAATCCACACAATACAATGTGGTATTCATACAAATCCATACAAACAAACTAAACTTAGAACATTGGAATGGAAATAACTTCAAATTATGATGTAGAGCATGGATTCAGGGTATAAAGAATCATTTTTCTGCTACCATAGTGAAAAGTTAGCACTTTATTTCATCTTTGCATATTGGTTTGATGCTTCAAATGATGCATTTCTTATATTGAAAAGTGCATTACCTTATTGAGCTTCTCTTCGTTTCAAGAATAGTTTAATATTCTCTACTTAACAGGGCCAACCACATGATGGTGGAAGCTCATTTGGCCCCTCCCTCCTTTCCCCCCCTCCCATCACTCTCAATTCCCCATACCCAATCATATAACATTAATCATTCATTCATCCATTAATAACATATAGCATTCATTCATTCATCCATTAATAACATATAACATTCATTCATTCATCCATTAATAACATATAACATCCATTAATAACATATAACATTCATTAATTAACATATTCACATTCATTCATTAACATATAATATTGATTCTTTCAGTTTTTACATATTATCAAAAATATGGTTGTCATGATATGATTACAATCACTTTTTTTTTTCTTTTTTTCTTTTTTAAAGCTAAAAAAATATGAAGTGGAGTATCGTTTTCTAAATCATCTATCCACCATTTAGTTGTTCTACCCTCTTCTCATGATCTTAATGTACACCTAGTCGTCTGCTCATGATGTGGATGCCGCTGCAAGGGGGGGTTTGCTGCAATAACAAAGAAATGTTAAACTAATATGTTTTATTATTATAGTTACAAATATTTCATTATTTAAAAGAACATTAGAGTGGTTCTCTTTACATGATAGGTCCATATCATGTTCCTGAAATTCTATTATAGACTCATGCTCAACATGCTAAACACCCTCTAAATCCTGATTTGTAGTTGAAACACGAAAGGTTACATTAATTAATACACCAATTGAAATTAAATATTTTTAAAAGAACATTATAGTGGTCCTCTTTACCTGATGGGGCCACATCATGTTCCTAATCTTCTCTAGCCTGATCATGCCCAACACGTTGATCATGCTCTACATGCTCTAAAGTTGAAACACGAAGGGTTACATTATTTAATACACCAATTGTAATTAAATATGTTTAAAAGAACTTTAGAGTGGTTCTCTTTACCTGATGGGGACACATCATGTTTCTGATCTTCTCTAGCCTGATCATGCTCAACATTTTGATCACGCTCTACATGATCTAAAGTACCGAGATGCACACCATGACCTTCATCTCCAGGTTGTGCTCCACCCTCACCAGGCTGCATTCCAATGTCATGTGTAGTATTATCATTGCTTGAATGTTTAAAAAAATAGGCATGTAATTACTTTATGGTGGAAATTAATATTGAATAGATTGCACAAGTATTCAATTTTATATAAACTTTATTGAGTTTATTTACCTGCGTGTTGGATGCTGTGGAAGATTGTGTTTGCCCAGTCAAGACTCTTAGGCATTCAACCACAACTCCATAGCCTTGCTAGAAGGCAATCTTTAGGTCCTCTTCTGTGGGAATTTTGTTGAATTTAGAGCCCTACATTTTTGCATAAGATCATGAATTTTGCTTCTACGGTGTGATAAAACCAATTTTTTTTTTAATTTATTATTTGGATATAATATTTTATTTATTGATACTTACAATTCGTGCAACTAATTTCATATAACCAACAGAGCCAAGTTTGTGTTGCCCATGTTTTTCTAGTCTTTCCTTTGTTGCCTTCGATGTGTTGGGAAGCCTATGAAAAGTTTGAAATATATTAGATTATGTAAAAAGAAAGAGTAATTAGTATATAATTACATTATTGATAGTATCACATACCTTCCTTGGCCCGGTGGTGTCTTTCCTTTTTTCTTTTCAGCCTTTTCCTTTCCATCCGACACCAGGTCCTTCCGCTCCCTCTCTGGAATCATGGGGGGACACTCGTACTTTTTGTTCTTCTCTAAATGTGACCTATATTGGCCCCTCACATAATTTAGATAGGTACCATCTTTCTTAAGGACCTTGGTTTGGTTGAATGTTTTATCACCGAAGAGCACAACTAAACAGTTAATGAGCTCATCTTTTAAATCTTGATTTTGGGCATTCCACCATGTATTCATGGTGGGCCCGAAGAGCTCCAATGTAATATCACTTAGATGTTTATAAAAAAAATTATTTCCTGCAAAATGATCATGGGATCAATAGTCTAAAAAGAGCGATCAATAAGTTAATTTCAATTGGATTATATATAATAATAATTAAAACATTTTAAAGTTCCTGGGACCTTCTCTATCTTTATGGGAACAAAATCCTTGGTCACCACAAATGTGACTGGCAATGTTCTCGTACTAGTAATATGGGAAGATCTAGGAAATACTGCTAAAATATCACCAGTACTAGTGGCCTCTGCATCCCCAGGTACATGTCTTAACGCATGTTTTGGCATGTGTTCACTACCAAAGGGTGCACTAATGGATGCCTACATGGTATGTGTTGCTGACATTTTAGACAAAAATATAGGCATAGATGATGGGCTTAGATGATGTGATGTATGCATAGGAAGATCGTCATAGACACTTGTACCAACCCCTTCTCCTCGGGCAGCACTTGTAGTACCCTGATCATGGCCAGGAGCATCATGAGGATGCAAAAAATCCTATAAAAACAACACATATTTTAGTTCATGACATAAAAGAGTACAAAATATAAAACCATGAATGAACTTATGTTATAATTAAAGACCTCATGACAACTTACTTGCAAGTTTTGGATCTCTCAGTCAATATTTTAACCCTCTCTCTTATCTCGTCTGTTTGAGGCACTATGAATAACAACTTAAGGATTTCTTCATTGCATTTTTTTTGGGTCTTCCTTATCATATCGGGAGGGTTTGTTGAATAAGTGATGTCATCATCACATAATATTGATTGCACCTCCCTATGGATGCTCTCGTCTACTACTGGTGCCTTTCCTTGATCAGTCAACTGCAACAAGAATATTAAAAACATTATCTAAATTAACCCAATAAACTTATGAAAACAACATAATAATAAAACATTTTGCTCATATCTAATTTATACAATTACATTGAGGTAAACCTGTCGGGTAGAAGTGCTTGAAGATACACCACGATCTGTGCTCTGGGTCAGAGCCTTCTCCATATGATCAATGTCTCGCTATGACAAAAATTACATTTAAAAAAACATTACCAAAATGAAACCAATAGACTTATGAAAAAAACATAAGAATAAAATGGTATATTGGAGTCATTAATTGGAGGTTGGGTAAAATGGTACATAGTACATACCACCCCCATAGTAACTGTGTTTGTAACTAAGTGATTCAAATTGTAATCGATTAGCAACTCTTCCCCTGCAATTATTGATTTTATCGCACATACGAATACACAGTTTCCCTCGCGCGCCTTGAATATGCAATTGGGTTGCTTATTTGTTGACCCAAGTCATGTACTGTTTATAAACCCTACAATATTCCCCGATGCTTTTGGCCTTCCGTCAATGTACATAGCCACTCCTTTATTTTGATCCTTATCTTTTAGCTGTGTATAATTTGTTGATAGTGCATACCTACGTATGCTTCGTGTTTATCAAACCAGTTGCATTCAATATTTGTAACTGTAACAAGGTCTGACATACTCCATCAACTGAGTAACTTTGTCATAATAGACCTTTATGCCGTCCATGCAAAATAGGCCCAAACCATGTAATGATGATGGTGCTATGCGATATATCCTCTCGTTGACATAAAAATCAATGTTTATTGGAGGAATTTCCTTGGGTACCCATTGTTTCCGTAGATGTTTGTACCTTAAGGGCACCTCGACATCACCTATGCTCTCATCATCATAAGAACATGACCCCCCTTCAACAAGAAAAAATCCCATGCATTTACAGAATTTTCTTCTAATCTTTTGACCTCTAGTTGATCTCCCTCTTTTAGACATACCACATGTCTCACTTTCCTCTTCTCTTCCCAAATTTCCCTTGCTTGAGGAAGACAGATCTGAAAAATACCTATTTGGTGGTACCTACACACATAAGGATGTTGGATGAAGTTCTTTCATGGAGATGTGATCCTAAGGCGACATTATGATTAATCTATCATTTCATCACTAGAATTTCACAGGTTATAAGGTAATCAAGTCTTGATAGATTGCAAGTTATTGTTACTACCATCCAAATGTGTCCATCACAAATCAAATCTACTTAACGTTTTAACTCCCAAACTTTGTAACAAGTATTAAATGTGACTATGGTCTACCAGTTACACAACCAAGGCCTCAAATGTATTCTCTAATTGTAATCAAAGGACTTTTGCTCTTCATTCAAGTAAATAAACTTGAAGGGAAACACCACCAAGTGGTTTATTGGACACCTACATTACTAAAAATAGCAAAAAATTTACATTTAATTTCCACATGTCTAAGTGGTTAACGGGGAGGGAGTGTGTACTAGACCTGGTTAAGTCATCATAAGTTTATGCTTTGACAATAATTTTTTTTAAGTCATCTGAAATCTTCCTATGTCTAATTGCTAGGAGACTTTTGGTATGTTTTAAGGTAGGATGATTGATGAAAGAGCCCAAAGAGTCTTTCTTCATGGTATCCAGGTACACATAGTAGTTGTCTTCTCTTATACGGTTGGACATGATTTAAAGAACTTAGCTAGGTATTATTCATTTAACCTAAGGTTTTCTCATAATGCCATCATTGGAAAAGTATGATCAAATTCTTCTATTATGAAGAATTGGTCTATGTGCCTCTAGTAATCACTATAAATGTTTGTAAGGATAAAATGACTAATTGCATCAGGTAGGAGAGAATCAACTTTGAGTTCTTCAAAGATTATATTCCTCTATTCATAATTTTTAAGGGTTGTGTGTGGAGGAGGTTATCACTACCAAGAAGGGAGGAGACCTTTCCTTGTGATGGAACTTCAAGATTTTTCTCTCTGTGTTCCATTTTTATCTTGCCTTTTGTTTCTAGTCATCTATGGTGTTTGGGAAAAGCCTAAGGTTACAATTGCCCTCCTAGAGAGCTAAGTGTTGAAGAGAGCCAAGATACAAACATTAGACAGATGGCATATAGGTCATTTGTAGCAGACAGTGAATTTTGATATACAGAGACTTAGATGCATATATTTTGATGGAGTAAATGAAGATATCTAAGTTGCAGATTAAGATTTGGTATCAGCTATTTGTTAAATTTATGCAGTTATTTGATTGTCTCTATTCTAACGCTTCTCTATTGTTTAAATTGATATAACAAGTTTATACTCAGTTTATCATTGTACATTTGCTATATATGTGTGATCTGGTTATTCGGTTCTCTAAAGTAGGGATTAAAATCTTTTAATCAATCACAACAATTGGGAAGTGTTACTTGGATTAATAAGAAGAATCACATAACTAGAATGCCATTCTATCTCAAGAAGAGTTTGTCAATTATTCACTTGCACGTTTACACAAGTTGTAAAAAATTTATGTGCCTGACAGTTTGAATTATTGCCATTAGTGAAATCCACATTTACAAATATTCATTAGACTCCATATACATAATAAGGCACTGGTCTCCCTTTGTATTCTTTTATAATTTTCATTATTCTTATTTATTTTACACTTACATTTACAAATACACATACATATGCATTTATTGTTTTCATTTATTGCTCATGTAGTTTAATAGTTTGATCGATTTCATATTATATGTGTTGAAGACTTTAAATTTCAATTACATTAATTTATGGATACGTTGTATCT
The DNA here is from genome assembly GCA_007258455.2 of Sequoia sempervirens. Classification (NCBI taxonomy): domain Eukaryota; kingdom Viridiplantae; phylum Streptophyta; class Pinopsida; order Cupressales; family Cupressaceae; genus Sequoia; species Sequoia sempervirens. The sequence goes on along the minus strand of VDFB02058242.1, from coordinate 540,202,914 downwards.
ATAACACTACAAAACCATATGCTCTTTGCATTTACACTTGCATTTAAATACACATTTAATACATAGATATAGATTTCTTTAATGATATGTTAAATTTATTGTTCGGATAGCATCCAGTAATTGCATTTACACTTACATTTAAAAATACATAGGCATACAGACATACATACATACATACATACATACATATGTGTGTGTGTGTGTGTGTGTGTGCATATCATTTATATTAAGTGTTCATAAAAAACCCATTAGATGCACATGGATAAAATTCATAAAATCATATCTCCATACATATTTTGTTGAAACCTAGGCTTGAACCTGTCATTTCACATGATTTTCTTAAAAAAACTCTTGAGGACAACAACTATACCTTCTTTATTTCTCATCCTACGCCCTATTCATGCATCCTAAAATTACAACAATATCCATGGGGCCTCTTACACAAGCTACAATAATCAAAAGCAGGCCCTTTATCTGTTTGGACTAAAACCCAAAAAAATAGGGTACTCGATTATGTTTTGTTGGTGAGCTATATGGACAAAATCATTAGCACTAGCTCATTCTTGGAGCCTTTTGAAGAGAATTAGGTGGCAATTAAGTACAAACCTTATAGTGTCAAGGTAAATGAGATAATCAATTACAATTGGCCGATGAAGAGTACAGAAAGGTAAATGTATATTTAACGAGGAAGAGTGAAAAGGAGTAGGCGCTAACAGTTGACAAATCAACTGCAATTACAACAAATTCAGGTTTTGTTTTGGTGACAATCTAGGCACCAAATTCTTGAAGTTTTGCTGTTGCATCAACCATTCTGATGAACACGATGAACAAGAAGATTCTTTAGGGAATTCTTGTTGTAACAAATTTTTGGAATATCACAAGAGTCCAATTGGCTGGTGACACATGTGCTTTCTGGCCCAATGCTTGTTTGCTCTTCATTTTCTATAAGAAGGATTTCAAAGCCAAAAGTATAGGTTAGCAAGTTAGATATTTTTGGTCGAGTCTAGATGAAGTTGCAGAGAAAATTATAAAGTCTAATAGTTTTAGGGAAAATGCAATTTAGGTTTTGAGTCATTCTGTAGTAGGTTTTGAATTCATGGGGATTTGATGTTTTATGATAGTACTGGCATTTGAATTGATATAATTAATTCAAACTCATGTCTCTCCATTGTACAAGCATATCTAAATTTTGAATAAAATGATCAAGGGTTGTTTCGTTCATCTCACTATTGTTGTGTGTATGATTCTTGTTTTAGCTTTAATTCAAGGAATTAATTAAAATGCTTGAATGGGTTTGTAGGTGGATATGTTCTATATAAGGATTTGATAAGTAGTATTGGGTTAGAATACATATTGATGAGATTGTAAAGAAATGTTATCAAGGATCTTATATGTTATGTGTTAAATATATCATAAACCCTTAGATGCTTATAAATTTGACTCCTCCAATGGATATATGGCACCGATGTAAGTTGTACTTATTCGTATGGTTCAGTATTTGTTTTCCTTTACCCAAAGCTTGCTAAAAATTGCAAATCAATGACTATCTTATACTATGAAATGTTGTTGTAGTTATCTCATGCTCCAAATAGTTGATATTATTGATAAACAACCCATTCTATTCGGTATTATCCTATTATGTTGGGCTATTAAATGAGATTATATGTTGTTAATTTTGTTTATGATGGTGGTGTAGAGGTTGTAAACGCATTAAGGGGTCACCCTCCCAGTTCTTGCAAAGCCCAAAGTGTAAGAGGCCTTTAAAATCCTCATCAGTTGGTCCAGGTCCTTTGAGTTGCCCTTTATTGGAATGGGCAATTCCATAGGTAGATTAGAAGATCAACCTGCTTACTGTAAAAATAACCAACACCTTGCATATGTTTGTGGTGGAAGTATTAAAGAAGAATTGTATGCCTCTATTTCCATTAATTAGATCTACCTTAGCCTAGCATATACTTGGGCTAAGTCTACAATTGCTTCAAACTCATGCAATGAAGGCTATGTGTGATGAAATCCTAGACCTCAACCAAGATGTGGGTAGATTATGGGAGTTTTTCCAAGACCTGAGGTTGGTCGATAAAAATGTGAAAGACTAAACTATTTTATTGTTTTGTCTTATCTTACCCCATTTTACGAGAATAGAGTGCCAATGTATGAGAAGATATTTGGAAATAGGCATGAAAATTGCAAGTTAAAGAATGGGGTGCCAAACTTACAATACTCATCCCTTGGTCATCGATTTTCTGAGTTCCCTCAACCTAGTCCTCGTGGTATTGACCTTGTTTTAACTCCTCAAACTCTTCCTCAACACGATATGACCTTGTTTTCACTCCTCCAAACTCTTAATCGACACTGGTATTGACCTTGTTTTAACTCCAAACTCTTCCTCGGTGCTGACATTGACCTTGTTTTCACTACTCCAAACTCTTCCTCGACACTGGTATTGACCTTTCACTTCTCCAATTTGACGACCTACAACCTGGTTTTGATAGGTTTTACAAAATGTTAATTAAATTGAAAATTTTGGCACCATTTAGCATGGTTTTAATATTCTACAATATAGTGAAGTATATATTAGCTATATTTTACATAATAAATAATATAATTATTCAACTTATTTTAATTATATATTATATTCTTTAACAAAATTATTAGATACATATAAAATTATTATAATTAATAATTAATAATAAGTATATTTTTATATAATACAAAATATAATTAATATAATATATATTTAATATAATAGTAATATATATTAATATTAGAGAGAGAAACTAAATTTTGATTGGTTGTTTCATGTCACAATCAAGATAGCATGTGATTATGCTCAAGTGCACCAGCTGATAAAGATATGATAATTCTCCTTTAAAACCTCTTCATGTACCCATTGCACACTTAAGAGACAGATAAATATAGGGAAGAAATATGAAGAGGAATGACAAGCATACAGAGAAGAGGACAAGAGAGAGAGAGGGGAGAGAGATAAGGATAAATGAATAGAAGAGATAGGGAGGGTGATTGATATATCCCCCCACATGGCTCTCTATATCTCTATATCTCCCACTATCATATCCTCCTCTCCCACTCTATCTATTGAGATCTCTCCCTCTCCCCATTTCTCTCTCATTCCTCCATCTCTCCTACTCTATATCTCTATCTCTATTTCTCTTTTTATCTCCCTCTCCTCCTCTCTCTATCTCTTTCTATCTATACCCTTTCTCTCCCTCCCCCTCTCTATCTCTCACCATCTCTCCCTCCTATACCCCTATCCATCAACTCTCTATCCCCACCTCTCTTCCTTTCTCTTCCCATATATCTCTATATCTCTCTCTTTCTCTCCCCATCTATCTCTATCTCCCCATATATTAACTAAGAAGCCATGCAAGCATACAATAGTATATGTTGGTAAAACTATAATAGTTTTTTATTAAACTATAAGTAACACTTATCTTTCTAATGCCAAGCCTTCTTATAAAAATAGTGTTTTATTAAACTATAAGTAGATTATTTTCACCACTCTTCATTCAACATGAAATGCCAAATGTAGCAATTGTTTTGCTGCTTTTGTCAAGTTTCATTAACCAAGCTATTTACTAGGTTCAATAAAGTTGTGTTATGACCCTTCATCTCTTTAAAATAATTAGACAATATTAGCGAGATAAGGAAGGGGAGAAAACTAAACTCCTTCAAAATAAGGGTAGTTATGGGTTTGTTGGCTTTCTTTGTATAATATATACTTAGTTCCTCTAGGATAAATAAGTCACTTTAGATCATTTTCTTAGTTGTGTATCCTAACTAATATAGAGTAAGCTTTTTCATTTTAATTGACTACTACATAATAGTTTATGTGTTGAAAGAATTGTTTCCATTCTTTGTAGTTTATACATTGGAATAAAAATCATATTTAATTTTATACCAATATACTTCTTTCATAAAGATATTTGTTTGAAATAGGTTAGTTCATAACCATCGTGCTAACTATCATATTAAAGGAAAATAGGAATTTTCTAAAGAAAAGAACACTTGACCCAATCATAAGTTTATGGCCTTCGAAGAAAGGAGTGATCCACCTTAGCAATAAAAACTACCTAATTTAGACCTGGGTATGTGCAAGATCATGATGGGCCAAAAGTGGCAACATGAAAAAAGTAGCTTTTGAACTCGCCAAAAAACGTGAAAATCTCGAGTTGACTTTTTTTTTGGTT
>VDFB02058242.1:539995102-540196845 GCA_007258455.2 Sequoia sempervirens | reverse complement strand
ACTTGAGAGAGAGAGAGAGGGAGGGAGTGGGAGAGAGATAGAGGGAGGGAGGTGTTAGCTCTCAAAAACACAGGTGAAATGCCTCAAGAGGTTGCCAATCTCTTGGTACGTTTTAGGGTAACATACAAGGCCAAAATGGTTTAGACCTTCTTCTCTTTAGGTGCTGCTAGACTGAGGCGGGTATACCTATATGAATGAGGAAGACTTGGTTTGTGTTTATTTCATAAAATAATTCATCCACAATGGAAAATGGGAGTGGATAAATGAATTTTATTTTGGTATAGATTGTATAGCAATATCAAGGCTAAAACTTAATTTGTTCAATTTAATAGATGTAAAAATGAGTGAAACCTAAATGGTGAAAATGTATAGACTAGTGCCTTATTGGGTATGCAAAGTCAAATGAGAAATCTAAAATGAGTAACTTATTTCTGGTAGATACTCTAATTGTTTGGAAAATAAATTTGAGTTTATAACTTGTATAAACATGCAAGAATATGATTACCAAGTTCTTCTTAATGATCCAAATGAGATTCCCTAATTACTATGATCAACTAAAAGGATTTAATATTTTCTTGAAAGAACCAATTAATAAACCATACAGATACAACAAGTGTGCACTGATAAACTGAATATAAGCTTGTTATATCAATTTAAATAACTAGAAAAAATCAACCTTGGAGACAACTTCACTAATACTTTCAATTAACACAACAAACAACTGATACCAACAATACACCACCACATTAAATGATTTTCATTGATATCTCCATAGTTTCAAACATGCATCATAGTCTCATAATTGCAAAACATTGTAATCTACTGTATCTTTCTCCTATTTGATATTCACTATTTGCTACCAAAAATGGATATTTGTACATCAACAGCTCGAAAGGACATGTCCTTTTAGAAATGTGTTATGTGAAAACAACAAATCATTAAAAAGAAGTAATTAGGCTTTGTTAAGCCACAAATGAATCTTCGACAAGTGGTCTAAGTAGTCCTGGTGCTCATGTGTATCTGCATCTCTCAATGCATTCCGGATCGCGATCTCCATTTTCACCATCTTTTCATTATGTTCACACGCTTCATCCAGTGTTGTATCTTTCACAATAGCTGTCTTCAAAATTTCTTGCAATATTGATTCACTTTCACCTTTCCACCTAGTCATTTCTTTTAATTTTCCTCTATCATCGAAGAATGCAGTCAATCCCTTTTTGGTGGCATCGATTAATCCCTGCGCATCCCCTCACAATTCTACAAAGAAGTCTATGCTTGTTCACAAGATGATTTGCAGCCTCAATTTCTACATTATCAGAAACATCCCTTTGGTTTATTTCTTGAAGCTTCTCTAGAATCCTACCATCTATTCTTTCGTGTTCTCACAATGCATCAAAGTTATGTGAGTGTGTTCCCTAGAGCTTATTCAACCAAGTTGTTAGACTAGCTTGTCTTTTCTTAATTACTGCTACAAGTGCATCATATTTCCCTTGAGAATATGCACTTGATCCTTCCCAATGATCTTTTACTTGTGAAATTTCACCATGAGTGAGCAGCTTGGTTGACTTCATTGTAACTCCTAACAAATATTTTAGGTGGTCATTTTCTCTCAACATCCTATCATTATTCATTTTGTACATTTCTCTTTCCTTTATTAACATCTGTATTTGAGCTTTGTTCAGTTTTGCTACATTGATTCCAATCTTTGTAGTTGCCACAGGATCAGCCTCCCCAACCTTTAGATTCATAACATGCCCAAATGCTTTCTCAGTATCAATGACAATTGATTTCTTGTGATCAATGACCCTTCATCTGGATTTTATTTTGACCCTGCATATACTTCAGCAACCTTTTCTGGGCTGAGCTTGTGTGTAGCATTACTGTCCTTTAGAAAACTATCAAAGACTAATGCAAAATTGAGATCCAACCCTGGAAAGATCATAACACTAGAATTTTATAACATTCTCCTTCCCTTCTCAGGGGTCATACCTGCCATCTCTCTATCCACACTCATCTTTAGGTCCTTCAATAGCTGTTCCTCATTACTTGGTGTAACATTATCAACCATTTTTCTTATCTCTTTTCCTTTTTGTTTATACAAGAATGCTTTAAATTCTAGAGAATTTATAAATTCATTATCTGATACAAATGACTTATACTCCACATGCCTTGCATCTATATCTATACTCTCTTCCACATTTAATTGCCTGGAAGGGCGGGTGTAGTCCTGAGTTCTCAATCTTGACATCTTATTTGATTGACCCTGTGACACATTACCCTTAGATGCCTCTACCCCAAAAGATAACAACTTTGTATCTTGTAACCCTTGATTATATTTTTCTACCACCATTTTCGCTTCTTCAGCTTCCAGGTTCCTGATCATATCGTTAAACTGATAGGGTACATGTTGATATCCTCCAAAGTTTATCTTTTGTCTAGCATAATTGATATACCCTTATGGATCAAAATTATTTCTAGGTGGTCCTCTTGTCATTTTGTATTGTAGTAGCTTATCAAGAATCAAATTGTACCCTTCCTTCACCAATACAGTAAAATCACCGGAGCACAACGTACTAGGCATGAAAGCCTATTTTCTAAAGGAGCTCAAATTCATAACACTAGAAAAGTCCATCTGCCTAACAATTTCCAAGTATGCAATTCTGTCTGGGACTATTTTAGGAAAAATGAATGGGGCATATTCAAATCCATAAACCCTAATCATGGTAGCATAATCCAAACAATACCAATCCCCCCAATTGTGATTAATTGGCCCATTGAAGTCCTTAGGCCTGAGAAAACTCTTTATCTCATCAGATAGAGAATAAGCACATGGATGATTATAGAATTTTAACAATGGTTTTAGAAAATACTCCTCAAAGTGTATGAAACAAAAATTAGCAAACCTGCTATCCCAAACAACAGTCCATAATTGAACAGGTAATGACATACCTTCCTTATAAAATTGGGAAATTCTCATCTCCTGAGGTCACAACCCTAACTCCTGTCCAAAATATAACACTATGTGCATCAACAGTGAATAATGCCTAAGATGTAAGATAGAGGTTCCACTTTTCACTGCCATCAACCTAGAATCAAGCCCCTTAAAAATGTATGAGGCATAATCAAAAGGTCTAGAGTTATGATACTTAATATCTGTTGAAATTATCATAGGCATGATTGACATATATTCTGGAACTTCCATTCCCAATACTTGGCCTACCGAGAAATAAGTATACTTCATATAGGGTTCAAAAAGATCAACATGGAAGGGGGGTCCATCACTATCCTCTAGTGGAACTGGTTTTCCACCCTGTCTAATTCTGTGTAGTGGAAACCTCCAACCTTTATAAATTGTGTCCATCCTCCCGAATTCCATTTCTAATTCTTCACATATGATTTTCGCATTGCAAACCCCTTCCAATTTGAAAACCTTGCCTATTACATCTTGTGATATTTGTATCAATGGTTTCCCAGATGGGTCACAAATGGCTTTGAGTTTTGAATTATAATGAGCGGCCAACAATCTCACCAATTCAACATTGACAAATACATTAGGGCAGACCAACTTTCCTAGATTAAGCTTCCATGGATTACATACTGGTTCAAAATGATTTCTCTGATAGTAATGAAAACTAAAAAGTTCATAGCCTCTTATTGGTGTCAAAATATCTCCTATGAGCTTACATTTGTCATCTAGTTTATCCACTTCTACCCTAATTTGTGCAGATCGTCTAGCTTTAGGTTTAGAGCCAGGTAATTGGTCGATAAGATCTTGGCTTAGCTTCTGCTTAGTTCCCTCTGGATCAATTTCGGTTTTCTATTTTTTCCCTCTAGACTGACTACTTTCCCCATTTTTTCTCCCCTTCAATTTTCCTGAACTAGTGGCTTCCATTCTTCAAAAATTACAGAAGTCAAAACTATAGAAGTCAAGGCGCAAAGAGCTTACTGTATTTCACTTGAAACTTTTGAGTCAAAAAATGCCCTGGTTCTTCGTTCATCCTTCTGCTTTCTCCACTATCAATTCCGCAATGGTGTTTTCAATTGAATTTTTCTTAATTCATGAAGTTACTTATGCTTCGTGGAACCATTAATTTTTTAGCTGAAACACGAGTGTAGCAGGTCTTTTTTTGAAACTCTCACTATCACATCATGTAATATTGTTAGCGAGACATTTTCAAATCTTGGGAAATCCTTCTATTAGGTCTTCTACCAAAGTTCATTAAAACATTCTCTAAGAAACCTTGTAGTTTCTCTGACACTTCGAGTCTCCTCGAGAGTTGTTTTGATTCACTTGTATCTTTGCTATCGATAGATCATATATCGCTAAGATGTCTCGTAGTTTCACCGGAATTATGAGTCTCCCCGAGAGTTATCCCTTCAATCTCAAGTATATCGCTATAACTCCCACCAATGCAAACATGTCGTTGTGACTTTGTAAGTCAGGAAAATGTTCCTCCGCTTACTTCGTATCTCATTGAGATATTTCCTTTGGTCTATTTTCTGATCGCTGAGACATTATTATTTTTTTACCGATGGAACAACACTCAGCATGACTCTCATATCTCTCTCTGATGAAACCAGTCTCACTGATGATCAAAACGTATCACCAAGGCTTTAAAAATGCAATACTGTCGGTGTGACACAGGGGGTCGGTAGGACTCCATGAACTCATATCAACAAAATCCTCATTCACTTTATCAACAAGACGAGATGGATGCTACAGGAATTCAATCCGATGGCCCAAGTCTGGCCGATATGGTTCTTTGTGCTTCAATTGGTAACACACATATGTGCTCGATATGACTCACCCTGATGACTATTGTCTTGCTGATAGGATCCTTTTGTCATTGAGACTGTGAATTGCATCATGTCGATATGAATCCTTAGATAAAATTATATTGGTAAGACATTCATGACCTCTTGTCGATGCACTGAAAAATATGTGTTAGTATAAAATAACTTATGGGTCAGGAAGACCTATATCATCTCATGTCGATATGAATTTATATATTCAAATGCTTGGGGTCAGGTGAATTTTATGGGACCAAATGGTAAATACTGACTAGAACATGGATGACAAAGAAAAATACATCAATTTTATATTCATGATATGGGCCTCTTTGGAAAACTTTCATGAGTACAGACAACTATAAAATTTTCAAATTTTACAGTTAACAAGAGGGTTAAGGGTAGAGGGTAGACGGTTTAAGGGTGTAGGGTTAAGGGTGGAGGGGAGAGAGATAGAGCGAGTGAGTGAGTGAGAGAAGGACCTAAGAGAGGGAGAAGGGGTAGGACGTAGAAACTTGAGATAGAGTGAGTGAGTGAGAGAGAGAGAGAGTTGAGAGAGGGAGTGGTGCTAGGAGGGAGAGACTTGAGAGAGAGAGATATATAAAGGAAGGGAGGGTTAAGGGTAGAGGGTAGAGGTTTTAAGGGTTAAGGGTTTAGGGTTTAGGGGAGAGAGATAGAGGGATTGAGTGAGTGAGAGAGAGACCTAAGAGAGGGAGAGGGGGTAGGATGGAGAGACTTGAGAGAGAGAGAGGGAGTGGAAGAGATAGAGGGAGGAGGGTTAAGGGGTTTAGGGTTTGAGTTAAGGGTAGAGGAAAGATAGATAGAGGAGTGATTAGTGAGAGAGACCTAAGAGAGGGAGAGGGTAGGAGGAGAGACTTGAGATAAGAGTGGTAAGTGAGTGAGAGAGAGAGATGCGAGAGAGAGGAGTGGTGCTAGGAGGGAGAGAGCTTATAGAGAGAGAGGGAGGAGTGGGAGAGAGAGATAGGGAGACAAAAGGTTAAGGGTAGAGGTTTAAGGTTTAGGGTTTAGAGTTAAGGGTTTAAGTTTAGGGTTTAAGTTTAGAGGGAGAGACATAGAGGGAGTGAGTGAGAGAGAGAGAGAGACCTTAGAGAGGGAGAGGGGGTAGGAGGGAGAGACTTGAGAGAGAGAGGGTAGAGGGTAGAGGGTAGGGGTTTAAGGGTTAAGGATTTAGGGTTATGGGTAGATGGGAGAGAGATAGAGAGTAGAGGGTTAAGGGTAGAGGGTAGAAGGTAGAGGGTTAAGGGTAGAGGGGAGGGAGATAAGAGTGAGTGAGTGAGAGAGAGAGAGAGTCCTAAGAGAGGGAGAGTAGGTAGGAGGGTGAGACTTGAGAGAGAGAGGGAAAGAGGGAGGGAGCGGGAGAGAGATAAGGGGTAGAGGGTTAAATGTAGAGGGTAGAGGGTTTAAGGGTTTAGAGTTTAAAGGTTAAGGTTTTAAGGTTTAGGGTTTAGGGTAGAGTGGAGAGAGATAGAGGGAGTGAGAGAGAGGGAGAGGGGGTAGGAGGGAGAGACTTGAGAGAGAGAGAGGGTAGAGGGTTGAAGGGTTTGGGGTTTAAGGGTTAAGGGTTAATGGATTAGGGTTTAGGGTTATGGGTAGTGATGGAACTGATGGAGCTTCAAAGTTTTATCCTACCTTATGTCTCTAGTCATCCATGGTGTTTGGGAAAAGCCTAAAGTTGGGGTCTTACCTTTGTCTTCTCATAAAACCATAGTATTATCTTACACCTTAGGAAGGATCTATTCATTCATTACTTTTTGGAAGGTTTTAAAACATCTTAAGTCCCATCACTTCGTCTAGGTTTGGCCCCATTTTATTTTATCATTTTATTTCTTTCGCTTGAATTTATTTCTCCTAAGTCTTGGATGGTATCATGCTCCCTCGTTTGAGTGACAACTTATGTAATTGTTTGTCATTGGCCTAGTGATGTCCCCTTATTCCTTTAATAAATGTTTTTTATTTTGTAGAGGGACAAGTTCGCATGACCGTTAATCAATCATTGTTTGATCTTAGTCATTCCCTGCCATCCCGCAATGACCCCACCACTTTGTCATGGTTGATTGCCATATCACAGGTGGGCACCATGTGTCTCATCTGGTGAAGCTAAAGAAATGATGGAAATACTTTGGTAAATTAATCCAACTTTAATATATTATGTAGTGGGTTACTAAAGCGTTTGTGAGATGCACATGTTTCAAATCAGGGGAGGTGTTGTGATCTTGGTGGGGAAGATGTTGGATGGTTAATGAAAAAGTTGGTGACTGTGTTAGATGAACTAGATTGCTGATGGTTCAAGATCAATGGTTTCCCACCATCGCGTGATTAGAAGTTGTGAGGTCTTTATCGATCGCGATATCGCGGGAAAGCGCCACGTGGATTTTGTTGGCAACATATAGTATGGTGGGCCCCTTGTTGCCACAATGGAGATTGTGTCAGCCTTATTTGAAAGCAGTCATTCGATGATCTGACTAAGGTGAAGGATCGATGGATAATATTTGAACGTACATCAAATATGAATGGAGTTATTTGTACAATGTGTGAGTGAGCTTTAATGGTGGACATGACATCTAGTACCCTAGTTTGATCGAAATAAAGCAACTATTCTTTTGCTTTTGGTATCACAAAGCATTCAAAACATCTTTGTGGAGTAGTTGAGGAGTCGAGGACGAAGTCACAAGCTCTTACAACAAGGATTTGGGTTTATGTAAGCACAAAGCCATGAGTTCAATTTATGTATCTCCTGGTTATTTTGAATCCAAATTTGGGGGAAATTTGTTGTGTGCTTGTCGTAGGACTTATTGATAATTGTTTTAGGGCTATAGGTTAACTGAGTTGTGGGAAATTGCAAATTTTTGTTCTGTAATTTCATATTTTGTTTAGCCCTAGTCTATCTAACATTTGAGATAGCAAGGAAGCCCTAGTTTACTCAAGATGGCTCTGACAAAGCAACACTCTGGCCAGATTGATTATTTAAGTAGAAACCTATATGATGACATCCTAGATCAATTTCCCTTTTCAACAAATGATAGGAAGACGGGATTGGTTTTGATCCATGGAAAAACCCTAGGGGAGGGATTAGTGTATAATTGTTCCAACATAGCTGATGCTAGGGTTCCTCTTATAGGTTTGGAGATGTTTAGATTTTGGTTTGGACAGAGGAATTTTCCTCACCCCTTTTCGAATGGTTGGATGTATGATATGGGGAAGCTAGTGATACGAAATGTGTTCCCTGATGTAGATTTTCTTAGGGTAGTGGCTGGACGATATGACCCCGTCACACGTGTAATCAGAGATAATGATGGAAGGGTTCTGTTAAGCATTAATAGAGAAGAATTCTGACAAGTTTTTGATTTGAGTGAGCCTAGTATGTACTTGGTTCTTATCAATCTTGAGGAAATGAAGCAGGAGTATGGGAAGTTGAAATCACTTTTCAGAGCTAAGCTGCTCCCACCTCATTTGGCTAGGGTAGGAGGTTTGAGATTCTATATTAGCCCTAGTGACTAGGAACCTTTTAGATTGAATTGCTTTGCAAATCATTTCTTGGCCACTTTTTACTCATTGTTCCAGATTTTGGGTTTCAATTCTAACATAGTGATGCCTTTCACTTACATGATCATGGGGGTGCAAATACAACACCCTAACTTCTTTGTGACTTAATATTTTGCTCCTTTGTTGGATGAAAGGATACATGAAGGGCTGTTAAAGTTGTAGCAAAATGATACAGGCACCCAATTCTTCTGGTATTCTATGTTAATGTATATGTTCTTGTACAAGAATGTTGATTTATTCTCTGAGAAGATGTACTTAAGGCAATTGGTTGATGCAGAAAGATTGCCAGTATAGATGTGGACTGCAGATTTATCAAGTAACAAGGAAAACACTAGTTATGTGCATTTTGACAATTTTTTTTCTTCTAGATTGAGAGCCAGGTTGATGGTAAATGTACCCAGGATTCCTGAGGGACTGCATGATTTCCTCAGACCAAAAGGGAGGAGGCTAGAATTGAAGGTTTTCCATAACTGGCATGACATTATTCCATACCTAGTCAGCACTGTCTTGAGGGTGTACAGTTTTTAAGGGACCCCTCATATATTGCCATACAATGTGCCACCAAGGGTGGGATTTGCAAAGGTTATGTGGAAAATTGGTTGTATCCATGAGGACAACCTTACTAGGAAGGGTAAATGAATGTTTTTCCCAGATTATATAGTGGTGTTAGATTTTGTCTTTTCGAAAGGAGGCTGGGTGCACTTTGGAATATTCTTTGAAGACTATCATTTGAGGTGTGGTCCTAAGTGGCAACATGATCCTGAGGGTTTCTTTTCCCTTTTCAGACAAAGGATAAAAGGTGGTAAGTTTTTGCATGAGTTCAATTTTCCTGAGGACTTGATTAGAAATGAATTTGACCTAAGCAAGTAGGAGTTGAACAAGGAGAAGTGGATAGATTATTATAATCTATTGGCTATTGTGCACAAAATGGATCCAAAGTATGATCCATTGTTGGAATTCAATCCATACCATAAGAAAATTGAATTTTTGATGGATAACTTCAAAGAAATCATGGGCACTTTGAGGACTAAGAAGATAAACTAGGAGTTGAGTCTGGGTATATAGGAGCAAGGTACTAGGCCAATTGAAATGAGGCCAACATACCAACCTAAAGGAAGAGGCCTATTTACAGGAGGAAAAGAGATGATAGTAGTGATAAGGAAGAAGAGGAAAAAAAAGGGAAACAAATAATGAAATTGCCTACACAACTAGGTCCAAAATTCAAAACGCTTGGGGCAATTAAGATCATTGATTTGGAATCATCACCTGAGGATAGTCCCTCGACACCGCCATCTGAGCCAAGCCCTAAGAGGAAAAAGATTGATCAACCACATGAGGATTTGGTGGATGAAATTGTTGTCACTGATTAGGACATGCAGATTGGTATGCCTTCCCGTCCTAGGCCAGCTGAGTTGGTTCTATTCGATTTGGATAAGAAAGGTAAATGTGTGCAAGATGGAAGAATGGAGGCATGTAAGGAGTTTCTAGATGATAATGCATTTGTAAAAACTCATGTCTTCTTGCAATTGGTATGGAGAATTAAATTGGAAGAATACCAAGATAAGTGTAAGAAGAGAAGAGAATTGAGACCTGATAGGTCAGACTAGGAGAATGATGATGAAGTGAAAGCTAAATTAATGGATGAATTCAAGAACTTCACTCTTGAGGAAGGGAGAAAGCTAGTAAGTCAAGCTAGTGTTTTGATTTTTCCTGAATGGGACATTGCATATGCCATAGCTTTTAATGCTATTCTGAAGTCCAAGCATCCCTTGCAAGATTCTAAAGAAGAGGTCAAGGCAACATTGTAAGATTCTACTTTCAGTGAAGAATATGAGACCTTGGAAATTTGGGTATTGGCCCCTCAAGGGAGAAAGCCAAATGTTATTGATATTAGCCCAAATTTAAGAGGAGGGTTAATAATAAAGAGGGCTTCTGAGACCTCAACCACTAAGGCCACTAATTTGACTATAAATGTGGACAAATTTGGCCCAAAATACCGCTGAAAGAGAGGAGGCTGAAAAGAAAAGCCTAATGGAGAAATATAATCTCCCGATTGAGGAATATAGCAAGATGCAGCAAAGGAATGTTGAGTTGTAGACTAAGGTGGATAGGTTAAGGTACAAAAAAATTGGGGATACATCAAGTGCTCCAGGGATCAGTACATTTCCTTCCACATCAGGGTTAGTGCCTCCTGCTTCTCCTATTGTTTCCACACCAGTGTATCCCAGTCAAACTCCTTCCCTCAACCCTCCTTTGGAAAAAAATTGATGAAGAAATGGAATACTCTGTTGATCCTTTGAAGAAGTAGCTAATGCATAAAATTGAAGAATTACAGGCATCTTTGAAGGTAAGTGAGGAAGGAGCCCTTCTAAAACAAAAGGAGGTTGTTACTGCGGTATTAAGGAATCTAAATGAGAAGGTAGATAATAGATTGTCATCTATATATTCTTTATATTATTTATTATTAGATGCAATAAATAATATTGATAGGGATTAGGAAATAGTGATACCATTAAATAAAAATTGGATCCCTAGGGCCAATGATTTAGACATAATGTATAAGGCCTCAAGGTTTGATATAAATAATAGGCACCAATCATTAAGGCCTACTCAGGTGTTAGTTAAATCACTGCAAGGTTTTCGGACCTTACCAGATGACTTGAGTAGGAAGAGCAAGGAGTTGGTGAAATTTTTTGATGATTGGGGTAACACATTTTTACCTGACATAATTGATGTGTAGGGGAATATCAGGTCACTCCAACAGTGGCAGGATCAAGAAAATGAGGTCATCAATGATCAAATTAAATTAATTTATGATGACTCAGATTATGATTTATTGGTGCGCTGTATGGACAAAATCATTAGCACCAACTTGTTCTTAGAATCTTTTGAAAGGGAAGAAAATCAGGTAGCAGTTAAATACACACCTTATAATGTCAAGGTGAATGAGGTAATTAATTTTGATTGGCCAATTGATGAAGAATACTATAAATGGGTAAATAAATATTTAACTAAGGAAGAGTAAAAGGAGTGGGTTGGTAACGGTTCACAAATCAGCTGTTGTAGTTCCAACGGATTCCAGTTTTTTTTTTGGTGGTAGTTTGGGTGTGGGATTCTTGAGTTTTTTTGTTGCTGCATCAACCATTCTCAGCCGACACTATGAACAAAAAGATTCTCCAGGGTGATTGATATTGTAACAATTTTGGGAATATCACTAGGTGTTTTAATTGGCTGGTGACATGTGTACTTTTTGGCCCGATGCTTGTTTGCTCCTTCATGTTCTATAAGAAGGATTTCAAGCCCAGAAGTATGGGCTAGCAAGTTAGATATTTTTTGGTCAAGTCTAGGTAGAGTTGCAGAGCAAAATTGTAAAGTTTGATGGTTTTAAGGAAAATGTAATTTAGGTTTTGAGTCATTCTGTAGTAGGTTTTGAATTCATGAGGATTTGGTGTTTTATGATAGTACTGGCATTTGAATTCAAATGATTAATTCAAACTCATGTCTCTCCATTGTACATGCATATCTTAATTTTGAATAAGATAATCAAGGGTTGTCTCGTTCATCTCACTGTTCTGGTGTGTATGATTTCTATTTTGGATTTAATTCAAGGAATTAATTAAACTACTTGAATGGGATTGTAGGTGGATATGTTTTGTATAAGGATTTGATAAGTAGTATTGGGTTAGAATACATGTTGATGAAATTGTAAAGCAATGTTCTCAAGGATCTTATATGCTATGTGTTAAATCTGTCATAAACCCTTATATGTTTATGAATTTGACTACCCCAATGGATATATGGCATTGATCTAAGTTGTACTAATCTGTATGGTTCAATATTTGTTTGTTTTTACCTAGAGCTTTCTACAAATTGAAAATCAATGACTATTTTATACTGTGGAATGTGTTGTAGTTATCTCATGCTCCAAATAGTTGATATTACTAATGAACAACCAATTCTATTTGGTATTATCCTATTATGTTGAGCTATTAAATGAGATTATATGTTGTTGTTAATGTTGTTTATGATAATGGTGCATAGGTTGTAAACGCATTAAGGGATCACCCTCCCAGGTCTTGCAGAGCCCAAAGTGTAGGAGATATTTGTAAAATCCTCATTAGTTGGTCCAGGTCCTTTGAGCTGCCCTTGATTTGAATTGGAAATTCCATAGGTAGATTAGAAGACCAACCTAGTTATAGTAAAAACAACCAATAGGTAGAGGGGAGAGAGATAGAGGGATTCATTGAGAGAGAGAGGGAGGGAGTGGGAGAGAGATAGAGGATAGAGGGTTAAGGGTAGAGAGGAGGGAGATAACAGTGAGTGAGAGAGAGATACTTGAGAGAGGGAGAGGGGGTAGGAAGGTGAGAATTGGGAGAGAGAGAGGAGTGGGAGAGAGATAAAGGGTAGAGGGTAGAGGGTTTAAGGGTTTAGAGTTTAAGGGTTAATGGTTTAGAGTTTAGGGTTAAAGGTAGAGGGAGAGATAGAGGGAGTGAGTGGTGAGAGAGACTGAGAGGGAGAGGGGAGAGGGGTGGGAGGGGAGGAGTCTTGAGGAGAGAGAGAGAGGGAGGGAGTGGGAGAGATAGAGGGAGTAGAGGGTTTAGGTTTTGAGTTTAGGGTTAAGGGTTTAGGGTTAAAAGGTGGGGAGGGCCAGAGGTGGAGGTGAGAGAGAGAGAGACCTGAGGAGAGGGGGAGGGGGTGGGAGGGAGGTCTTGAGAGAGGTGGAGGATTTAAGAGTTTAAGAGGGGTTAAGGGGGTAGAGTGGAGATGCACCTAAGATGGGGGGTGGTGCTAGGATGGAGAGACTTTTAGAGAGAGGGGAGAGTGGGAGATAAAATAGAGGGATAAGGGTTAAGGGTAGAGGGTAAGAGGGTTTAAGTGTTTAGGGTTTTAAGGGTTAAGGGTTTAGGGTTTTAGGGTTTAAAGGTGGGGAGGGAGACACATAGAGGGGTGAGTGAGATAGAGAGAGACCCTAAGAGGGAGGGGTAGGAGGGAGAGACTTGAGAGAGAGAGAGGGTAGAGGGTAGAGGGTTTAAGGGTTTTGTGTTTAAGGGTTAAGGGTTTAGGGTGTAGGGTTATGGGTATAGGGGAGAGAGATAGAGGGATTCAGTGAGAGAGAGAGGGAGGGAGTGGGAGAGAGATAGAGGGTAGAGGGTAGAAGGTAGAGGGGTTAAGGGTAGAGGGGACAAAGATAGGAGTGAGTGAGAGAGAGAGACTTGAGAGGAGAGGTGGTAGAAGGGTGAGACTTGATAGAGAGGGAAGGAGGGAGGGAGTACTGTTAGAGAGATAGAGGGTAGAGAGTTTAAGGGTTTAGAGTATAAGGGTTAAGGGTTTAAGGTTTAGGGTTAAGGGTAGAGGGGAGAGAGATAGAGAGAGTGAGTGAGAGAGAGACCTGAGAGAGGGAGAGGGGGTAGGAGGGAGAGACTTGAGAGAGAGAGAGGGTAGAGGGTGGGAGTGGGGGAGAGAGATAGAGGGATTGATGAGAGAGGGAGGGAGTGGGAGAGAGAGATAGAAAGTGATAGAGGGCTAAGGAGTAGAGGGTAGAATTAGAGGGTTAAGAAGGGTGGTGGGGGAGGAGGGAGATAAGAGTGAGTGAGAGAGAGAGTCTGAGAGAGAGGAGAGGAGGAGGTAGGAGGAGGGTGAGACTTGAGAGAGAGAGAGGGGGAAAAGAGAGGGAGGAGTGGGAGAGAGATAAGAAATTAGAGGGTTAAGCATTATTAGGAGGTAGAAGGTTTAAGGGTTTTAGAGTTTAGGGTTAGGAGTTAAGGGTTTAGGGTTTAGGGTAGAGGGGAGAGAGATAAAGGGATGAGAGAGAGAGACCTAAGAGAGGGAGAGGGGGTAGGAGGGAGATACTTGAGAGAGAGATAGGGTAGAGGGTTTAAGGGTTAAGGGTTAATGGTTTAGGGTTTAGGGTTATGGCTAGTGATGGAACTCCAAAGTTT
Source organism: Sequoia sempervirens (assembly GCA_007258455.2). Taxonomy (NCBI): domain Eukaryota; kingdom Viridiplantae; phylum Streptophyta; class Pinopsida; order Cupressales; family Cupressaceae; genus Sequoia; species Sequoia sempervirens. The sequence continues at coordinate 540,182,554 of VDFB02058242.1, read as the reverse complement.
TGTTCTCTGTGTTCTATTTTATCCTACCTTGTGTCTCTGGTCATCTGTGGTGTTTGGGAAAAGCCTAAGGTTGGGGTTTTACCTTTGTCTTTATGTAAAACCCTAGTGTTCATCTTACACCTTGGATGGGATCTATTTGGCCGTTACTTTTTGGGAAGGTTTTAAAATGACTTAAGCCCCATCGCTTTGTCTAGGCTGGGCCCTCTTTTTTTTTATTGTTTTATTTCCTTCGCCTGACTTTATTTTTCCTAAGTCTTTTGTTGGTCCTGTGTTCCCTCATTAAAACAACTTATGTCATTGTTTATTGTCAACCTAGTGATGTCCCCTTATTCCTTTAGGGGAGAGGGCCCAATAGTCATGCAAGCTAACTTTCTCAGCATGTAGCAATTGACTGGAATATCGTCAAACCTTTGATTTTTTTTAAAATGTAGACTAGTCTCTTATTTATCTATAACTAAGGTTTGGAGGCGTGACTCATCATGCAACTTGCCACATCAGCAGATCTTTTGAGAAGTGTCTAAAATTTGACTTTTTAAAGGTTTGACCAAAACTTAATCATGGAACCCCAAATAGTTGAACCAAAAAAATATCATTTGCTGCTTGTAGAATATGATATTTTTATTTAAATTAAAATTAATATACAACCTAAGTGGACCAAATACTTATTGATAACCATAAATCTTTGATATCTCTACCTTTTATATTCAACACATATGGACTAATAGTTGAACACAAAAAATCTATTTGTTGTGATAAAAACAACACATAATTATTTAAAATACAACTTATATTGGACAAAAATGGACCAATATTTGAACACTAAAACTTTTTGAAAATCCCTCACATTTAATGGGAAAATACATGTTATTTATTGTGCTCACCTTTTATATTTGTGAGAGGACAAACTATTAATATAAAACTATCCAATGCTTGTACATTGCTACCCCAATTGTTGTACACATAAGAACAATATTTTTTTACTATGATAACAGACTTGTTTAAACGAGTGTCTTATTTTATTAAATGAACATTTTATTTTTTAAATGATATACTTATAGTGGAGAGTTATGATATTTTATTTGAAACAAAAAAATACTTATTTCACTTCTTCATGAATGTATTTATGTTTTTTTCATATAACATTTAGAGGTTCTCATGTGTCCAAGTATGGGTCCATTTTTTATCAACATTTGGTTTTTTCTTTATTTACATTTGGACTATTTATTTACAATATATAGTATAAATATGTGGTAAGACTGGGTATTATCATCACGATTGAGTACACGACTATTGGACCCCGCATGACTACTAGGCCCTCTCCCCTAATAAATGTTTTTATTTTGTAGAGGGACAAGTTTGCATGGCCGTAAATCAATCGTTGTGTGATCTCAGTTGTTCCACGCCATCCCACAATGACCCCACCACACTGTCTTTGTTGATCGCGATATAACGAGCGAGTGCCACATGTCTCATCCGGTGAAGCCGAAGGAATGATAAATACTTTGATGCATCTTTAATACATTATGTCATAGGTTACTAAAGCAGTTATAAGATGCACGTGTTTTAAATCAACAGAGATGTTATAATCTCGGTAGAAAGGTGCTTGATGGTTAATAACAAGGCTGGTGACTGTGTTGAACGAATCAGATTGCCAATGGTTGAGATCCATGATTTCCCACCATTACGTGATCAAAAGAAATGAGGTCTTTATTGATTGCGATATCATGGGCGGGTGCCATGTGCATCTCCTTGGCAATGAGTAGTATGGTGGGCCCCTTATTTCCATGATGGAGACTATGTCAGTTTGCTTTGAAGGCAGTCATCCGATGATCTGACCAAGGTGAAGGATTGATGACTAATATTTGAATCTGCATCAAATGCAATTAGAGTTGTTCATGCAGTGCATGAGTAAGCTTTAATGACATAAATGACATCTACTGCCATGGTTTGATCGAAATAAAGAAACTATTCTTCTGCTTTTGGTATCACAAAGCATTCAAACCATCTTAAATGGGGATTGTAGGTCGATATGTTCTGTATGAGGCTTTGATAAGTAGTATTAGGTTAGGATACATGGTGAGGAGATTGTAAAGTAATGTTCTCAAGGATCTTATATGTTATGTGTTAAATTTGTCATACACCCTTAAATGCTTATGAGTTTCACTCCCCCAATAGATATATGGCATTGATCTGAGTTGTACTAATTCTTATGGTTCAATATTTGTTTGTCTTTACCTAGAGCTTGCTACAAATTGCAAATCAATGACTATCTTATACTGTGAAAATGTGTTCTAGTTATCTCATGCTCCAAATAGTTGATATTATTGATGAACAACCAATTCTATTTAGTAATATCCTATTATGTTGAGCTATTTAAATGATATTATATGTTGTTGTTAATGTCGTTTATGATAATGGTGCAGAGGTTGTAAACTCATTAAGGGATCACCCTCCCGGGTCTTGTAGAGCCCAAAGTGTAGGAGGTCTTTAAAATCCTTGTCAGTTGGTCTAGGTCCTTCGAGCTTCCCTTGATTGGAATTGGGAATTCCATAGGTAAATTAGAAGACCAACCTAGTTACAGTAAAAACAACCAACAGGTAGAGGGGAGAGAGATAAAGGGATTTAGTGAAAGAGAGAGGGAGGGAGTGGGAGAGAGATAGAGGGTAGAGGGTTAAGGGTAGAGGGGAGGGAGATAAGAGTGAGTGAGAGAGAGACACTTGAGAGAGGGAGAGGGGTAGGAGGCGATACTCTGAGAGAGAGAGGAGGAAGGAGGAGTGGGAGAGATAGAGGGCAGAGGGTTACGAGGGTAGAGGGTTTAAGGGTTTAGAGTCAAGGCTAATGGCTTAGGGCTGAAGTGCTGTGCTGCAGAGGCCAGAGAGATAGAGGAGTGAGGAGAGAGAGGACTCTGAGAGAGGGAGAGAGAGGGGCAGGAGGGAGAGTCTGAGAGATAGGAGGGAGTGGGAGAGACAGAGGGCAGAGGGTCAAGCATAGAGAGTAGAGGGTTTAAGGGCTTAGAGCTTCATGGCCAAGGTCTAGGGTTTAGGGCTAAAGGTAGAGGGGAGAGACAGAGGAGGAGTGAGAGAGAGAGACCTAAGAGAGGAGAGGTAGGAGGAGAGTGCTGAGAGAGAGAGGAGGAGGGAGAGAGATAAAGGGCAGAGGGTTTAAGGGTTTAGAGTCAAGGCCAAGGGCTCTAGGCTCTTTAGGTTAAAGGTAGAGGGAGAGAGATAGAGGAAGGAGTGAGAGAGAGAGACCTGAGAGAGGGAGATGGGGTAGGAGGGAGAGTCTTGAGAGAGAGAGAGGGAGGGAGTGGGAGAGAGATAGAGGGTAGAGGATGTAAGGATTTAAGGGTTAAGGGTAGAGGGACAAGGTAGAGTGGAGAGACTTAGGAGAGAGAGAGAGAGGAGGGGAAGGAAGAGGGGAGGAAGGGGAGAGAGAGAGAGACCTGAGGGAGGGAGTGGTGCTAGGATGGAAAGACTTCAGAGAGAGAGGGAGGGAGGGAGTGGGAGATAGATAGAGGGAGAAAGGGTTAAGGGTAGAGGGTAGAGGGTTTAAGTGTTTAGGGTTTAAGGGTAGAGGGGAGACACATAGAGGGAGTGAGTGAGAGATAAAGAGAGACCCAAGAGAGGGGAGAGAGGGGGCAGGGAGGGAGAGACTTGAGAGAGAGAGAGGGTAGAGGGTAGAGGGGTTAAGGGTTTGGGATTTAAGGGTTTAGGGTTATGGGTAGAGGGGAGAGAGATAGAGGGTAGAAGGTAGAAGGTAGAGGGGACAAAGATAGGAGTGAGAGAGAGAGAGACCTAAGAGAAGGAGAGGTAGTAGGAGGGTGAGACTTGGTAGAGAGGGAGGGAGGGAGGGAGTGGGAGAGAGATAGAGGGTAGAGGGTTTAAGGGTTTAGAGTTTAAGGCTTAAGGGCTTAAGGTTTAGGTTAAGGGTAGAGGGGAGAGAGATAGTGAGAGTGAGTGAGAGAGACCGAGAGAGGGAGAGGGGTATGAGGGAGAGACTTGAGAGAGAGAGAGAGGGTAGATGGTAGAGGGTAGAGGGTTTAAGGGTTTGGGGTTTAAGGGTTAAGGGTTTAGGGTTATGGGTAGAGGGGAGAGAGATGGAGGGTTAAGGGTTAAGGGTAGTGTTGGTTGTTTTTACTGTAACCAGGTTGGTCTTCTAATCTACCTATGGAATTACCAATTCCAATCAAGGGCAACTCGAAGGACCTAGACCAACTAACAAGGATTTTAAAGACTTCCTACACTTTGGGCTCTGTAAGACCCAGGAGGGTGATCCCTTAATGCATTTACAACATCTGCACCATTATCGTAAACAAAATTAACAACATATAATCTCATTTAATAGCTCAACATAATAGGATAATACTGAATAGAATTGGCTATTCATCAGTAATATCAATTATTTGGAGAATGAGATAACTACAACACATTCCACAATGTAAAATAGTCTTTGATTTTCAATTTGTAGCAAGTGCTAGGTAAAGAAAAAGAAAATACTGAACCATACAAATTAGTACAACTTAGATTAGTGCCATCTATCCATTGAGGGAGTCAAATTCATAAACATCTAAGGGTTTATGACAGATTTAACACATAACATATAAGATCCTTGAGAACATTGCTTTACAATTTCATCAACATGTATTCTAATCCAATACTACTTATCAAATCCTTATACATAACATATCCACCTACAATCCAATTTAAGCATTTTAATTAATTCCTTGAATTAAAGCCAAAACATAAATCATACACACCATAACAGTGAGATGAACGAGACAACCCTTGATTATCTTATTAAAAATTCAGATATGCATGTATAATGGAGAGACATGAGTTTGAATTAATAATTTGAATTCAAATGCCAGTACTGTCATAAAACATCAAATCCCCATGAATTCAAAACCTACTATAGAATGACTCAAAACCTAAATTGCATTTTCCTTAAAACCATCGAACTTTACAATTTTCTCTACAACTCTACCTAGACTTGACCAAAAAATATCTAACTTTCTAACTCGTACTTCTGGCCTTGAAATCCTTCTTATAGAAAATGAAGGAGAAAACAAGCATCGGGCCAGAAAGTACCTTTCATTTCACACGCTTTTCTTCACAAAACTCTTGAGTACAACAACTATACCTTCTTTATTTCTCATCCTACACCCTATTCATGCATCCTACAATTAAAACAGTATCCATGGGGCCTCTTACACAAGCTACAGTAATCACAAAAGTTTTAAGAGCCCCTTTATATCATGTTTGGACTACAAAACCCTCAAAAATAGGGTAACCGGGTTGTATGCAAACAAATGAAGCTTTCTAACTCAAATCAACACCTTAAGCACTCAAATCAGATTCAAATCAAAGCTAACACATATCTTCATGACCTGGAATTGATTTCACATCAAAATATGGTTGCATGTGATCGTACAATGCTGCATAATAGGAAAAATACAATTTTTTTGAAGAAAAACATAGATTTTCTAATGTCAAGAGCTTGTATTTTAAATCCTCAACCATCAACAACCATTACAATGACCACTTTATGAATTTTAAAGGCCTTCACACTTCAACCACTGAACAACCACCTCTACAATTGAATTTTTAATCTTTTATGATCACGTGAAACATAAAACACACTAATTTCAAGGTTGTTAACATCACTATTGAAATGTTTTAATTTTTTGACCTTTCAAACATTAAAAAGTACATCATTAAATTAATTATGTAATGGCATAAAAATTAAAAACATCTTGAATTAATTATGTAACCACATAAGTCAAATATAATTCTATAAAGAAATTAATATCAAATAGATAATATAATCACATAACTCATACATTTCAATGTCATTGATCTTCTTCTTCATTCAACTCTTTGTCTGTATCATCTGATCCAGATTCGACATTATAAGGATTGGTCATATCATCATCATCGTTATCGATATCAGTTTCAATAATGTCATCATCCACATGGCTATCATCTTCATGAACATTAACTCCTACATCATCATGATCTAGTTCCTCCTCTTTGACATCTTTGTCAGGGACATCATCAACTAACTGTTGTTCCTGATCATCATCTACATCATCTTCTAGTTCTTCGATATCTTCTTCTTCCACCAAATTATACTTTACTGGCCTTCCTCTTGGATCATGTCTAAGAACAAATGACCAACCCGGTTTACCTGGAACCTCTAAGTAAAATACCTGCTCACATTGGCTTGGAAGAACATAGGGTTCATTTCCAGCTCGCTCGATTGACCTTGTATTAACCATGGTAAATCCATTATCATGTTCAATAACTGTAGACACCTAAAAATGACCTAGGCCTGCAAGCTTCATTTTTACCACTTTCGTCCTAGCATAATTAAGTCATTTAATTATGTCCTTGGTCCACATTCGACTATTGATTAAATAATTCATAATTATTTAATTAATTCATGTCATTTATTCCTCATGATTATTAAATAAATAAATTTTATTTATTTATTAAATACGTCATTAATTGTCTAAGGTCTTCCTTTAATTAAATAAATTTCTTAATTTATTTAATTCCCCTTTGTCATTTATTTCTTCTTGATTATTAATTAAATAAATTTTATTTATTTAATTACGTCACTAATTAAGTCCCCTTCTTTCTAAAATTAAATAGATTCTTATTTATTGTCCACTTTCTACTATAATTAAATAATTATTTTAATATTTAATTATTCATTGGCTACTTTCTCTCATAAATTAAATAAATTTTATTTATTTAATTAGCCCACTCTCTTGAATTTTGAATTAAATCATCATTTAATTCAAAATGATTCTTTTTGTCACATTCCTCTATAATTAAATAATATCTTTATTATTTAATTATTCATTGGTCACCTAAATTAAATAATTTTTATTATTTAATTTCTCCAGCAACCTCTTTGTCCATGCCAATCTTATCCTCCAAATCAAATCTTATCTCCTGACATCTCATTTAATTTCGGCCCTTGATTGAATTATCTCATAATTCAATCTCAACCCTTCATTTCTTGTCATTGCCCTAATTTTGACCTAACCTTAGTCCATACTACAACATTCAATCTTGACCATTGATTCTAGGGTATTTGCCATCTTCTCATCCTGGCCACACATTCAAAATTGCAGTTTTTATAAAATGGCAATTTTGTTCTTATCTATCTGAGGGCTCATTCTATCAACTCAGGTTATTATTATTGTCATTTGCAGTCATTGTCATTTCAGTCTATTGTGAGGTCATTGCTTTTAGATAAATCCTTCAACCTTTGCATAGGGCTTTGACATTAGTCTAGGTGCTCATTTGAAATCTGAGGGCCCCATTTGATTTGCTGCAAACTAGAAGGTGTAACAAAGGTGAAGCATGGAAGATGAAGATTTATGGTAACATTGTTCCTTTTATTTTCATATTGATTTCCTTTGTACTTTGTTACTTCAATGGATTTTAATTTTATTGTGCTAACCCCTTTAACAAATCTAAATTTTCCCTTGATTACAATAATAGTTCTCTCAGGATCATTTTCATTCAATCATATCTTGTACCATAGGACAACGAACAAAATTAATCTGGACTTAAAGTCACACTCAAGTATATCATCAAAAATCCCATAGTATCAATTTTCTAAGACTTCTGGATGTATGCCATTTCTAGATGAAACATTAGTCACCTGAAAGACTACAGTTATACCAGAATCACAAGTTTTCTTCATGTCATCCAACATTTTGATTCAAAACTTATGACCATTGCACCACATAGCCTTGTGGTGTTTCACGTGCAATATGTCAAACATGTAAAAATTATTGCAATATCTTCAGTTGATAAACATATTTATTCTTGGCCGAATGTATGCAAAGAAAATAATCTCAACATATATATACATCAATATAATTGAAAATAATTAAATAATATGGGTGATTAATATATTTATACGTACCTATTTATCTCTTAAACCATATGCTAAATCAATTTCCCTTTGTGTAACATTGGAATCTCCATTACGATGAGCTTCTTTAACCAATGAAGCCACACTTCCCATATAATGCATGACCAAATTGTTGACATCGTTCAATCCATACCATCATCCAATCAAGATTGTTTGCGACGCATAAATGTAGTGCATCCCACTCTTAATTAACCTGTATAAAAAAAATTGAAATTCACAAACGTATAATTAGTTAAATACCACAGTATACGACCTTAATTTATAATTGATGTATATTGAAGATTAAAAATTAAATAAGTACAATATACATAAAAACCATATGTAAAATGTATTCCAATTAATCTCTATGACCATCTTATAATTACCTCTCACTTTCCTCAATCTACCTTTCCCCATCAGGTACTCCCCTTCGAATTTGTTAATGGAGTTGGGATCCCAAATGCGATCTACATGGATCTTTGCTGCAAACTTAGGAAGATATTCACTAATGTACACCATGGTCTAGTATACCATATATCCCTCCACCATAGAACCCTTAGGATGTACTCTTTTTCTAACTGAAGCCTTCAAAAATTTCAAGTGCCTCTCAACCATCCACATTGACCTTGTGTGTATAGGTCCACACAATTCAATCTCCTCAACTTGATGTATGAGGTAGTGCTCTTGTGCATTGAAAAATGTTGAAGGTAGACACTTTTGCATTTCACACATTAAACGAGAAATTTTTCTCTTCCAATAATTTATATCTTCTTTATGGATTTATTTAGATGACAACCATCTACAAGTGATTCAAGGTGCAAATATATTAATGAGATTTAAGAAAAATATGCAGTATATTACATAAAAAGTAAAACAAATGGCAATTATAAGATGTATGCAATGAATTGAACAAATATCGCTACTTACCTCATGTATTTTCCAAGATCATATATAACTTACTTGAAATTGTTGTCAAAGTTGTCTGTGAGAGATAGAGGTACAACATACTGCAACAATTATAAAATGATCTTTTCATTATTTTCCCAAAAGTAGTAAACATAATACACTAAAAAGTACATGCATTATACAAGTGTATATAATATACAAAAATAATTACCTTAATGAAGGTATGCCAATCATGCGTTTTCATCCCTGACCCAAATTCACCTTTATTTGTTATTATATTGTTTATGTTCACAACAAATCTTGTGGGAAATAAAAATTTTCGTATGACTTCTTTTATAGCATTGCTTTGTTGCTCCGTTAATAACCAAGGATGGGCACTTATATTAATTTGGTCTCCATCACTATTTAATTGAATGACATTTTTCATTGCATGATTGGCTTCCTGAATGTCACTACAAATTTTGACAATTTTTTCTTTGTCATGCCTTCCATCCAATATTTTCCATAACGTTTCTGTTATATTCTTTCTGATATGCATTGTATCAAACAAATGCACAATTTGTAGCTGCTCATAGTAGGGCAACCTACTAAATTGTCTGGGATAACTTTTTAATCCCTGTGGAAGTGGGCCATTAATGCCTTGTGACCTTCATGAAGCATATAAGTTAAACAAATTAACAACGACAATCATTGTCAATTACAAGATGAGTAAACACAACACAATATAAAAATATAAATTTAAAACATATCATATATGATAGATAAACAATTTGATCAATGATGTATAACCTTGACGATTAATTATATATTCCAACTTCCATATGCGGTGTCATTCTTTGTGGTTTTGATGTACTCTCTTCTTTCCATTAAAAGATGTTTTTCAGAGTTCGATACTTATGATTTCTATGGAGGAAGTGCCTATACTAATCAAACACTTTCTAAACTTGTTGAACGATGAAGATTTCATCTTGGGACCAAATTGGACATGCAAATTTTCCTTTGATGTTTGAGCCTTCTAAAAAGGGGCTCGTATGCCTTCTCAAACATAGGTAAATCATGAACATCATCAAAGTCATCTTGATCATCATGATCAACTCTACCACTAAATGTGTCATGGATCAATGTATCGTACCATATCATCTTCAACTGTGTTTTCTGGCACATGATCATCTTCTTCCATAGGATCATTAACTTCAACTTCGATATTCACAACTCCATGTTCGTCCGCTTGCAAAACCACATTCTTCGGCCATGATAATCCATATCATCTGCCCTAGGGCACCCCACCTTTATAATAATGATAGACACAAATAAACCATGATCATGATCAAGTGATTATATATATATATATATAAAATGTTAAAACGATATAAACATTTACAAATTCAATCAATATAAACACATATAATGAACAACTTACCAATGGATGATAATCATGCCCCCTTCAATGTGACCATGCTGCCTACAATGTTTTCTTAGTTGTTGTGATTAAAAGTTGTCTCGTCTTTAAGCCCTTGCAATTATTAAAAGGACAATAACATTTCCCATCACCCTTTCTTTTCAATCTAGCCCACAATCTATCAAGTGTCTCTTCATTTTGTTCTGGACTAATATTATCGACATGATTTTTCTTTTACCAAGCTTGACTATTTAGATCTTCAAAAAATATCAAACTCACACTCCAATAATTTTTATTCATAGACAGGTAACAAAATCTAATAATTCTGATATTTTACACCAAAAAAATTTGGCATGCAACCACCCCTACAAAAGAGAAGATATTCTGAAGTTAATGACCCCAAAAAACACTTTAAAATGCTAATTCCAAAACTTATTAAATTCTGATTTTACTATGATTTTCAACCGTTAGACTCCTAAATTCATAATATTGAACTTGATCGCAAACTTCCTACAATGATGGAGGTAGCGAGCTAGTAAGAGCAAGTGACCCATTCCTAAGGAGCAACAAGTTAGAATCATCATTGCTAATGTTAATACAGATTTATCCTTTTAGTTAAAGATGAAATGTGTCACTTCTTATGATGAGCTTATCCCTAGGGCCCTCAACATTGATAGAGCCCTAATCGCACAAGGAAGCACATGGTAGTAGAATTTGGAAAATAAATGACTAGGTGACTAAAAATTTTAGTCACAACAACTAAAAATGACTAAATTTTTCTCATTTTTTGCAACTCAGCTATAAATGAGTAAATAAATTACTAGTTTGGTCGTTGATTAAAAATTATTTAGTTACACAAATAAAAATGAATAAATAGTTAGTTATTTATTTAGTCACAATCCATTTGAATAAATCATTTAAGGAATCAAGAATATAGCCCGCTAAAATACTCTAAAACTTTAATAAACATACCCTAAATTTTTTTTTTAAATCTTATTTTTAGGCATAGCCCATGAGAATGGAGTTTTCATTTTAATAAACATACTCTAAAACCTTCATCAAAACATTATTTTCAAGCATAGACTGCCAAAATGGAGAAGTGTTTCAGTAAAGAATGACAAAGAATGGTGAGGAGATGTGTGTGAGAGGAGGCATAGGATTCATTGTTGCTTATCTCATTCTTGCTCTGCTCAACAAATCTTACATTGTTCCCACTACTATTTGTAATCTAGGTATTTACTTGACATATATTTCCATAATCTCAAATTCCTTCAGAGGCTTTTGAAGTATCAATGTATCTTATATAGGGTTTAGAATGATTTATTTTAATTAAAAAAATAAATAAATGATGTATTTCCCTATAATTAGATAATGTGGAGATCTCCTAAATCTGCCCCAACACACTATCCTCTTTGGCACTGTATTCATTACTCCAGCTACTAGGGTTTTTCATGTGACTTCTTTAATATCTTCATGACCGTGGCTTTTAAATAGATCTTAGTCTTTTCTTTTATCCTTTCCATGGTAACCCTTGAGTTCCATAATCTACCTTCAATCTCTTCTAAGAATGTTGTCTTAAGCTAGACTGCATAGTATGCATATAAAGCAAGTCCTTCATACCTACCATTGTTCCAAACCACCACTCACTACCTTGCTTAAAATGTTGCCTCCATAAGCACAATAGCATGTTTTAAAATCATGGTTGTAGTGATTGACCATTAAGGTCACCACTTTCATCAAGATACAATGAGATTTTTGTCTTCAAACTCAAAGCATTATGCAAGATAACATTGTGAATTGTTTGTTGTGTATGATTTGATTTTCTTGCACATTTACTGCTTTTCTAACTTCCTTTAAGACTGGGTATTGCACCCTCAGCTGCAATCTCAAACAACTCACTCACTATCACTTGAAGATTCCTTTCATGAGCATCCTTCTATAAAATCAAACTATGCCGTATAAACTGCCTACTTACTACAAGGGACTCATTGTTTCATGGTATTGTAGATCTTAAGATCCTTAAACCTTATTGACACTACTTTACAGTCCACAAGGTATTATTCACTATTATCCCATCTTTGATGAGTCTCAAAGCATTGGTCAAACATGCAATCCACTACCTCCATTATACATTAATGGCTAAGAAGAAACATTGAACCTATGATTACCACTGTTACTTCATTTGGACAGTCATTCCCTGATTGCATTTTCCTTGTCTAACACTACCAAAAGCATTTGAAAAACCCTTAAGGTCAAAGGGGTAAGGAAACTCAATTAAAATCTCCACTTTACTATGCAAGGTTTGAGCTTTATTATCTTGTCACTGCTCAGCCTCTTTTTGACTATCACATCTCAAATGACTATCATTCTTCTTACTGTAGATTGCATTTACAAATGCCACTAAGCTACATAGTGTGCTTGTTATTGGCTACAATCTTTAGATTGCAAGATTTTGTTATTAGCTACAATGTCTCAATCTTTCTGGTATTGCAACCTCACTAATCCACTAGAATTATTATTTATGTTTCTACGGAGGCCTGGGTTTGTACCCTAATCATGCTCTTACCAATGCTTCTATTGGTATTTAAAAACAACCTTAAATCTTGGGTCAGAAAATTAGTTGTCTTGACAAAGTTGTGGTATGATCTTGGATTGTATCCTAAATTGTGTGGGAAGCTTGTGTTTGATCATTAAGGTATGTAAACCTGATCAAGGAAATGTATCCTATATAACATGGGTCTTCCTTTAATACTTTCCATAATGGTTATTAGCAGATCGCATTATTATAGTTTATGGTAACCCAAGATTGCATTCAAGTATGTAACAAGCTTGGTTTGTAGTTTAAGCTATACACTTTTAAGTAATTTTTATAAGGTTTAGAAAATCTTGATCACTCTCTAGAATAGCCCATTAAACATGGGTTGTGCTTGAATGCACTACATAATTGATATAACACAACCACTCTACATATAAACTATAGTTATAGGCTCTTTATTGCAGCAAGAGGTAATCACTCTTGGATCATGTTATAATTACATCATAACCTATTAAAATTGAGACAACTTGAATGCACCCAATGATGATTGAAACCTACATTATACAACCTAAATTAACTACATTATATGAGTGCCTCCATTTCTATCACAACATAGCCACATTAAACTTGGGTCACATATGAATGCATCCTGTATTTGTTATAGCACAACTGTGCCACATGACCAATAGAGTTATGGATCACATAATTATAGTGACAAGAATTTGTTCCTTGGTTGTGATCTTATGGTGATTCCACACAACAAAATCTGGACATCAAATTCTCAAAACCCTAAATCTCTAAAAATGAAATCTGATGAGATGTTGCTTTAAAATATGATTTTCAAATCTGGAACTACAAATTTGACTTCACAATGTAAAACAAAAGACAATGACTACCCTCAACCTGGCGATATCTTCTTGAATTTTTTATGATTTTTCCCAAGAAAATTGTCCTTAGTTCTCCACAAACTGTCTCAAGTAGAGAAAAACACTGTCGCAATAAATCATCAAACTCACTTTTCTTTATGTCCGCCATAATTTGATTTTTTTTTCTTATTTTTCATGTTTGTTGAAATTTCGACAAAACTGATAGTCAAAATTTTGACGAAACCCAGGTTCGTCGAAATTTCAATGAACGTCGGGGATAAACTTTTAAAAAATTGAAAATTACACATCAAATTTTACAAGCACCTGACGATACATCAAATTATACATATTTCATCAAAAAAATTCATCAAATTTTGCAGTCAAATGAGTTAGTGTGTCCTAAACGACATCATACACTCGAATCAGGTATACTAACATCATTTCCTCTCAAGCGCATCCTCTTTTCACTTAAATTAATTGAATTAGCCTAGCTAATTAATTAATTGTATCATTTTTGTCTATTAACCTAACACATCAAATTGGGTTAATTCACCCCCTTTCACGTTAACATTTCATCTTATTAAATTAAATAAATCAATCTATTTAATTTAATTCCCTAAGTCATCTTATTTAATTAAATAACCCTAAGTTATTTAATTAAATATCATTTCACCTTTCCCCATTTCATTAAATCATTTAATTTAATGAATATCCCTTTAATTCTTTAGATGCCCTTATTGCATGATTAAACCTTGTTTAATTAACAATTAAACTAATTTTCCTCCAAAAATGGGAATATTCCCATGGAATATTCCTTATCTCCTTTTTTGCACAATTTTTTTTTTTAAATTTGCAAAATGTCTTTATCCCCACCCATGAGAATATTCCAAAGAATATTCTCTCTCCTCTAATATCTCAGTTGGCTTCTTAAGCAAGCTAACCTTGTGACCTCTTGAGAAAGTCACTTTGTGACTTGTGTGTGTAGGTCAAAAGTGTCTTTGTTTTGAACAAATGTGAGCCCTTGATTAAATCTCATCTTACATTCTCACTCGTTGATGAGAATCAATGATCCATACATCCTATTTCGTCCATCACTAACTATTGATTGATCTTTTCGATCTCAACCCTCCATTTCGCATTTTCTTTCCTATAAATAGGTCACTATTTGGAGACAAATGGATCCATCGGTCAATTGAAAACTTATTTTGTTGAACTCACTCACACTCACACTCACACTCATATTTTACTCACTTTTAGCATATTTTAGTTAATTTTTAGTTGCATATTAGCTTTAAGGTTCCATTAATGGCTTCCATGCATCCATCTTAGCTTGTTTATAAATTAGTGTTTCCATATTTTAGCTTAGAATTAGCTTATACTAGTTTAGCAATTCATATTTAGATCAATTTTAGCATAAAATCATGTTAATTTAGCTTGCATTATGTTCAAATTAGTATAAATAAGGTTTTCATCCATTTATCACAATGGTTTCATCGATTCTCTTCCATTGAATCGATTGAAATAGGCTCACTAATCATGGGATTGGGAAAGGGTCATTGTTCCACATCAACACGACACCAATTCCAAAATAGGATAAGTTTCAAATGGGTTAGAGTAGTCATTTAACTATTTTCATAGTTTATAGTTTATAGTTTCAATAAATGCTTAGTTTAAACTTTCAATTTGATTGAAATTGTTTGAGATTGAGGTTTAGTGGCTAAATTATACTTTGATTCATCATGGATCAAGTATAATCAAACCATACTGATAACCCTTGGTCCACACCTTCAAATTACCTCTCCCATCCTTGCACAAACATTGGCACATGGAAATTCCATGGCTTAAATTCCATTTAGGCCTACCACACAAACTGGAAGAAAAGTTTCACCCCTTTGGCTACCTTCGCCTTACCAAATTCTTTAGGGCTTGCAAACTTATGTAAAAAAAAAATGACGGGATGGATTTTTTTAAAATATATTGCCGATAGGGTAGCAAATGACTGTGCATTAGGTGCTTCAATTTTAATTACTCTTATCACATCATTGCATGCCAAAAATTTGGCATGATCCTCCAACCAGTATCAACGCGAATGAAATAAATACTGTGGCTTAAAAAATGCATCAAGTTGAACTCACTTCCTTAAATGATGAAATTTTTGTACCTAGGACATACATGTTAGTATAAAAATCCCCAAATTCTTGATGTTGCAATGATGACCTTACAATGACTAATCGGTCCTTCACAAGGTTTAACCACTTTGATGGCATTTGTGAAATTAACACTCGAAGTAGAATAGTACAATTCTCATTCTATCAATTCAGATCTTTTGTGCCTTAAACTAAATTATACCCTTGATTTGACATGTGTTTTGTAATGACCACACTAAAAGGATAATGCAGATGAAGATTTTGTGCCTTGCCCACTAGCCTCTCTTTTTTATTATACATCAAGCTGACTATAAATAAAGTGAGCTAGAACAAGGAAATACTTACTCATAGGTTTCACAATGTAAGTAATATTCCTAATTCAACACATGATTGCTAGCTTTCTACTAAAATACACCTTGCTCCCTATTCTCTTGAAACATACTAATACATCTACTTCATAGTTTCCATTGTTACTATAGCTACTAATTTAGATTATGAAGAGATGATTTTGCTACCTTCTGTTATTTCAAAATCTTGATGCTCACAACCCATATTTGCCAAAAGATCTTCCAACTCATTATTTTCACGACAAGTATGAGATATCAATACTAATTGGAATTTTTCAAGCACCAACCAAGTTTTTTATAGGATGTATCTAAGCTACCAATTCTAAATTTTCTTTTCTTTACATGCATTTATAATTAATAAAGAATCACCTTCAACATTAATTTTATGGATATCAGGACTAAGTGCTAAATTCAAGCCATGCAACAAGGCTTGAGCCTCTATTATGTTATTTGTGCTACAAGGGAGATGAATGGATTTGGATGCTAATAATGTGGCCACACTATTACAAATACAAATGCTTGCTTCTGAAAGTCCCAGATTACCCCTTGAAGCACCATCAAAGTTCAATTTCCAAAAAAATGGTTGAGGAAGTCATTTTATATTGTTTCTATGTACTTTTTGCTTGAGAGGATTTTGCAAGCCACCTTTAAATGGTAATGTAACATAGGAAAACAAGCAAGATTAAGCAATACAATGCAATAAACTCAAATCTAAACCTATGCGAACAACAAAGAACGATTGAAAACTTAAAACATAAATAATAGAAAGATCTCACTGAACATCTATGTAGTTCCATACATAACCTTGATTGTCCTTCTCCATTTTACCATTGTATGATCATTTCCCTCAGATTTCTCTTAAGTGTGCAAGTATAGCCTCGTGATAGTGTTATTAGCAAAACACTGAAGATTAAGAAAGCTGATTATTTCCAAAAGTCATAAGAATTTGGGAGGAGTAATAATGATGAAGGTAAGGCCAATTTATAGACAATATGATTCTCGATTGAAAGATGTACCACGATTAAGATTGAAAGATGTGACATGCATTGAGATTAGTATCAGTAATAATGTGAGTGATAAAGCATAAAAGGTGGGGATTAAGATTAAATAATAATTTAATCTTTAGTTAAGACTGTTGGAAACTCAGAAGAATAATGCTTACATGTAAAGGATAAAGATTAGCATAGAGGAAATGATCTATTTGAATGCACGAATGAATTAATTAAATAAATAAAGTTATTTAATTAATAAAATTTTGCACGTAGAAGAATAAAACTAGATAATTGAATGATTAAACCAAAAGGTTTGTTCATCAGAAATAATTAAATATTAAATCAGGAGATAATTGACTGATTTAATTAAATCTTGACTTAAGTATTAAATGACTAACTAGATAACAAGATATTATCTAATTATAGAGGAATATGCCAAGAATAAACCTTTTTATGAATTAAATAATAATTTAATTCAACATTCAAAATTTGAGGATTAAATTAAATAAATAAAGATTTATTTAATTGATTGGAGAAAAGGTTAAAGAATAATTAAATAATTTTAGATGATTATTTAATTATAGTCGAAGATGTGATGAGGGTAAATTAAATAACAATTTATTTAATTTTTAGAAAGAAGATATATTTAATTAGAGATATAATTAATTAAATAATATTTATTTAATTAGTCCAGAAGAGATAAAGGTGAAAATGAATTAACTAAATAATTAAAGTTATTTAATTAATAGAGAATAGGTGACTTTAGAAAATAATTAAATAATTAACATTATTTAATTATGACAATGAAGATGAGAATTATGTCAAAAATTGAAGTCATAGGCCTAGACCAATTTTTAGTGTCTACATTTTGCCCCTCTTTGATACAATGTCATTTCATAGTTGTGTCAAATAAAATTAGTCAAAACATGCCCTTGTTGTGCCCTAGTATGAAATAGGTAAGGGTATGCCCCCTCGGAAAAAATGACAATTTTTTGAAAAATTCAGAAAAATTTGGAAATTGTCCCGATTAGGTAATTTGATAGCTAGAAGTTCAATGGTGGTGAAAGAAATCAGTTTCAACGAGGTCTGGTAAGTGAAATGATCTTTTGAAGTTGGTAAATAGTGCAACCAATATAAAGGTGTCAGAGAAAACCCTCCAAAAACCATAGGTATAAATAGAATTTGGGTGAAAAATGAATTCATTTGTGCCCCTCAAGTTTAGAAAACCTTGATTTTGCTCTAGAGCATTCAACCAAAATGTTGCCTATTCCATACACTAAGCACCACAGTTTTCGAGTTAGGACTTTTAGATGGCTAGTCGACGCAGGACCCCTAGTATGTACCCCAAAACCGTCTTTTGAATTTTTTATTTTCACACATTTTTAGGCAGTTAAAGTTTTACTTTCAAATGCGTCATTTAGGGTTTGATGCATATGCGTTTGTATGTTACGCATTTGCTCACGATATGACACATATGTAAAAACATGTCTAGGATGATATTGCATTTAGTTTACATCAAAACATTTGTTTAATTATGCAACGCATATTTAATCATGAGTCACATTTGTTAGGCATAGTGTCGCATGTAGGTTCATGCACCACATTTTATATTTTGTTATGCATATGGATAATTGCTCGGGTGTTTGATTGTGTACCGTATTTGATATAATGTGATGCATGTGCATGATTGATTGCATGTGTTTTCTCCTTTGTTGCATGTGCATTATTGTAATGCATCTACATGGTTAAATGACGAATTTGAATTACTACGACACATTTTCTAGTTTAAATGATGCATGTGCAATTTTGGAATGGATTTTTCATAAAATGACACATTTTCCTATCAATTTTTTTGAAGTTTTGTGATGTAAAAATTAGATTTTTATTTTTGACACATGGTATTCATTATTATTTGTAGGTTACTTTGGATCTGATAAACCCGAGAGTCAAGGTTAGCTACCTACAAGTTGTGAGATCAGCTACATAGTGCTAAGAGATGGTTGATATGGAACCTTGGGTTGCATCACGTGACATTTATGCCCACCATTCAGGCAAACCAAGGTATGTTGACTGCACTCTATGAGCAATGGAACTCAAAGACTTCCTCTTTCCATCTACCTATAAGAGAGGCTACTGTTACCTTAGAGGATGTCTATAGGATTATGAGATTACCAATTAGGGGTGAGAGAGTCCTCTATGATACCCAAAGGGGTTATAGTGAGGTCACCCGGTTTTATGTGCATGATGATTTTAGATAGCTCGGTATCAAGCATTATGAGATTAGATGGCATGTCCTTGCTGATAGGTATGAGTGTATTGATTGTATGTTGTGCACATTGATTGTTGGGATATTTTTACTTGACCATCGAGGGCATGGGTTTCCTATTGGGTAGGGTGAGATGCTAGTAGGGATGTTGGAGCAACAGGTTGTATATGCATGGGTCCCATGTCTACTTGTGATGTTATATTTTCACTTGCATGATATAGCTTACAGGGAGGCGCAGTCGATGAGTTGTGGCGCTACTTTTTGATGATTTGGGCTTGGTAGCACATTGTTGTTTTCCACCCACCTGCTGCATTTGAGTTAGATGATAGATATCCTTATGTTTTTCGATATGTTGGGACCATCAGTTAGAATCATATGGGAGACATAGGGTACTGGAGGCACACTACTAACACCCTCATGTAGTTTATATGGAGGCCTTACATGGATTGTGCACTGTGGAAATACGAGCATCAACACCTACCATTTTTTCAACAAACATAGTACTTGATTGGGAGGACTATCTCCAGGGTTCATATCATTGAGAGACACCTGCCAGACAGAGTTCTTTGATAGTTCGGTGTGGTTTAGGATGAGTTGCAGGGGCAAGTTGAGTTCAGTAGATCTTCGAGGGAGGTTCCTCTATGGGGGCCATAGATTCCTGTTGTGGCGATTGAGGCAAACATTGATGCATTACAACCTATTCAATTGGGATGGAGGGGTGGAGTTGTAGATCCTGGGACCACTGTAGCATATGATACTTGGTGGGTAGAGCATAGGCCTGTTCCATATATAGATCCTAAGCAACCGACCCTTGTAGAGTGATGAGGGACAAGACCATGAGGCTGACATGGTAGTAGAGGTGGTGGTTGAGGTGGCAGAGGTGGTGGAGATGATGGTAGAGGAGGAGGTGGGAGGGGTGGTCGATGGGGTCGATGAGGTGGTAGAGGAAGTAGAGGTCCAAATTTATCACCCGTTTTCAAGGAGGAGGGGGAGGGGGAGGATGTACCTATACTGGATATTGGTGGAGGAGAGGAGGCCATCATAGGGGAGGGAGTTGGTGAAGAGCATGTTGTAGAGGAGGCCATTGGTGAGGAGCATGCTGAGGAGGAGGCCGTTGGAGAGGAGGAAAAGATGGATGCCCTTGGTATGCTTGCAGGGTATCAGGATGATGATGATGAGGAGATGGGAGATCAGGAGAGAGAGCTCCAAGACAAGATTGTTGAAGAGTGGGATGTCAATGGGGGAGAGAGGCCACAATGGGAGGAGGAGGGAGGGTCCCATTGATCAATGACTAGCCGATTTATAGGCCCGAGTAGAGGCCTTGGAGGAGCGAGTGAGAGTTGTGATGACAGAGTGGGATGTGATGAAGATGGAGAGGGATAGTGCTTATAGCACACAGGGTGTCATAGGACCACACAGGTCAGGACCATATGATAGGCCCCCTTCTGTATAGTGATCTTCAACACCTACCCATTAGTCACCTCCTCATTCTTTGCATGGGATCAGTGGGAGTTCAACCTAGGGACATGTTTTATATTTCTATAGGCATTGTATTATGGTCATAAAGCCTGCGAGCTCCATTTGACAGATACATTCTGACATTGTACTATGACACTTTTTGTGCAATATATGTATCATTTTTGGTGGCGATTATATGATATGCAGTTCTTTATATGCTTATGCAGTCTTCTATTTATGCATGTGTTATGGATTCCAATGTTTACTTTATGATCTTAATGCAGCCTATGATGTTATGTTGATTCTATATGATGATGTATGCATTTAATTTTATGGTATTATAGATGTCATGTATGCCTTTATAATTATGGTTATGAGATGCAATGTGATCTATGTATTTACAATTCCATGTACATGTAATTTAATATGCTTTGTGGTTTATGATGCATGTTATGCCATGGATTCCTAGATGCGATGGATGTCTATATTTTTTTTTTGGTGTTTTTAAATGCAACATGTATGTATGATTTAATATGTATATATGTATAACAATTTCTAAATGATGTTTTTAACATGAATTCCTATGCAGGATGCTTTATTTTTTTGTGTGTCACAGGACTTTGCCATAATGCAAGAAAGAAGAAATGTTAGTGTGGAAAAGATGAATAGTAACATAAAAGACAATGGATGTTAGTACTATAAATCTTCAATGTTTTGATGAAACATAATAGGCCTTCCATTAAATCATCATTGGGAATTAATTGATACAAATGGGCAACAAACACCATGATATGAGATAGACCAAGTTGTGCAAGGTCATCCACCTGCTAAAACAAATAGTCGCAGACAAGGAATGTCCTAACTCATACAAAGGGAAAAGTTTCCCCAGTCCTTTTGTCGATAAAAACCACATACAACAAGCAAATAAAAGATGAGTCATGAGACATCATCACCCCTCTAAATCCTTCATGGGGAATCCTTGAGGAAGCTAGTAACTTGACTGAAAGACAAAGTCAAAAGACGGTTGACAAACAACAGTCAAAGAAAAAGAGTCTTGATACATCCTTACTTCTCTAAATCCTTCATGGGACATCCTTGAGGAAGCTAGTAACCAAACTCAAAGACAAAACCAAATTAAAAGATAAGACAAAACAAGCCATAAAGTCAATAGCCAATAAAAATATTTTCCAAAATTTGATCATGTTTGTTGCTTGATTGTTTTAGGGGATTGATAAGATGATTGTTTGATAAAGCTTGATTTTAGGAATACCACATAACGTATAAGTCGTTGATTTTGGTTTCAATTGTGTGACTATCTGTATAAGGAGATGATTAAGCTTGGTTTTAGAAATACATGTATCGTATAATAGGTTGAGTCTATCTTCAATCATGTGACCACCTGTATAAGGCATTGATAATTGTTTGACTAGATGACAATGTCTATTTTCAGGAAGGACACATCCTATATAAGACATAGGTTAATTGTTTTTGTTATTTCTTTGGCAATTTGTTTGATTTGACTTGATGACCTTGTTGACTTGTTTTTCTTGTTGATGCACAATTTTTCTTGATGTTCTGAAAATTGTTTGTGTTAGACGACAATGTATGTCACAATGAACCCTAAATGACTGACCTAGTGTGGCCTTGGGGGCTCATCGGTTGATGGCCTTGCCTACGTTATACATGCAGAGACCTCATAGTTCGACTAGAATTTGATTGATAAAACTAACTAAATTTTATTTATTTATTTGAAGATATCTTACGTGTGTGATAGTGAATGTGAAAAACCCTAATGGACTAACCTAGTGTGGCCTCAGGGACTCATCGATTGATGGCCTTGCCTATGTTATACACATAAAGACCTCGTAGTTCAACATGACCAATGACTTTGTCTTATAGACAATGGATTGAGTCATGATTTTGTATAGACAAACCTAAAAGGACTAAATTAATGCCTTGGGGGCACATCGGCAGATGGCCTTACCTACATCTAGTTGCAGAGGTAACGTAGTTCAAAAATGACAAGGATTGACTTGTGCAATTGACTCTGACTATATTTTTGGATTTTTTTTTGACATGTTTTGATTTATTTTTCTTTTGAAGTTTTATGATGTTTTTTGGATTCTTTTAGGACATTTTGTGATGTTTTTTGAATTTTTTTTAGGACATTTTGTGATTTTTTTTGAATTTTTAAGACATTTTGTGATGTTTTCGGATTTTTTTGATTGTTTTACGTCCTTAAAACAACCATTGTCAAAACCAATTGACGTAAGTCAAGTTCCTATCCCCAGTCGAGTATAAGACCAATTTATTATGAATTTGATGGAATGGAGACATGAAGTGTGCTCGATTTCAGTCATTCCAAGTTATGGAAAGGACAACCATTTTTTATGTATGGTATGTATAGGTGATGGATAGGAAAGATAGGTGATATGATCAAAAAGTCAGGTTGGAATGATGGTATCTAACAAAGGAGAAAAGTTGACTACACATGGCACCTGCTTGCCATATTTTCACCATGGTACTTATCCAAAGTGCCACCCAAGTGATTTTCACTATTGGACAACTTATAATTTATCTTTACTATTTTCTTGATTTTTTTATTTTTTGATGTTATTAAGATGCTTGTTTGCCATGTTTTCACCTAGGTAACAATTTTTTTGGTTTTTATATATATTTTGTTAGAATTGGCTATGGATGCCAAGATCTATGGACCAAATGGAAAGCACAAAAAGAGAAAATATGAATATGACAAGTATAAACTATATTCAATGTCAATGATATGAGATGATTTGAGATGATTACAAATGAGAGAAAACCCTTGGTTATATAGCCAAGGTGAGATGCAAGATTTCATAGGATTATGACAAGTGTCTTAATCATATTACATGAGACAACTAATCAAACTTACCTAGGTTCACATGTAGTAGTTGTCAAAGGATAAGATAAGAACTAATGACAACTAGCACCTTCTAGAAAGATTCCTTCCTAGGACCTAAGTAAACTTAACATGTGTAAATAAGTCCCCTAGTAATGAATGAACTAGGTACAAGACTTTATTTACACCAACATTTTTTATGTTTTTGATGATTAAAACAAGGCTCTCAGAAGCTATGCATAGAACTTCTTCAGATGAAGGCCATTGATTGGTGTTGATAGTGGTTCACCTTCAAGAGTAGAGAGTTGGTACACTCTTTATCTAAAGGCTTCTATGACAATGTAGGGTCCTAACTAGTTTGGTTCAAACTTTCCTGGTTTTTCTATTTTGGCTTGATTCTTTGGATTTTACATTAAGATTGGGTCACTAATGTCAAAATTTTGATTCAAGACTTTCCTATTGTAACTGCAATGAAGAAAATTTTGATATGCTTGGAGATGATCTAGTTCCTTTTGTCTTCGTTCATCTAGGAACAATATCTCATATAGTCTTCACAAACGGTACTCTTCATCATCAATATGCCCTTTCAAAGATACCCTTATGGAAGGAATCTTGACCTCAATAGGCAAGATGGCCTCAGAACCAAATACCAAGGAATATGGAGTGGCCCTGATGGGAGTAAGGATGCTTGTATGGTAAGCCCATAGGGAAGGGTTAAGCTATAAATGCCAATCACGACCAACATCATTGACAGTATTTTCAAGGATTATGAGGATTGTTTTGTTAGATGCCTCAACTTGGCCATTATCTTGTGGGTAATAAGGAGTGGAAAAGTGGTGTAAGATATTGAATTCTTCATAGAGATGATGAACTTCTTGGTTTTTAAATGGTCGGCCATTATCTGTGATTATGGATTGAGGAATACCATACTAACAAATGATATAGTTAAGGATAAACATAGAAATCTATGTGTCGGTAATATAAGTCATAGGAATAGCTTCAATCCACTTGGTAAAGTATTCAGTCAAAGTAATGATTAATTTATGACCATTGGATGATGTAGGATGTATATTACCTATGAGATCAAGTCCCCATTGGGAAAAGGGCCATAGTGATGTTGTTGGATGGTGCTCTTGTGCTGGTGCATGTATCAAGTCTCTATGAATCTGGCACTGTCTACATTTTTTGACAAAGAAATATGAGTCATTTTCCATTGTAGGCCAATAATAGCCCAATCTCATAATCTTCTTAGCTAAGGTAGGACCTCTAGAGTGGGATCCACAAATACCCTCATGTACGCTATGCAAGGTCGCTTGTGCTTCTTTAGTATCAAGACATCTCAATAGGGTATTGTCTAGGGCACATCTATAAAGGCTATCTTTGATGATGGTATACTTAGCTGACGTACGGATAAATGTCCTATGTTGGTTGTTTGAGAAGTTAGGGGGTAGGATTTTGGCATGGAGGTAGTCATATATGTCTTTGTACCACAAGGAATTGGGACCAACAAGCTCACACACCATCTATGAATCTGGGATGTCAAAGGCAAGGACCAACAACTGTTCTACCAAAAACTCAAATTTAGGCACGTTGCTAGGTATATCCAAGAGTGAAGCAATAGTTTCCATGGAATTTGCTGCCCTATTTTTAATGTGAGGTATTTGATGAAAGATGATCTTGTCAAAACATTGTTTTAAACTATCAACCATTTTCTTGTATGGGGAAAGCTTTTCATCTTTGGTTTCATAGTCATCACTAACTTGTCAGATTTCCAGCTGAGAATCACCATAAACTTGTAGGTGATTAATCTTCCATTTGATTGCCATTTGTAATCCTATTACAAGAGCCTCATATTATGCTATATTATTGGTACATGGAAAGAAATTTTGAATGAATTAGGAATAGTGTCACCCTATGGTGTGATAAACAATATGCCAGCCCCTAAACCATGATTGGGACCCATCAAAGTATAACTTCCATGTCATTCAAATGTCAAGAGTGAAGATGAACTGATCAAGAAAATCTGAAACTAGAGGATGATCTACCTTAATTGGTGTGTCTTCCAGCTGGTCAAGAATAACTTGTCCTTTTATATCTTTTCTTTCTACATACTGGATATCGTATTCACTAAGTACCATTACCCATTTGGTGAGTCATCTTGTTAATGCTGCTTTGCTAAGGAGATACTTTAAAGGATATAAATTTGCAACCAACATTTTTTGGTGGCTTAACATGTGGTTGCTAAGCTTTTGAGTAGCAAAAGCTACTACAAGACAAGCACATTCAATGGTACTGTAATTTAGCTCATAACCTACTAAAGTGTAGCTGATATAATACACTACCCTTTCATGACCTTCATTATCATTTTCTGCAAGCAAGGCTCCTAGCGTTGATGTGGTTGCTGAAATGTAGAGAATCAATGGTCATCACTCAATGGGTGGCATTAACACTGGTGGTGTGACTAGGTAATCCTTGATCAGTTGGAAATATTCTTGGCATTTACCAGTCCATACAAATGGTACCCCTTTTCTAAGTAGATGCTAGAAAGGATGTGTTTTATCTGCTAATTGCAATATGAATCGTCTGATAGACTACAGTATCCCTTGTAGTGTCCTTAGTTAAATTATATTAGCTAATGGAGGCATGTCCATTATATCTTTCACTTTTTCTTGGTCCACTTCAATGCCTCATCTAGAAATGATATATCCTAGAAGTTTTCCTGATTTCATGCCAAATACACATTTCTTTAAATTTAGCCTCACTTTGTAGTCTTCTAGTCTTTGAAAAATCTTATCTAGGACCTATAAATGATCAACCCTTCTCAATGATTTAGCTATTAGATCATCCACATAGTCTTCCATAAGAGTGTGTATGAGATGATTGAAAATAGTTGTCATGGTGCATTGATATGTTGCTCCAAAATTTTTAAGTCCAAAGGGCATGGCATTCCAACAATAAGTTCCCCATGGACAAGTGAAAGTTGTCTTATGTTAGTCTTTAGGCACAATTCTAATTTGATTATATCCCAAGAAACCATCCATAAGGGATAACATTTCATATCCTACTATTAGGTCCACAATCACGTCAATATTTGATAGAGGAAAGTCATTTTTAGGACATGCTTTGTTTATAACTTGGAAGTCTATACAAATGCGGATGCCCCCTATTGGTTTTGTCACTAGTACAAGATTGGAAATCTAGTATGCATAGTCAATTGATCTAATAATTTAACTGACATCCTGTTGGATGTTATGGTTGTGTTGCTGATATGTGGTTGTCATTGATGTCAACACTATTAGCATTTGATGTATTGAAGGATGTGAATGTCGAGGATATTGAGAAAATTGTAAAAGAAAGAGTTCCAAGTTCCCAGTGGAACTATGAAGGTCATGAAGGTGTCTTGTTCTATACATTGAAGATCAATTGTTGTGGACTAAAGGGTTTGTTTTTTAGAGTATCTAGTCCATCTACCAGAAGTTTCAGGGGTCTACATGAAGATTTGTTCAAGTTTTGAAGATCTGTGTTCTGACAATGTTTTTGTGATCTCTATCAGTGTTCTTGATTAAAGTTGGTAATTCTAGTTGTTGTGGATGTTTCTTTGTTGTTTCTTGGTGTTTGTGGATGTTTCTAGATCATGCTCTATCTTTGTTGCACATCCGCGTTGATCGGTGTGCTCATGGTTGAAGATTTTTCTCGGTATGTTCAAGTTTTCATGTTCTGGGCCGACATGATGGGTGTAACATGTTGTGGATCCTTGGAGATTAAATTTTGAATTTTTGGCATGCTCGAGGATATTGTTTTGGGTCTTATCATAATATTAGCTGATGGTGTTTGATCCACATTGAAAATTTATTTGTAAATTTGGACTGACATTGAAAACACGTTTCATATTTTTGGCTGACTAGGTTGTTGATGAAATTCCATGTTGCAAATATATAAGAGCGGTTGTTTGAGAAAAGTTAGTGTGTGCATAAGAGCGAATGCATGCTAGAGAAAGTGCAGATGTGTGAATAGTGTCCAAATCATTCGATTGCAGAGCAGAGTGAGAAGAAGTTTGAGTGAATTGTGAAGAATTTTTTTATGTGCTTAACTAGAACTATAATCAGGCTTGTGTAGAAGCTATTTCCCCAGTTCATACCTTTGGATCTAATCCATATTGTTGTGTATTTTTAGGCAGTGAGCCCTCTTGTAATTGAGCAGTTAGCTCTAGGCAGTGTGCTTGAATGCATGTGCATTCCCATTATTTTTCATTATACTTTTAACAAGGTATAATCTTGTGGACTAACATCCACCATGGTTTTTCCCCTAATAGGGTTTCCACATAAAATTATTGGTGTTCTTTGTGTTTCTTATGTGTTGATTGTTTATGGTTTATTGTCCATTCATCAGATTTGAGATTAAGTTAAGTTTGAAAAGTTTAAATAATCTACGACAACTGATTCACCCTCCCTCTTAGTTGTTTGTCCTTGCTTTTCCAACAATTGGTATCAAGAGTAGGTTCCTCTAAAGAAGTTTAAAATCTTGAGGTGATCCGAGATGGCATCATAAAAGAAGGATAGTTCTAGATTTGATGGAATAAATTACTCATTGTGGAAGCTAGGACGGAGTGTCATCTAAAGTGTATTGGTGAAACCTTAAAGAAAATTACAAGGAATCAATATGTTATTCCTCAGAATGGTCCTTCCACTGTTGATGAGATTAAAGAGGCTGAGAATAATTTTAGGGCTATGGAAGCTTTGCTAAGTGTTCTAACAGATTCAGAAATGACAAATGTGTTAGGTCTAAAGACAACTCATGAGCTGTGGATGAAGTTGGAAATTTTGTATGAAGGAGATGTACATGTGAAGATGGCTAAGCTACAGAGCTTGAAAGGAAAGTATGCAAATCTAAAGATGGGTGAAGATGAAAATATTTCTTCTTTTATGCAAACAGTAAATGAACTAGTGATGGGTATTAGATGTGCTGGTGGTACCCTAGATGAGGAAGAAATTGTGGCTAAAGTGCTCAAATCATTGCCTCCCTCATACAAAGAAAAGGCTCATGCTATTGAAGAATCCAGATCATCGATGAATGTGACAAGGGATACACTGATTGGTAAACTTGCTTCCTTTGAGTTGAGTGAATTTGGTGATTCTATTCCTAAGAATGAAACTACATTTAAGGCCACTATATCTGGAAAAAAAAGAAAATATATTATCCAGGAGAGAGTTCTAGAAATACATTCAAGTATGAGGAAGAAATGAAACAGCTTGAAGATGAAGAAAGAGAGGTAGAAGAGATGGAAGAATTGATTATGAAGAAAGAAGGTAGAGGACAAGGTAAGTATAAAGGAAAGTTACCTATCAAATGTTTTTCTTGTAGAAAAATAGGTCATTTTGCATCAAGTTGTCCTGAAAGAGTTCCTAGATCTAAGCCTTAAAAATTTAGATTCCAAAAGAAATGTTATTTTTTGAAGGTGTGACTGATGAAGAGTCTGATAAAGATAATGGAAATGAAGATGATTGGGTTTTCATTGCTATCAAGGAAAATAGTCCTATGGCTACTAAATCTGCTAAAGTTGAGAAAGCTCTTACAACTTGAATTGAAGAAAAGGATGAGTGGGTCATTGACAGTGGATGCTCACATCATATGATTGGTGACAAAAGAAAATTTTAAGTCTAGAGAAGTATGATGGTGGGGTTGTAAGGTTTGGAGATAACAATGCTTGTGTGATTCATGGTAGAGGATCTATTTTTCTTGGTGTTAAGCATAACACTGATGATGTTCTTTATGTTGAAGGCTTGAAGAAGAACCTGTTGAGTGTTGGATATATGGTGGACAAGGGATATGATCTCCAGTTCAAAGATGGAAGATGCAGGATATATGGAAGTTTTGGAAATGTAATTACCTCAGGTAAATAGACAAAAGGTAATATTTTTCACCTAAATGCTGCCAGTGAAAGTTGTTTAATTGCTCAAGTAGATGAAAGTTGGTTATGGAATAGAAGGTCGTGTCATGTGAATTTTGATAACATTGTCAAAATAAGTTCCACTCAAGTAGTAAGAGATATACCTAAGCTAGTGAAGCCTCCTAGCACAATTTGCAAAGAGTGTCAGATGGGAAAACAAACTAGTGTTTCTTTTCAGAGAAAACAACATCATTCAAATGGATTGTTGGAGTTGGTGCATACTGATCTATGTGGTCCCTCTAGATTCAGAAGTCTCCATGGTGAAAGGTACTTTATGCTACTTATTGATGGTTATTCTATAACGATATGGGTTGCTTTCTTAAGAGAAAAATGTGAAGCATTAGAAAAGTTCAAAATTTTCAAAGCTATGGCAGAGAATGAGAAAGGTCTGAAAATAAAATGCTTAAGGTCAGATAGAGGTGGTGAGTTCACCTCCAGGGAATTTAATTCTTTTTGTGAAGAGCATGGAATCTCAAGACAATTATCTACTCCCTAAACCCCTCAACAAAATGGTGTTGCAGAAAGGAAGAATAGAACAATTCTAGATGTTGCCAGAACAATGATGATTGACGAAAATGTGCCTCACATCTACTGGAGTGAAGTAGTAAGTACTACTATATATACTTTGAACTGGGTAAATGTAAGTGGTAATTCTGGTAAGACTCCTTTTGAACTATGGTTTGGTT
The DNA here is from genome assembly GCA_007258455.2 of Sequoia sempervirens. Lineage (NCBI taxonomy): Eukaryota > Viridiplantae > Streptophyta > Pinopsida > Cupressales > Cupressaceae > Sequoia > Sequoia sempervirens. The sequence goes on along the minus strand of VDFB02058242.1, from coordinate 540,152,194 downwards.
ATAAGCCCACTGTTAAATATTTCAAGATCTTTGGAAGCAAGTGTTGTATTAAGAGAGATGATGATATAGGAAAGTTTGATGCAAGAAGTGATGAAGGAATCTTTCTAGGCTACTCTACTAGAAGCAAGGCCTACCGGTGCTATAACAGGAGATTAAGAAAAATGGTTGAGAGTGCAAATTTCAGAGTTGATGAGGACTCTACTAAATCATTCAAATATTGTGGATATGATTTAGATGAAGACAATACAAAAAATGGGAAGAATGTTCAAACACAAAATCAATTTCAAATTGTGCCATATGTTCTAGTATGACAACTTCGATTTGTTCTGGTAAATCAAGATAGTCAAGAAGCAGAGACAAGTGCGAGTGTAGAAGAAAGATAAAAAGAATAAGAAGTTTGAGAGAATCCTAAAACTCTAAGGTATGTAAAGCTAAATCATTCTGAAAATCAAATTATAGGAGATAAGAATAAAGGTGTGCAGACTAGAAGAAAGATTGCAGAAGAGTATTGCCTGATTTCCAAGATTGAACCTAAAGATTTCAAAGAAGCTTGCAATGATGAACACTGGATGGAAGCTATGAAGGAAGAATTGATGTAGATTGAAAAGAATGATTCATGGATACTTGTTCCCAGACCTAAAGACAAGAATATGATTGGTACTAAATGGGTCTTTCAGAATAAGTTGAATGAACAAGGTGAAGTGGTCCAGAATAAAGCAAGACTGGTATGTAAAGGGTATTCACAAATGGAAGGTATTGATTTTGAAGAAACCTTTTCCCCTGTTGCTAGAATTGAAGTTGTAAGGTTATTTCTTGCTTATGCTGCATACAAGAACTATAAAGTCTATCAAATGGATGTGAAGTCAAATTTTCTAAATGGTGAGCTAGAAGAAGTATATATTGAACAACCAGATGGATTTCAACTAATTGATAAGGAAGACATGGTTTTCCGATTGAAGAAAGCTCTATATGGACTCAAGCAAGCCCCTAGAGCCTGGTACACTAGATTAGACAAATACTTACTGAAGCTTGGATTCAATAAAGCTACTATTGACAACAAATTATACTTCAAATTGGATCATGATAAAGAATTAATTATTGAGGTCTTTGTTGATGACATTATTTTTGGAGGATATGATAATCTATGTATGAGGTTTGTTGATGAAATGAAGAGTGAATTTGAGATGAGTATGATTGGAGAGATGAAGTTCTTTCTGGATTGCAAGTTACTAAGTTAGACAAGGGATATTCATATCTAAGTCCAAATATGTGAGAGAACTACTAAAGAAGTTTGGCATGGATGACTCAAAACCTGTTGGTACTCCCATGGTAACCAGATGTAAGTTGACACAGAATGATGATTCTCCTAAAGAATATCAAACAAGATACAGGTTGATGATTGGTGGATTGCTCTATTTAACTCAAACCAAACTAGACATTATGAATGTTGTATGTATGGTTACTAGATTTCAGGCTGATCCAAAAGAGTCTCATGTGATTTATGTTAAGAGTTCTAATCTTCAGGTATTCGAAAGGAACAGTTGATTTTGGACTTTGGTATCCTAAGGATGATGATCTTACTTTGAATGCATATACTGATGTGGATTGGGCAGGAGATGTAGATGATAGGAAGAGTACAAGTGGTGGTGCCTTCTTCCTAGGGAAGAAGCTGGTGTCTTGGTTGAGCAAAAAGAAGAATTCCATTTCTCTATTTACTACTGAAGCAGAGTATATTGCTGCTACAAACAATTGTACTTAAGTGATATGGATGAAACAGATGTTGAAAGATATCAGAGTAGTATATGATGAACCTATTGCCATATACTGTGACAACTCAAGTGCAATTAACATATCAAAGAATCTAGTGCTACACTCTAAGACCAAGCATATATCAATCAAGTGTCACTTCTTAAGAGAAAAAGTGAGTGAGAAAGAAGTCAGACTGGAGTATGTGCCTACCAAAGAAAAGATTGTAGAAATTTTTACTAAGCCATTACCAAAGGATACTTTTGAGTATCTCAGAGGGATGCTAGGGGTGATTACCCCTCATAATATAAACTAAAGATGCATTTGCTTGCATCAATCTATGTACTTTATAAATATTTTCTGATCCAGATTGATGTTTTCATGGTTGCTACTGAAGGGGAGTAGTTAGATGTACAGATATGTGGTTCAAAGCTTGTATGTGGGAAGATAATACTTATCTTTCCATTGATGTCAAAGAGGGAGAAGATTCATGTAAAAAATTGTTGCTTATCTGGAGTAAAAAGTCTTGTGGGGAGAAGATCATGCAAAAGAAGTCAAGGAAGAAGAGTCAGAATCTAAGGAGTAAGTGCTAATTGAGAGTTGTGTTGATGGTGTTTTTCACATCATGTGTTGACATCAATGCCAAAGGGGGAGATTGTTGGATGTTGTGGTTGTGTTGTTGATATGTGGTTGTCATTGATGTCAACACTATTAGCATTTGATGTATTAAAGGTTGTATATGTCGAGGATATTGAGAAAATTGTAAAAGAAAGAGTTCAAGATTCCCAATCGAACTGTGAAGGTCATGAAGGTTTCTTGTTATGTATGTTGAAGATCAATTGTTGTAGACTAAATGGTTTATTTCTGAGAGTATCTAGTACATCCACCAGAAGTTTTAAAGGTCCACGTGAAGATTTGTTCGAGTTTTGAAGATCTATGTTCTGACAGTGTTTATGTGGTCTCTATCAATGTTCTTGATTAAAGTTGGTATAATTCTGGTAATTCTAGTTGATGTGGATGTTTCTCTATTGTTTCTTGGTGTTCATAGATGTTTCTAGTTTGTGCTCTATCTTTGTTGCATGTCCGCATTGATCGGTGTGCTCATGGTTGAAGTTTTTTTTGGTATGTTCAAGTTTTCATGTTCTTGGCCAACATGATGGGTGTAACGTGTTGTGGATCCTTGGAGATTAAAATTTGAATTTTTTGCACACTCGAGGATATTGTTTTGGGTCTTATCATAATATTAGCTGACAGTGTTTGATCCACATTGAAAATTTATTTGTAAATTTGGGCCGACATTGAAAACATGTTTCATATTTATGGCCAACTAGGTTGTTGATGAAATTCCATGTTGCGGATATATAAGAGCAATTTTTTGAGCGAAGTTAGTGTGTGAATAAGAGAAAATGTATGCCAAAGAAAGTGTAGATGTGTGAATAGTGTCCAAATCATTCGATTGCAAAGCAGAGTGAGAAGAAAGTTGAGCAAAGTGTGAAGAAGGTTTTTATGTGCTTAACTGGAACTGTAATCAGGCTTGTGTAGAAGCTATTTCCTTAGTTCATACCCTAGGGATCTAATCCGTATTGTTGTGTATTGTTGGGCAGTGAGCCCTCTTGTAATTGAGTAGTGAGCTCTAGGCAGTGTGCCTGAATGCATGTGCATTCTCATTATTTTTTATTATAATTTTAACAAGGTATAATCTTGTGGACTAACATCCACTGTGGTTTTTCCCCTACTTAGGTTTCCACGTAAAAATATTGGTGTTATTTGTGTTTCTAATGTATTGATTGTTTATGGTTTATTGTTCATTCATCAGATCTGAGATTAAGTTAAGTAAAGTTTGAAAAGTTTAAATAATCTGTGACAACTGATTCACCCCCCCTCTTAGTTGTCTGCCATTTTTTTTCCAACACATCCAACAATTTCTTTAGTTCAACTTTGAATAATGAAGCAATTTGTGGTTGCATTTTTCTTAATTTCTGCTTCACGGGTTTAACACCTGGTTGTAATTGAAAATTATGTAATACTAGTTCAAGATCCAGTCCAGTCATGTTGGCATATGACCATGCAAAGTTGATCTGTCTTTGTGTGAACAAGTTATGAAATTCAGGATGCTCTGTTTTCGTCAAAGATGCTACAAAATAGATTAGCAAGGGACTCTCTTCAGTGCCTATGTTGATCTGCATAGATTCTTCAACCAACATTGGTGAATTTTCTTGAGAAATGAGGAGAATGTTCAAACCTTCATCCGTGGGTTCTTTTGAGAGGTTTTCTCCCTCAGATGTGTCCTTATTTTTTTCTTTTTCATCATCCAAAAGTTCCTTTCAGTTTTCACCTAGGGACTCGTCATTTTTATTTTTTTCATTGTTTTTCTTATTTTTGTGATTGGAGGGTTGAACAGACTCCCCAAAATAAGCCATGTTATCCAAGTCTATGGTAAATCCAACCTTATGGTTACCACTAAGTATGCCTTCTCGCAGTCCTAGGAACTCAGCTATTGTTTCGTCGTTCTTAAAGATATCTAAGATAGGAGTGTCTTGTTGATCCCAATCAATAAGTTGGGGATATACTAAGGGAATGTCATCATCAGAAGTATCATAGTTCAAAGGGGTCAAGGTAAAGGATGAGTTGTTCACATAGTCAAAAAAAATTCTTACCAAATCCTCCTTACTCTTTTTCTTGGGAATAGGTAGATTCTGAGATGGGTTGATTGTCAAGGTTTGGTTATCAGAAGTGGATTTGTTAGATTACCAAGAGGAAGGATCAAGGGATTCCCAATAGTAATGTTTGAACCATTCCTCTTTTGTCAAAGACATTTGTGGATGGGAATTCGGTGGATTTTGCAAGGATCTAAGCATTTGGTCAAGTTCCCCAAATAGTTTATCAAGGTCCATGACAAAGGTGGAGGATAGGGAATCCCACTCATATTCATTAGAGTAAGGGGAATAATAGTAGGATTGGTCATATGGCTCATTGGATGTCTTGATAACTTTAGAAGCACTTACTTCCTCTTGTAAAGGCAATGTGGTACTAGAAACGCCAATCTGGAGCAATTGAAACCCAAGCCCTAGGCCTTTCGTAAATTTAGAGACAATGATAGGTTTAGTCTTCCCATTCTGATGTAATCTTAACCTGCTATTTCCATTATATCCTTTGTCTTGCATTATCTTGAAACCTTTTCCATATTGATCTATGGGTATTTGAACAAGAAAAGGAGGTTCTTCATTGTCTTCTTTGTATAACTAGGAGGTCACATCTTCTTCGTTTACAACTTCTTTACTTAGTTCTCCCCATTTTGTGAAAGTCATGGGAGGGATGTGTATAGTGACCACTGATTGTCTCCTATTTGCTGTTGGTAAACCATATGATTTGGGAGGAACCAAATGGTTGAAACAATAAGATGCCTTCATATGATATTCTCCACAAACGTTATCTTGGATCTCAACCTTAGGAGTTGAAGGTAGTGATTGTGAAGTGGATGTTTTGGAAAGAGTGGATGAATTGACATAGTGGGATGAATTGGATGATGAAGCCTCCTAGTTTACGTGCGCTTGTCATTGTGGTATCCCTTGTAGGTTAGTGCAATACTGGAAAGGATCAATATCACCATCTATGATGATCTCAGTGCCATTATATGAGAATTTTAGGCATTGATAATAAGTAGAAGGGATGAAATTCATAGCATGTATCCATGGTCTTCCTAGCAAAAGGTTATATGAAAGGATGAGATCGAAGACTTGGAAATTTATATCCATAACTGTAGGACCAATTTTGATGGGAAGCATGACAACTCCTTTAGATGATGACTCTTCATCATTATATTCCTTAATGACAATGCTTTTAGTGGTGTCCACACACGCCTCTAAGAATCCTAATGCCTTAACCAATTTCAAGGTGCAAAGGGTCATTATGGTTCATCTTCTTGGTTGCATAGTCTTGTTCAAAGAAGGTAGCATGATGAGAATTGGTTAGGTAACCTACCATCTCTTGGAAACTATTGACATCAAGATTGTTGGGCATAGTCGTGCTTTGCAAAAAATTATCTAGAGTAGATTGGTGATCAGGTGATATGCACAATAGTTCCAGGATAGAAATTTATGTTGGAGTCTTTCCTAACTGGTCAAGTAAGTTATACTAAGGCTTGGAAGATTGTGGTTGTTGCTATAATGGAGGGTCTTGGATGGTTATCTTGGTTCGGCAAGTGTTGACAACACACTCGGGAGTTTTCTTTATGGTAATAGTATTGACATGCTCATCGACAGCTCAAATGTGATTTATGATTGGGTCATGGTTATAATCATACTTGAGATTAGCATAGTTGGCCGAAGTATTGGTCTTATTTCTCAAATTGGGGGATTTTCCTTTCCCATGGTCATGTAATGGATTAGAAAAGACCTTATGATCAGTGTTTGAGGAAAAAAACCAATATTAAGCAATACAATGCAATAAACTCAAATCTAAACTTACGCTAACAACAAAGAACAATGGAAAACTTAAAACATAAATAACAGAAAGATCTCACCAAACATCTATTTAGTTCCATGCATAACCTTGATTGTCCTTCTCCATTTTGCTGTTGTATGATAATTTCCCTCATATTTCTCTTAAGTGTGCAAGTATAGCCTCATGATAGTGTTATTAGAAAAACATTGAAGATTAAGAAAGTTGATTGCTTCCAAAAGTCATAAGATTTGGGGAGGAGTAATAATGATGAAGGTAAGGCCAATTTATAGATAATAGGATTCTCAAATGACAGGATTAGATTGAAAAATGGACTGACAATTAAGATTGAAAGATGTGACATGCATTGAGATTAGTGTCAGTAATAACACGAGTGATAAAGCATAAAAGGTGGTGATTAAGATTAAATAATAATTTAATCTTTAGTTGAGACTATTCAAAACTTAGAAGAATAATGATTGCATGTAAAGGATAAAGATTAGCATAGAGGAAACTATTTGTTCGAATGCACGAATGAATTAATTTAATAAATAAAGTTAATAATTAATAAAAGTTTGCATGCAGAAGAATAAAACTAGATAACTGTCTGATTAAACCAGAAGGTTTGTTCGTCAGAAATAATCAGATATTAAATCAAGAGATAACCAACTGATTTAATTAAATCTCAACTTAAGTGGTAAATGGCTAATTAGATAACAAAGCGATTATCTAATTATAGAGGAATGTTCCAAGAATAAATCTTTTTATGAATTAAATAATAATTTAATTCAACATTTGAAATTTGAGGACTAAATTAAATAAATAAAGATTTATTTAATTGACTTGAGAAAAGGTTAAAGAATAATTAAATAATTTTAGATGATTATTTAATTATAGTCGAAAATGTGATGAGGGTAAATTAAATAACAATTTATTTAATTTTTAGAAAGAAGATATATTTAATTAGAGACATAATTAAATAAATAATATTTATTTAATTAGTCAAGAAGAGATAAAGGTGAAAATGAATTAACTAAATAATTAAAGTTATTTAATTAATAGAGAATAGGTGACTTTAGAAAATAATTAAATAATTAACATTATTTAATTATGACAATGAAGATGAGAATTATGTCAAAAATTGAAGTTGCAGGCCTAGACCAATTTTTAGTGTCTACAAGTAACACAATGAGTTTCCACAATTTTAAAATGTCATCACCCCAGTTAGTGAAGATGAAAGAAACATTTTTATGATTTTGTACATATGAATTTACTACCTCAGAAATTGCTTTTTTGATTTTTAGTTGAGTTTGCTCAATCGTTGAAGATTCTTTTCTGAATATTCTCCTATTCCTCTCCCACCATACATTCCAAATCATAACTTCTACCACTATCTTCCAAATGCAAGAAAACAGAGCTATCTTAAAGAGAACCAACTAACTTGTAAAAAGATTCTAGAGAGTTCTGGGAATTGTGAAAAAACAATTCAATTTTTGTTTAATGAAAGGCCAACAATCTTGCAAATAGGAACATTGGACAAATAGGTGATCAACACTCTAAAAAACATCCCCACATAAGGTACATTTAAAAGGATCAGGCAATCCTAGATTGACCAATCAATTGCTAGTTAAGATCTTGTTTCTTAAAGCTAGCCATGCAAAACTGCCTGCTTTTGGCAACACTGTCAGGTTCCAACAAAAAAAAAATGTCCTCTAAGTTTGAGCTTGTGTATCAACACCGGTTATTGCTTTGTAACCTTTTTTTTACTGTGTAGTTCCCATTCTTTGGTGGTGCCCAAATGATTCTATCCCTTTTATTTTATATAATTACCATTCTCCCCTTTAGGATGCTTTGTAAGAATGCTTTTTAATTGCTAGGGATAGGCATATGTGATTCATCTTTCCATATTACATTGCCTGTAATTACATCAACCGACTGAACATAATCAACATAGTACCCTAGCTTGCTAAAAGAATCCCCTCTGCTATTTACAACTCTTGAAAAGTGTTTAAAGTTGGTTTTCCATTCCGCGAGTCCCTCCAAAAGTGAACTTCTTCCCCATTGTTTACTTCCCAAGATATAAATGGGATGATGACATCTCTGCATGTTACCATAAAGTTCCAAATTGTAGACCCATTTGGAGGATTTGAGATAGTTAGGATTCTTGCCAAATGATCATTATCAAGATATTTTTCTTGCATTATTTTACACCACTTGGAAGTTGGATTTGAGTACATTTTCCAAACTAATTTTGCACCAAAAGCCATGTTTCTTATTGTCAGATTATGGAGACAAACTCCCCCTTTAAAATTTTTTGAATATATTTTATCTAAGGAAACTAAAGGAAATTTCCTTTGATCATCTATATTACCTCTCCACAAAAAGCTTCCGATTAGCTTTACAATTTGTGTAATGATTGTTTTAGGTTATTTCAGAACAACAAAATAATAATTAGGAATTGTAGCTAAGACCGATTTAATCATCTAGATTCAACCTAATAGAGAAAGCCATCTAGCTTTCCATGATAAATTTTTTGCTTTGATTCTTTCAATAACTTTTCCCCAATATGAAACCTTAATTGTACCCATGAAAAATGGTACACCCAAGTATGTGCAAGGGAGCTCTATTGTTTGAAATCCCAACAACTTTAGTAGTTTCCTTTTAACAACAACACTCGTGTTAAAAACATAAACTTTGGATTTTCTTGCATTTATCTTTTCCCTATAAACTGATGAATATTTGTCTAAGATTTCCTTTACTTGGGTAGCTTCTTTCAGTGAAGATTTACCAAATAGGATAGTGTCATGAGAAAATAAGGAATGAGTGATTGAAATGTTCATATGGGGAATATAAATGTGTTTCCAAAGACCTTGAGAATGGATCTACTCAATGCTTCTACCATTATGATGAAAAGGAAAGGGGATAGTGGATCTCTATAGCAAACCCCTTGGGTTGAGCTAAAAATACTAGCTGGAGACCCATTAATAATAACTAAAACTTTTACCCCAGACAAGCATGAAAGAATCCATTTGTACCATCTTTTACTAAACCCATTTTTTTCTAAAACTTGCATCAGGAATGTTCAGTCCACTCTGTCATACGCTTTCATCATGTCAAGTTTGATAATAAAAGATGCCAAATTATTTTCTCTGATGGAATGCAATACCTCATGTGTTACAAGGGCTCCTTTAGTTGTTTCTCTACCTGGAACAAAACCTACTTGTTCTTATGAAATTATTTTTGGTATAAGAGGCTGTAACTTGAGATAAAATGCTTTTGTGAAGATCTTGTAGATAGCATTACATAATGAAATTGGTCTAAATTCTGCAAATGACTTGGGGTTGAATTTTGGGATTATTTTTTGAAAAAGGGGTAAAAAATTTATTGATAATCAAAAAAGAGCATTACAACAAAGCAAAGGGCCTAAACCCCAAGAAAGCAAAGATACAATAAAACAAAGCAAGAATCAACATCATCCATCACCAATCCCATTTCCATCCTCCACAATAATCTTGTTCAACTCATGTCGAAGTTCCTGGGAAATCTGATCCCACCCCTCAATCCTCCAACCATCAAGATGCGTCGAAGCCCATTTTTCCAAGCAATCCACTACTTTATTCCATTCCCTCAGAATATGGACAAAAGATACCTCCTCCATCAAGGAGCTAATCTGTAAAATCTGTTGCACTAGCCTAGCTAACTGCCAACTGACATCAACCACCTTCTAATCTTTAAGAAAATTAACCAAAACCTGAGTCAGACTCACAGATAACCTTTCTCCACCCCAAAGCATAAGCCCATTCAAAGGAAGAGAATATCGCCAGGCCTTCCATAAGGTTGACAGTCTTCATCCCCTTGTAAATAGAGAAGAAGAAGACCATTGATCCTGTAGAATCTCTACCAACTCCACCAATTCCAGCAGGCCCAGGATTTCCTTTTGAGGAACCATCAGTATTAATCTTCAAAATTCCAATAGGTGGGGGAAACCATTTACCCACTCTCCTGACTTTCATTTTTGCTTGCCTTCCCTTTTGGACACAAGCTGAAGCCAAAGACAAATCCTGAAGTCCCAATCTCTCCACATTCTTAGCATCCTCTTTCTCCAAGGGAAATCCTACCTCACACTTTGCTTCCATAGTCTCCTAAACCATACCCATAATTCTCTGCCAAACTTGTTGAATAACCAACTTTTCACCTCGAAAGATTCTACGATTCTACTCTAGCCAAATCTGCCAAAGAAGGAAAGTAGGCCCCACAAACCACACATCCTGTAAGAAAGATGCAGTAGTAGGAGGTCTACCTAGACTACACCAAAAATCCACTAGAGAGGAAGCATGAACACAAGGTACTCTCCATACTTGCCACCACAAGTGCCATAGCCTCAGAGCAAAGGGGCAATGAAAAAACAAGTGAGAAGAATCCTTCTCTCCATCCCCACACAACACACACATGGATGGTCCCTGAAATTCCCTCTTCTGAATATTATCCCAGGTCAAACACTTGTTCCAGGCCAAAGTCCAAATGAAGCAATTACACTTCGGCCAAGAAAACTTGTTCCAAACACTCTTCCACTATTGAACCTCCACCCCATCCAGCTTGTGAGATAACAACACCTGATAACCAAAGGCAACAGTATAAACACCCTTAGGGTTGGGAGACCAAGATAAAAAATCTCCATCCGGAAGGGAACTACAAGTCTTGCTAGAAAGGATGCTTTGCAATTCTGCACACTCCTCCTCCATACCAACCACAAGCCACTCCTCAGGATTCTTCCATCTAGCCGTCATTAACTGACCTTGAGAAGAAATAGACTTAAAGTCTCTCACCTTGTCCCAACCAGCCTCGATGAATCTTTGACAGAGGGGCAAAAGGTTAGGAAACTGAGAAACAATGGGAGGAAAACCATCCCAAGCATCCAACCAAAATTGAGCCTCAAACCCACTTTTGTAGATCCAAAATAAGCCATCCTTAACTAGAGTAGCCCCTTTCTTAAGCGTACTCCAGATTACCAATCCTTTCCCCACTAAGGGATAGCGGGGAATATCCATCTAAGGGATCCTTAGAAAATATTTATGAAGTAAAATCTTGGCCCAGGTCTGATCCTGCTCCACACACCACCTCCAGTATAGTTTGACAACAAGCGCCACCCTAGACAAAGTTGACTACCTTAATCCAAGACCACCATAATGCTTTGGGCTACAAACAAGCTCCCATCTAACCAAGCTCCATTTGGATGATAATAAATTACCTGCCCATAAAAATTGTCTAGTTAAAGCATCAAGTTCCTGAAGAAAACCAACTAGGGCCACCTGGAACATGCATCTATAAATGGGAAGAGCTTGAACTACAGATTTGATCAACTGAACATGGCCAAAAAAGGATAACCATCTATGGGTCCAATGGTTAATCTTCATCCGAAACTTTTCTAGAATATTCTGCCATGAATCCCTGGGCATCCTTTTGTTAGAAATAGGAATTCCAAGATAGATCAAAGGGAGGGACCCAATCTGAAACCTTAAAATATTGGCAATCCTCCTTTGAATCGGACCAGGAGTATTGAAGAAGAAGATGGAGGATTTACCTTCATTAATCATTTGACCTGAGGCAGTCAGATAAACATCCAACACCATATGCAAGTTAGTAGCCTCCCTAATTGTAGCCATACCCATCAAAGCAGTATCATCCACAAACTACAAATGAGACTATGGGGGAATATTACGACCCCAACGCCATCCCTGAATGAGACCCCTCTCCACATTCCTTCTCAACAATCGACCCAAACCTTCAACAAAGAGTAGAAACAAATACAAAGATAATGGATCACCTTGATGCAATCCCCGAGAGGCTCCAAAAAGCTCTGAGGGTTCACCATTAATTAAAATAGAGAAGGATACAGAAGTCACACAACTCATGACCCACCGAATCCAATCATCCCCAAACCCAAAAGCACCAAGGATCTTCCAAAGGAAGGACCATCGAACTCTGTCATACACCTTTGCCATGTCCAACTTGATGAACATTTCCTTATCAGTGGAGTTAGCCATAGAATGAATGGACTCCGTAGCAATAACCACCCCATCCAGAATTTGCCTGCCCACAACAAAACCACTCTGCTCCTTGGAGATTAACACTCTAAGCCAAGTTTTCAGCCTATCCACAATAACTTTAGAGATGATTTTGTAAATCACATTACCAAGAGAGATAGGTCTAAATTGGCTCAACTTGTTTGCTCCATCAGATTTGGGGATGAGAGCAAGGAAAGTGGAATTCAAAGCCCATAACATCTGCTTATTTGTCTGAGATTCCTAAACAACAGCCAATAAGTCAAGCTTGATAATATCCCAAAATTCTTGAAAGAACTCCACCGGAAAGCCATTAGGGCTAGGAGCTTTCCCTTTCTTCATTTGGAACACCGTTCTCTCAAGCTCTTCTATCAAAATATCCCCCATAAGACATCCATTCATCTCCATAGTAACCAGAGAAGGGATACAAGATAGAACTTGAGCCTCCTCCTCAGAAACCCCTTGTGAATCCTCCCTAAATAAGGTAACAAAGTACTGCATGGCTTCACATGAAATATCCTTGAAAGAGGATAGATGCTCACTAGTGTCATTCACTAGAACAGAAATTAAATTCCCATTTCTCTTGGCTTTGATTGAATTGAAGAAGAAGGTCGTATTTTTATCTCCCTCCTAAAGCCAATCAACCCTTGCCTTCTATTTCCAATATATTTCCTCCCGCAGTTCACACTCCTCCAACACTTTCCATGCCCTGGCCTCCTCTTGAAGTAAATCAGTAGTCACACCTTCCTCCCTAATCACTCTTGTAATGCTATCCAACTCCACCTGTGCAACAACCTTTGCATGGAAAATGTTCCCAAAGCACTGTCGATTCCAATGCTTAAGCTGATATTTAACAAATTAGAGAAGCTTAGCAAAAGTGTACATTGCCATACCATAAGTGGGTCTACCCTCTCTCCACCATTTAGCCACATAGTCATGAAGAGAGGGTTCACAAAGCCACATAATCTAGAACTTAAAAGGGGGTGACTAAGGCACACGAATTGAAGAAACTACAAGCTTGATAGGCCAATGGTCAGACCCCCTCCAGTCCAGAATTTCTGAGCTAGAAGACCATAATCCACCAACCCAGAAGCAGGAAACCAAGAACCAGTCAAGTCTTTCAAAGATGCAATTATCCCCAATCCTTTGATTGTTCCAGGTGAATAAACCATTATTAGGCTTGACATCAACAAGATTCAAAGCTGAGATATTATCCTGAAGAAGCATCGCAGAAGGCTCCAACCTAGCAATACCCCCAGTTTTCAGCTAGCTCAAAAATAGCATTAAAGTCCCCAGCCATAATCCATGGATGAAAAGGCACCATGCTCCAAAGAAATCTAATATGAGACCACAGAATTTGCTTACCTTGAAACTCGGGCGCATAGATATTATAGAGGAGGATAGACTCCCCCGTCTCAAAACAGGAAGCGATCATCAAGATAGAAGTTTTGTTGGCCATCCACCAGAGAGGGCAGATCCTCCGAGGATTCCAAAGGCAAGCCACTCCACCCACAGACCCTTGAGCGCACCAACACACTGAAATTCACCACTGCCCCATAGCTTAGGGGATAAACCAAGCATGCATTCCACAGATAACTTAGTCTCCTACAGGAACAAAACATCAGGAGATTGACTTCTAACCAACTCACAAACAACCTTTTGTCTAGGGCCGCTATTTAGGCCCCTTACATTCCATGAAAGGACAATCATTTCAAAGAGCTCGAGAAGTGTGAATCCAAAGTCTTAACCGACCTTGACTCCACCAAAGTTTCCCCAGCTAACTTAATCTTTTCCATATCCTTTTTCCTACCAAGCTTTGAGGATTTCTCCCCCAACCCTTTTTTGATATCCTTTTGATGAAGACCCAAAGGAGAAGGAGAAGACCTGTTATTCCTCACTATATCTGCTCCTGTATGCAAAGCCACAGTAGGACCATCTCCCCCAACCTTCTTCATTTCCATAGTAGGAGATGACTCCACCTAGACATCCATTTGAAGGTCAGTCACCATTTGCAAGGCTCCGGTAACTTGTGCATCCTGAGCATCCCCAAACAGAAAACCCTCCTGCCCAGAACACACAATACCTTGATCCAAATTCACCAAACCTGGGTTCACTTCTTGCTGGCCCAGATCATCCAAAACCTCAAATCTGTTAAAAGAGTCTTCATCTTGTCTTTCCTTCAAGGTCGTCTTTTGGCCTCAGTTTCTGTTATGATTCTTTATAGGGGCGAAGCCATCTAAACCATCCCCATCCCCAGGAATGGGGTTCTTTCCCTTATTGTCCCTAGGTGGGTTGCGAGGAGGCTAAGAAATTGGAGGCTCCACAAGCCTAGCCCTTGGACATCTTCATTGCAAGTGACCATATTCATGGCATAGACAGCATTGAAATGGAAGAGTTTCATAGTCCAATGACTGTACCCAAGAGTAAGGACCCACAAACATATCTAAAGAATCTGGCAAAGGTTTACTAAGATCAATTTCCACACGGATGCGAGTAAAAGTTATTACCTTTTTAAACTGAGTCTACAGCGAGGAACCAACCAGCTTCCCAAGCATCAACCCCAACAAATGCAAAACATCATCCCACCAGCATTCCATAGGAAACCGTGGAAGCCGAACCCACACGGGGACATGAGTTGGAAGCTCCTTAGCAAGGTTAAAACCAGCATGCCACGGTTTAAGAAACAGACCAACCAGATTATAGAAATAGGGGCCCCCTTCAAAGACCTTATTTTGATCCACCATGCAATCAAAGGTGACCATAAAATAATTATTTGCCAGAAGCTTTATATCCATCTCACCCTTTGACATCCAAGTCCGTCGGGCCTAGGACTCCAAAAATTGCATCGATATCCGCATACCCAAAAACTTACAATAAAAAGAGTGCCTTGAATAATATTCAATATCCTCTGCAACCATCTCCAAAGGAATAACCAGTTTTGGCCTCTCGTTGCAACGTTCCAAGCATCCATTGATTTTCATGATCCGAGCTCCACTAGACGATCCCACTCCATCTAGCCCCGATTCCGGCATGAACAAATTATTATTGAAGACTTTCAAAGCGTGTTGAGGGGACTTCGCACCAATCACTGAACGAAAGTCCATTAAAGTGTTAGCACCTGAGGTCTCCCCGAGAGACATAATACCCAACTTGCAGTGGGCATGCAAACCCTCGAGAAATAAAAATCCAAAACAAGGGTTTCAAAGACCCACCCAAAGCTCACCACAAACTGCTGGCAAAAGAATAGGAAGCACCACTAATATGAGGCCTCACAAAAACCAGGCGCCAAAGGACCACTCCATACTGCACACTCGTGGTTCCCAACAACACCTCACCCACGAATCGATGCCAAGGAACTACCCACACACAGGAAAAAATAGAAAGAATTCACTATAGTAGCCCTGCACAACTCCTTACCCCCAAACACAGACAACAACCCCCCTCCCAAGCGCAGATCCAAGCATGAACAGGGATCGAGCTAGGGCACGGATGCCTTAGCTCAGAAAACGGTGCAGACGAACGCCATCCAAAATCATTGCCGTTGTGGATTTTGGGATTATTACTATGTTTGTAGTGTTGAATTATTTTAACATACTAGTTCCAGTCCTTCTTGATTCTTCTATTGCCATTAATAGATCAAAGCTAATAAAATCCTAACATTTTGGAAGAAGCTAGCTGTAAATCCATCTGGGCTAGGGGATTTATCAGGTGATAAAGAGAAGACAACCTTATTTAACTCTTGTAAGGTAAATTGTTTCAATAGAAAATCATTATCCTCTTCAAGAACTAACTTGGGCACTGCTTCTAGCAAATTCTGGGCACTTCCATCGGATTTTTTCACTTGATTTTTAGGGGTAGACAAAAGCTTAGAAAATAATTTAACACCTTCTTGCTAAATGTCAATTTCCTTAGTGAGTTCTATATTAGATTGAAAAAATGGAATTTATATCTCTCTTTACTTGGGTAGATATATGAAAAAAAAATGTATGTCAATCTCCATATCTTAGCCATAGTTCCTAAGACTTTTGTCTCAAATAAGTTTCTTTGGCAAGCAACTCAACCCATTCCACTTGCAACTTCCTTTGTTGCTCAAATGTTGTAGCATCCAAACCATGCAAAATAATATGCTCATTTATTTCAGTCAACTATTTAAAAACTTTCTCCTTCTCAAAAATGTTTTTTGAAAATATGGACATTCCAAGATTTAATTTTCTACTTAATATACATCAATTTCTTGCATAACTGATACATTTTAGACTTTCTCACATACAAAGCACTGACTCACCATTGGTGTAGTAAGGGTAGAAGATCTAGATTCCTAAACCACATTTTTTTGAATTTAAATGATGACTTTCTCTTTAGACAAGAATTTATGATTGATACATTCAAAGAAATTGCATAATGATCCAATCCAGAAGGATGTAAATATCATATTTCAAAATGATTCCACTTGATACCAAATTTGGAGAAGACAAGAATCTATCCAAACATTCAACAATCTATAAAAAATCCTTTCTATGATTTTTCCAAGTAAATTTCCCCTTTTTAGGTATTATGTCAACTAATGCATTATCTTGGATGAAGCATTTGAAATCCTCCATTGTTTTCAGAGGTGGATAGATACCTCCTTTATTTTCTTGAAGTGAAGTTATTGCATTTAAATCACCTGCTAAGATTACCTTCAATTCTCCTATGTCATCCAATACTTGTGTAAAGGCATCCCAAATAGATTTATTTTTAGCTGTGGAGGTTGGGCCATAAAAAATTATCAACCAAAACTTCAAATCAAAATTTTTAGCATTCATTAACTGCCAATTATTTTCATTTTTGACTCCCTCAATTGAAAATATTTTAGAATTCCACAAAGTTATGAGACATCTAAATGCACCTTGTGCAGGGGAAAAGGTTGACTTCCATTTTAGCCATTTTTGGATGGTAGATTTATACGTTGCCTTAGATAACTTAGATTCCTGAAGGACTATGATGTCAGCTCCACAAGCGCCCAACTAATGCTTGAACTGAGATTTTTTTCCAAAGGAATTAATACCCCTAATTTTCCATGAGATTATCCTCATTGCAAGTGAGGAGAGAAACATGCTTTCCTTAGACGTTTACTTGCAACTACATTAAAATTCTTATTCCATGTTGCTTTCAATCCTACCTCTATTTCCTCCTTTAGTTTCTCCATACGGGATTTCCTTCCCCTCTTTCCAAGAAACTTATTTACTAAAGGATGACTACTAGGTGACTATGAGATGGAGAGGATTCGAGTATAATCAAAATCTACCACTCCCCTATTTGTGTCCTCTATATTTCCCACAAGCTTCCAAGGATTGACGTCCTCTATGTTATAGGGGATTTGAAAACTTTCTAAGCCAACCTCTTCCATTTCAACCTCCTTTGAAATTTACTCTATCATCTTCGAATCGTTAGAAATATTTACTCTATCAGCTAGCTCATCTAATCTACCTTCCTCCAACATACTTGTAAAGCTTAAAAGATCTAGAGTCTCAGACTGGGGTGACTTATCTGCTTCAGACTCCATGTTATATTCTTTTGCCCCCCCTATACAAATTGAGTGCATATTTTGGTGATGTTTAATATTTTGTATATCAAACATCAGAGACTCTACAACCTTCTCTAGCTGGCTCATATAAGTAAAAGAGATAGATGGAGTGTATAAATAGAGTGACTATGATTGGAAGAATCTTTTGAACAATTCTAGGTTTTCCTTTAGCCAACTTTGAGAAAAAGAGACTGCCACTAGTTTAATCCCTTTCAATAACACTTGTTTGATCCCATTCTTTACTGTTACATTAGACCTCTTTTTCTCCTGTGGGATGTGAAAAAAACTATTCTCTACTGATGGTATTGACTCTTCCATAATCACTTGTTTGAACCCATTTGTTGCTATATGTTAACATACTCTTTTTGACCTTGTAGAATGCCAACCATTGTATTCTCTGATGATGGTAAGGTATTCTCTAAAACAATGGATGTGTTAGCTCTCAAAAATGCAGGAAAAATACCTCAAGAGGTTGCCAATCTCTTGATACGTTTCAGGGTAACAGATAAGGCCAAATGATTTGAACCTTCTTCTCTTTAGGTGCTGCTAGACCTAGGCGGGTATACCTATAAGAATGAAGCAGAATTAAATGATGTGACTTGATTAATTTAATGGATCTATTATGATGGTACAAATGTAATAGATGAAAGCTTGCTGACTACTTCTACTCCTACTGCATGAAAACATAAAAGTGTGTATATACTTTGTTTTTATGAAATTTATTTTCTAGGATGTGACAGATCAGTGCCTTCTATCTACATGGGAAATGGAGTCAAAAATCAAGAATGATATGTGTTTCCCCCTTTTTGGCTTAACTCAAGTTGCTAGGAACTTTGAAATTTGAGGTTCTATGACTGACATAAAACTTCACTAAATTTATGACTTACATAAATTGTGTTGGAATATTTTCTTACCAGGTTCTTCTTCAATTATCCAAAAGAATTTAAATCTGACTTGCCGACACCAATTGATTAATTCACACAAAATGGGAATACATTTCGATAAATCATAAATATATTTGATATACTGATTTAAATGATTAAAAGACCTCAAGTTGGAGACATCCAGATAAAATGTAAATAATTGCATCACAACAACTGAATACCAAGAAAGGATTTCACCAATTTAAAATATTATCTCCATTGCTTTGCTTCAAAAAGTTTGTACATTATATACATCCCTGTTTTATTATTTCCTCCTATTTTCTAGCTTCTAATCCTAATCCCTTTGATGATACAATTTCATTTCATATATATATACATTATATTTTCAGGGTTATGACCCTTCGTATCTCCTTTGTTGCAACACTTCATCTTATTTTAATTAATTGCCTTCGAAAAATTAAAATATTTGTAATCTTTGTTTCTCATGAAAATCATTTCGCAATGACTTTAATTCATTTTATGGCTATCTTCAATCTTCACCAATTAAATAATGACCCACTTTGTAACTCCTTTTGGCAAAAATTTTTCCCCTTATGGTGAAAGTATTTTACTTTATATTAAAATTTTGCATCTTCCTCTAAAATACTTTCATTACAAGGTATTAAATTGTCCTTCAATTCCTCCATGAAGAATTAAGACATTCTTTCATGTGAAATAATTATCTTCCCCTTGGTAAAAAATGTCATCTTGTATTTCCCTATATCTTTACCAACTTAAAAAAAAAAAAATCCTTACCCATTATTTAATATCTCCATTGAAATCATTCCCCCTTTGGGTGAAAAATATTTTCACTAACAACGAAATATGGAAATATTCACCATACAATATTATATCCATATTTTACCACCATCAGAATTTGAATTTTTAATAAAATATTAATTCACCTATCCATCGTTACTTATCCTTTCCAGCCATCGGTGTGACTTGATGCATCAAGAAGACTTTCTCTTTTTTCCACCGAATTCCCTTCTTTTACCGATGAAGTTCCATCGGTGTGACTTGATGCATCAAGAAGACTTTCTCTTTTTCCCACCGAATTCCCTTCTTTTAAAGATGAAGTTCCATCGGCGTGACCTATATAGTCGATGTAACTTTACAAAACTTACTCTGATTTAACATTTCTCCCCAATGGATTTAGGGCTCTTGCTATGTGTTGACATAGGAAGCTATCCTTACTCCTAGAAGACATCTCTCAACTGGTTTTTTCCTATCTTCACAATTCAAAAAATCAATCTCCACGATGGTTTGAGCAGCAAATGAGAGGATTCTCCATGAATCTTTTCCCTGTCGTTCATGTCATCTCTTCATCTTTGTTTTCTTGGAGCACTTATTTTAGAGGCATATTACATCATTAGCACTTCACCACATTCCACCAATTATTAAAGTGTAAAGCATCAACAATAGTGAGATTTTGTTGAGTTTTCTAGATAAGATTTCATATAGCTTGTCACTTATTACGTATGAGCACAAAAAAACACAAAATTTCCCCAACGCCATCGGATGCAAGCCATTTACAGACATCAGTCAATACTCAAATTAACTGTTCAAGTTTCCACTGTGCAGCAATGACACGATGATAGGGATTTTTAACGTGTTCCTCTTACTTGATTAGTTTCATTGACGACTCTTCCAATTACAAATTATGAAGGAAATCATTGCAATTCGATCAACTGCTATACCCTAGCTCCAACAGGCATAGATACTCCAATCTTTCAAGTTCTTCGAGACCTATTATGTCTCTCGACCATTTGATGTACATTTTCATTAATGTGGGTATGAGGCACCCACCACTGATTTTAGTTTTACACATTATTATTACCAAGCCAAATTTCCTTGTTTTACTCCGTCATTACATGCTCAGCCATCTAGTCAAATTAATTGCTAAAATTGATCCCATGAAGTATTTGTTATCTAGAACCACTTTGACTGGCCGCATGGCCAAATGGGTCATGCTCCTAAGTGAATTTGACATAGAATATGTAGAGTAAAAAGCCATAAAAGGACAAGTCATCACTGATCAATTGGCTGAAGCACCATTAGTAGATGCCTACCCACTAGACACTGAATTCCCAAATGAAGAAATCTACATAGTTATAGAAGCACCAGCTTGGACGCTATATTTCGATGGCTCATACACTCATAGTGGATCTGGAGCAGGAATTTTATTAGTTACCCCTCAAGATGACTACATCCCAAAATCATTCAGGATAGCATTCCCATGTACCAACAAAATGGCAGAGTACGAAGCTCTCCTCACTGGCCTCAGAATTGCAAAGTAGTGGCACATAACTCATTTGAAAGTCTTTGGTGATTCTTTGCTAGTCATTAGACAGGTTAATGATGAATTCCTCACAAAAGATGATAAACTGTTACCCTATAAGCGTATGGTGGATGATTTCAAGAAATATTTCACTTTCATACAGTTTGACCAAATCCCTCGGGTATAGAATAAAGTGGTAGATGCAATGGCCACCATTGGTTCCCTGATTGACATGCCTAAAGATCGAATAGAATGTGCGTTTCTTGTTGAAGAGCTTTTAATCCCTGCATATGATGTTCCTGACATTGATATGGTGTGCAATATTGTAGGTCCTGCCTCCCCTTGGTATCAAGACATATACACTTATCTTCGTGATAATATCATACCCCCAAAACTTACACGCAACCAACGTAAGTCCTTTATCCATCACTCTTCCTGATACATCATTGTTGGTGATATGCTTTATCGTTGCGGGTATGATGGAATCCTCCTTAGATGTCTAAATGAGACTGAGGCCCGCGCGGCACTAATGGAAGTACATGGTGGTATTTGTGGAGCTCACTCAAATGGTATGGATCTGGCCAAAAAGATCCTACGAGCTAGATATTATTGGCCTACATTGGAACATGATGCTTGTGAATTTGTGAAGAAGTGGCTTCCATGCCAACAACATGCAGATTTGATTCACGCCCTAGCACAAGATCTTCATCCCCTCCTAGCACCGTAGCCCTTTTCTCAATGGGGTTTTGACTTGATTGGAAAGATTTACCCACCATCATCCGAAGGCCATACATTCATAATTACCGCCACTGAATACTTCACTAAGTGGGTGGAAGCAATGCCACTCTCACAAATCACCAGTGTCCAAATCTCAAAATTTATCCTTTACCATATTCTCTGCAGATATGGTATCCCATCCACCATCCTCTTTGATAACAGAAAACCCTTCAAAAACCAAGCCATGAAACACCTCTGCAACACCTTTCATATCTAGCATCGTTGGTCAATGCCTTATTACCCTCAAGGCAATGGTCAGGTAGAAGCAACCAACAAGACCCTTATCCGCATCCTCAAGAAGGTTGTCAATAACACTGGACGAGATTGGCACCTCCATATTCATCCTACCCTTTGTGTATACCGTACATCCATCCACACCCTGATAGGTGCCACCCCCTATTCTTTAGTATATGGTGTTGAAGCCATCTTGCCAATTGAAGTTGATCTCCCATCACTAAGGATTTCTCTGAAGAATCTTATCAGCGAAGAAGATGCTTGTGTTGCACGACTTGCACAGCTAGAATTACTGGATGAACGAAGAATAAAAGCCTATGATCACCTACAAGCATACCAAAATTGCCTCAAACGTAATTACAATAAAAAGGTCCGTCCTAGACAATTCTAGGTTGGTGAGCTTGTTCTCAAAGAAAACCAATGCACTCAACCGGACCATGATAAAAAGGGAAAATTTGAGGCCAACTAGTTAGGGCCTTATATCATAGCCGCCAAATATGGATCTGGGGCCTACAGATTGACTACTCTTGAAGGAGATCCCCTTGATGAACCCGTCAATATCATCCATCTAAAGAAGTTCTATGCCTAAGTCCACTTGGTAACCCCACCAAAATCAAAAAATAAAAAATAAAAAAAGTAATAAAAAATCCAAAAAATAGTAAAGAAAAATAAATTCGTCCTATGGTGAAAACCACCTCTTGGTGGCGCCTTGGATAAGTATGGATGGTGAAAACCTGGTAACATGCATCATCTATAGAGGGCTTAATCATTATCTACTTGACATCCTAGTTATTTTATGCTTTCATCCGCACTATCGTCCTCACCCACCTTAGCCTAGGTCGCTTGGTATTTATTGATTGAGCATTGGACGACCCATCTTGCCTATCCCTCATCCTGAGCATTTTAATATCCCACTTTGAGCTTATGTCATTCATTCCCTTTGTCGGTCAGTCCGTGTCATTGTGTGGGATCATCCATCATGTCAGTCTCCATCTAGATCTCATCCTTCTGCATCACTTTGGTCCTTTATCGAACTACGTTTCCCCTGCGCTTTCACGTAGGCAAGGTTGGTCATTTGATCCTCCCCCGGGGCATTTGTCTATTGTGTTTTGTGTCCTTCATCATCGGTCACCATTGTCTTCTTTCCGCTTTATCCATGGTCCTTTTCCATGAACTACGAGGGCTCTGTGCTTTCACATAGGCAAGGCTAATCTCTAATCGGCCCCCAAGCCCCTAGGTCTTTAGGTTGTGTCTTGTCTCCCTTGTGTCGTGTCGTCAAGCTATGCCCTTATCTAGTTGGTTCTTAACAAACAAGATCCACTTGTATCAAAAAATCTAATCAATTTTGAATATCCTACATCATATCGATCTTTTCGCTTAGTATCCATCATAGGTCTCAACAGGATGCATCCTTCCTAACAGACCTCATCAATCCCATCTATCCCCTTGATCCTATGGCAAATGACATTTGAAATTGATTGCAATCTTTTGATGCTTTTGGATTTTGTTTATCATTTGAGCTCCCTATCATCACTTGTCAAGGTCACCATAATCCATCATATTATGGTGTGTTTTGATTGGTCCACATAGGGGCATATCTTGATCTTTTGTTTGATTGTGTCTTCTTGGTTGTCCCACATAGTACCCACCAAGATCCCTGAGGTCTTGTGTTATGTTGGGGTATCCTTTTGTGCTTGTGGTTATCTCAATACCTAGCCTGACCAAGGTCTTTCTTTGTGACTTTGGGGTGTTGCGATAGCCTTCTTGTCTGTTGTGTTTGTTTCATGCAATAGACACTAATACGCCTTAGTTCCACATACTCTGGCACTGGGTGTCTTATGCTATAGCAAAAACCAGTGCTCCAAAGATGGCAAATTGTATTAGGATGTAATTTCACAATCATGACCATTGCATTACATTCATCCTATGATTTTGGTTGTGCAAATATTTCTCCTCCATCCCCTATTCTTCTCAGGATACTAAAAGTTTTTGACAGGTGCACACTCACACCATGTCCGCATGCATCTTCCACTATCACTTAGGACCCTGTTGACACTTATCATAAAATAATTACATTTTAGATCCATACATTATCTTAGGTTCATCCATAATATCGCCACCTGTAATATCAAGTGTTAGGTCCACCATCAATACCGTCATAATGCATACATTACATCCTGCATATTTGTCGCACATGCACATAACCATCATAGGCATATAAAACATAAGCATTTGTCACGTCATCATAAGCATATCCACATCTATCTTAAACATATACATCATACAACATAGGCATTCGTCATACATAAAAAAACAAAAATCACCATCCATTACATCCTGCATATTAGTCGCACATGGACATAACCAACATAAGCATTTGTCACGTCATCATAAGCATATCCACATCTATATTAAACATATACATCATACAACATAGGCATTCATCATACATGAGAACAAAAAACATCCATACATATAACATCCACTACCATCAAATTACCATCCACATATGCATCAACACATTCATCTATAGATCTCAAATCAATCACACACATAAAACATGAGGTTAATAAGAGCTATCGTATATATAAATATACCACAAGTCCACAGTACATCTCATAGTCAAGACTAACATATAATAATTATGTCAATGTCATCACAATCTGTGACCATCGTATACAAAAATCATCCAATCAAAACACCAGTACAAGGTCCTACAAATATCCACTACACCTCTACACTATCCATCTACCCTGCACCTGTCAAAAACATAGTATCCTGTCATCTACCAAATGAACTCCCCACATCCGATCTCTATGGAGAATCAGGTACTACTCCCCTGCCTATTGAAACCCTTGGTGAATCACTGTAACCTCGAGTCTGTGTCCCCAATGATTGGGATGGCACTGACCTTTGAGGTGTCTGCCGGGTATAACGGAATGTCCGCTGTGCTAGATCAGGAACCACATGATAATATGCAGCCATCCAAAATCTTGCCTCTCTCATGTTCTCTTCTCGCTCCGCAACCTGGGCCCGAGTGGAATTCCGCTCCTGATGATACCTGTCTCGGTCCCTAGTAATGACTCTCCTCTCCTGCTCCCATGCCTCCTAAGCCAACCGGCTCTGTGCCAGCTCTGCTTGTAATCGGCCCCTCATCTCCTCTGTAGCCGCTGCCTATGCCACCGCTGCATCTCTCTCTCTCCACAACCTGTATATCTACTCCTGGCATCCCACCCTCACCCTGACCTACCGGTGCATGAGCCATCGCGACATCCCTCTCCGCCTGTAGAGTCTGCATCTGTATCTCTGCTACATCTCTCTCCCTCTGAGCCCCATGTGCCCGAGTCACTGCTGCATCCATATCCCTCTAAAGATCATGTGCTCTCAGCTCTACTGAATCCCGCTCTCTCCAGAGAGTTGATACCTCTGCTACTGCCTCATCTCTCCCCGTCTGTAGTGACTGTATCTCCACCTCTACCAATGCTCTCTCACTTTGAATGCACGCCTGTGCCACATCCCTTTCTGCCTCCATCGCCTGCACCTACGCCTGTGCTACATCCCTCTCAACCTGCATAATTCGTGCCTACTCCCTGGCCTCCTCCTCCCTCTCCTGCATCAGCCCCATCTCTCCAACTGCCTGCTCAAGGCAATGTACTCTATCTTGAAGCTCATCCAAATCTCACTGGAGATCTCCTGACTACTGACCAGTACATCATGTCCCCTGATCTGCCCCCTGCTCCGTCCTCCCCTCTGGCTCCCCTTGGCCTATAAAACCATGACCTCCACCTACAATCTATCGCTATCCTATGTCACACTGGTCAACTCACCTTGCATCCTCTGCAGCTCTAACTGTGCCCTATCTCTCTCCCTCACCACTCCCCCTAGCTCGAAAACAATGGCATCATAATCTCTAAATGCCTCTCATTGTACTCTAGCTAGCTTGGCCTCAAGAGCCCTCACTCTCCGCTCCGCAATCTATAATATCGCCTCTGCTCCTCTCGCCTGTACAATGGGATCCTCCGGTACCACATAAGGAACCAATGCTAATGACTCTGCCTCCATAACATCCCCCTCTGCCACATCCTTATCTACGTCCATCGCATCATCCTCCCCACCTGCCTGCTCTGTCTCATCCTCCTTGCCCCCTACTCCTGTCGCCCCTCACAGTCCTCCATAATACGGTGAACCCGGAATCATCCCACCTGTCCCTGTCTCTCCACCATGAACCAACGTCGTGTTGACTTCCTCTCCTCCTTTGGTGCTGCTCTAACATCCTCATCCTCTCTGTCCTCCTACTCCTGTCGAGCCTCGTGATTCTCCACAGTAGGTTGAATCCGCAACCACCGTGGCTGACCATGTTCCACCCCGGGCAGCTCCGCCCTGGGCGCTTCTGCCTCGGGCGGGTCCGCCCACCTGTAGGGGCAGCCCCGCCCCCGGGTGGCCCCACCCGCCTGCGGCGACAGCTTCGCCCTCGGACAGGTCCGCCCGCCTGCGGTGGCGGCTCTGCCCACCTACGGCGGCGGGTCTGCCCGCCTGCCCCGGTGGCTCCACCCTAGGCGGGTCCGCCACCTATCAGGGTGGCTCCACCCTAGGGCGCAGGACCACCCGCCTGCGAGGGCAACTCCACCCCGGGGCACGAGCACCTCCACCCGCTACCAGGGCAGCTCCCCCCGGGCACGAGCAGATTCGCTTGAGGCGGCTCCGCCAAAGCCAGGTTGGCTCCACCTCGAGGTGCAGGCGGCTCCGCTGGTGGCCGGGCGGCTCTGCCCTTGGCCATGCATGGTGGCACCAACGGGGCAGCTACTCCCCACCCCGTTTCTTCTTCCCCCTATTTTTCTACCATTTTTTGCCCTTTCTTCTAAAATCTAACCCTGACCCATTTTTTTAATTTTGCTAACAAACAAAACCCACGTTTTCAAATTTTTAAAATTTATCAAACAAAATGTGAAAAATGCGTACATTAAATTAATTGGTTTTGTTACCACCCATAGGCCGTGGGACCGCAACCCCGCTGTATAATACATGCACCTTATCTGCCTAATGCATAATCTCTGTATCGTTGTCTGTCGGTATCGTCCTCCTCGGTCGCTTTCTCTTCTCTACTCTCCTCCTCTCAACTGCTACAGTGAAAATGACTAAGGTAATTTTTAAAATTACATTTTTAACCCCTTCTTAAAAGGTATTTTTTACCTTTTATTTCTCTTTTTCTTCCTCCATCTAATCCCTAACTTCTCGAGGCTGCCATTTGCAAACCGTGCAATGGATCACCTCCATTCAAAAACCAAAATTGTTTAGTTTTTTGAGCTCTATACAATGGTGTCCTTCTTTTCTTCCTATCGATATGTCATCTGGGGGCCCCCTTTTTCCTCCCCCAACCGCCTTCTTGAGGGGCCATACCCTCCTATCATTCCTCCATTCCTTCAGCATTAGTCATTGGGGCATCATCAACCTTTCCCATGCTAGGGGCATCACCATCTATCATTTCCTCCTTCATTTGCATTTTATTTTTCTGCGAAACACTGTTATTCTAACAATATTTCGAAGAGGGGCAAAATGTAGACATCTAAATTTAATCACTCCCATATGATTAAATTTACTCCCTTTTTGTCTATCATATTAAATATTAATTTATTAAATTAATATTGCACCTCTTGTCTCATATTTGTAAAGTATTTAATTTAATAACTAAATGTTTTATCTTTCACCTTCTTCCTCTTTAAATTAAATAAATACACCAATTTATTTAATTTAGTCATTTTTTTTACCCTTGTGATTTAAAATCAATTTAAAATTCTTCATTCTCTCTCTCCTTGTCACATCCTCCATGATCTTGCTCTAATATGAATTAATTTAATTAATTCATGATTATGATGTGCATCCTCTTAATCAAAGATTAATGTCACATCCTCCTACATTTGCCACTTGCCTCTAATTTTCCATTAATTATTCTAATCCAATATTTGCACAACCTTAACCAAGGTCATTAGCCATATTTAGCACCACCTTTTGAGTCAACCTTTGCATTTATTTCTTTTTAGCATTGACCCTCTTTCCCATGTGAATTTTTAATTCACATTTATTTATCCTAGATTCTATGTGAATTTTTAATTCACATTCTATCTTCTAAGGCTTCTAAAACCTTGGACTTGTCACATCATCCACATGTGACCAAGTCCCACCTTTTTAGAGCTCACCTTTTATCCTTTAGACTCTCCTAAGAATGTGAATTTTTAATTCACATTTATATCCCCAACCACCTCTCCTTTTCCCATGGAGATTTTTAAGGAATTCCAAAATTCCTCAAATGTCCCTTTCATTCTCACTTGGGGACAAGAAATCCCTTTTTGAGGAAATCTTCTCACTCCCCAAGGTACTTGGAAGGTACTTGTCCTTCCTCCACCTCATATCTTCTTAGCCACTTCACCATCCACATGTCAAGATGTGAGGGCTTGTGAGTTTTCAACCCACCATAACCCTTCATCTTGACCTTGTTGGATGAATTTTAACCATTGAATTCTCTAGAGAATTCAAATTTTTCTATAAATACCCCTTCCTCAAGGGAATTTTCAACACTTTCATTTTGAGCAACTTTATGCTGCCAATTTGCATTCTCAAGCATTTGCTACTATTTAGCCATTCATTTAGTCATTTTGCATTATCAATCTTGCATCTAGTAACATCAAAAGCCATCTAAAAAGCACACAAATTCATCAAAATCAAGGGCCAACCAAGGAGTCTTCAACAACAAGGAAGGTATAATCAATTTACATCTTATTTCATCTATTTTCCTTGTTTTATTACTCTTTAGGCTAATCATTGAAGTGTTCTTAGTATTTTTCCACTTGCATTTTTAGTTATTTTACACATTAGAGTAGGGTAAAATTCTAAGGTACACAAAAGCATTGCTAGTAGAGATTGCTACCAAATCAAATATGTCAGTCTCATCTTGAATTTTTTTTAAAACAAATAAATAAATAAACAAAACCTCAAATTTCTCATAATCAAGAAGTTAAACTTAATACCATTAATTATAATGAGATTCTACTTTTTAGCATTGAATAACTAGACCATTAAGAATAATCTGTTAGTAAATAAGTAGGCTTTGAACTGAACTTACCTCTAGTTACCCTGCATTAGCTGGTGATCTAGATTCATCAAATGAAGTCATAAAATAGTTAAAGTAATTTGCACCTATATGCATAAGAGATATGTTTCCCAAACTTCTATCATTTACCTTTATTTTTAGCTGCCATTATATTATGAGTTGATCACACTCTTATCATATAAACTTCTTGAGATTTCCATACTAACCTTCCAATTGTATTCATTTTCTTATAATGTGTGTTGCTGAAGATACATGTTTTCTTTTATACAAATTGACACTCTGCATTATTATTATACAGTGATCAATTAATAAGTTTAATTTTATTAACAATATAGATTATTGCTTTGGTATAGATTTAGCAGTTGGTAGTATTTATTTGCATAATATTTCATGTTTAACATATCATTAATGTATATGAAACCTCCAACCTTCCAGTTTTATTTCTAATTTGGATGGTTTAAATCTTCCTTTGAGTAATGCAATCATTTATTGACTATGTTTTCATGTTATTTTGTTTTTAACTGTTGTTTTGTATAGAAAACTGCTCTTGCATGGTTGAACCTTTTGTAATACCATTTTTGGGTTTTATTCCTTGTATTTTTCTCTTTTTGAAATATATTAAATTTTTAGTTTTGGCTAAGAGACGTAAAAGTTATGATTGTTCTAAGACTGCCATTTTCTGCTAAAATCAGCAAGCTAGAATTGTTAAGTAATTTGGTTATTATGGTTTATTATTTTATTGATATATGGATATAAATCTATGGTTGGATTGATTAAAAATGATAACTTGTAGATGGTGACTATTTTTATAGGTATCGATCATGGCACTTTTACTTCAACTTTAATAGTTCTATTTTTAAGTGAGAAGATCTTTCATAATAGACCATTGCATGTATTAGTCAAAAGTGTTAGTAGACTTATTGTGAATCGCTTTGATTAGTAATATATGGTCGGTATATACTTTAAACTTCCTTGAGGTTTTCTATTATAAAATATCATTTAAGGTATGGATAAGAAATAGACCGTTATAGTGAGACAATTTGAAAAAACCTTTCATTTATGATTAAGCCTACAATCAAGGTCCCATTGATAAAGAGTTCTTCGATGAAATTTTTATCATCATTAGTTTCATGTCATGCTTTTATTGGCTATTCTAGTATGGAGTGTTAAAGGATTATGTTTTGAATTAAGGACATGTCAACTCTTGAACCTTGAGATTTTTTATTTTTTTTAACCCTTTTGTTAGCCAACCATGAGTGTGATGGTTGAAGTCCGGTTGTTGAACTACGATTCCTCTATGCTACGTGTGCGTAGGCAAGGCCATCATAAATGAGCCCCCAAGGAATTAGGTCTGGCCCTTAGGTTTCCCTTTACTTTCTTGAAATCTTACTTTAGGAGTTGGTCTTGTGTTGATAATTGATCAAATTTTTGGTATTTGTGTTAAGTTCTTAGCTATAATTTGGTGTTTAAGTTTAGGGCATTACACAAATGAAACGGGAAGGTGTAAGGTTAATTTTTTGGGGTAGAAGACGTGTACAAAATGTAGAGGCTGATTGGTAGAGTGCTTCAAGGAAACATGGTGAAAAATGCAGGATATTCCTCCCCAACTATCATGTTGTGTGCCTTTGTTTTACTAACATGGCTTATCAACACAAGCATTCCTCTACTGATCTTGATGAATTATATATATGTATATATCATGTGCTTACTTATATAAGTTGTCAATAGTTTTAGTGTTAAGGGTAAATAGAATATAAATATTTTATATCATCTATCTTCGATTGGAAAAGGCTAAATGTTACAAGGAAAAAAATTCATCATATGTGTGTGCACAAATATGGATATAAAATTATAGATTCATGCATTTAATCCCATGCTCACAATAATGTGTATATTGTTTTACTCAATATTGAATCTTTTGGAGCATAATTTTATATACAAAGGTACCTTGGCATAATAATATAGCAATTTGAGAACTATAATCATTGATAAAATCTTTCAAGGTAGTGTGTGACAATGATTGCACATCAAAATATTGTTTGAATTTTATCTATTTAGAAAATAGGAAGGATTAATTCTATGACTTAAATTTAGGCTTAATACTTAGTCAATCATGATCTATTGCATAAAATTTCCACTGAGAAGAGAAAATGATGAACTATTAAATCCTAAAAAATGTTATATAATGAGTTGTTTGTTGGGGTGGCCATAATTTTATAATTACTTGGAATACATATTAGAAAGGATGACACACCCAAAATATGACTTATTTTCTTGAGTTGTCTTACATACAACTTGGTGTCATTTTTCTTTAAATAGTTACTCTCTTTAATTAGTCATTTTCAGCTTATCTTGAAGACTTTACAAGGTTGAAGCTAACCTAGGAGTTGCTACATATGAATGATATTATAATTGTTGATATCATGAGATGTCTAGCTTGGATAATGAATTAGTTGTCATATTAGTAGTATTGTGTGAAATGTTTGTGCCTAATGAAGCAATATTGGTACCATGTTTAAAATTCCCAAGGATCCTTAACGAACTAAATATACTAGAGTTTATGTGGCCCTTTATAAAAAACTCATTTGTAACCTTCTCTAATTCCTATTTATGCCTTCTTAAGTAAGGAATGATTAGAAATGATCAAGGCATGCTTAGATACTAAAACTAAAACCTTTTACCTCCTATTTAGTTGTCAAATTTAGTTTTAATCACATCGTAACCAATTTTAAATTTCAAGTTACCTTGTAAATTAGTTAAAATTTATTACTCAAGGCTAACCCTAATATTTACTTTATCGCGTAATTTTGAAATCAAATTAAGTAATAGAATTCACGAAATCAGAAAGACATCTCAAATAAATAACTGACTCACATGACACGAAGGACCAAAAGCGGAAGGGTACTACATCCTCCCCCCCTTAGCATTGACTTACTCCTAGAACTCAGAAGATGAAACAAAACATATGTAGTCATAAGCACATCAACACAATAAACTAACAACTAAAACAAATAATTAAAACAACATTAATTAAACAATTAAAATTAAATTACTCAAAACAAAACATTACCAAAACAGAAACAAGGTCACAAACAAATGACGTCAAACACAATGACGAGGTAATGGACTAGGACAGGGAAAATTTCTTATCAACTCTGATTTCCACATCATACCCATTGGGCTTTGTAAGGCACACTCAGACCTAATAGTGCAAGTGGAGTTGATGCCCGGTACCTGCAATCTTGCATTAAACCAAATGTTGAGCAACATATATATCCAATAACAAACACATCGTGAAAGGAAATTGTAGTGTAGTCGGGTGCTTGTGAACGAGTGATGCTACACCGTTCCCTTCACCAAGACCTCAAACAGTAAATACAACATTGAGTGCAATAATAACATCATCAAGTATCACTGGTCACATCATAATCAATATCATAAAGTGATTGCTAATCAATTGAATAAAAACATAGTACTACATCCAGATGATAAACATAACCAGTAAAATTTAAACACCATGTATCATTATATCAAAAACATCTGAACAGAGCATCATAGTCATCCAAGCAAACTAAACTATCAACCAAACCAATCAAATTGGTGAAACAATCACCATCGTATTCTTAAAGTACACAAAAAAGTATCAAAATAGTGATAGCACACAAGAGTCATTACATTCATTCACAGGTTCTAATTATCATCTACACTATCTTTTTAATCATGATCTTAAAAAAAAATAGTGATCTACAATTAACATTATAGTTAAGAATTACTAGCTAACATGTGAAGGATTCTACAAACGTACTTATTTTGAATATACCTCTTAAATATTTAACAACTACGGTAAAACAATACGAACAAAGGAATATTCTAAAAGTTATTAAGATTATAAGTCCATCAATAAGGCCAATGAGTAATTCAAAGATGAACTAGTTAACAAAAATATTAACCAATATTTCTTAATATGATATTAATGAGTAAAGACCAATTCTTCCATAATGCTAATATTTTTTCCACAATGATGGACAAGGCAATCCTACTATGATAACCCATGTCAAAGAAAACAATTTGATAAGTTTACAACAATAGTCTAGGAATTCTAGTTCTTGAAAAGACTAACTAAAACTTGTCTAAATTGCATCCTAAAGTTTTACTCAACATCCAATACTTCACACAGTTATCAGATTATAAGCGATGTCATAAAGCCATCACTAATCAAGTACATAACAAGCATAGAACAAGTCCATATGATAAACATAACCAATTTAATCCAATCACAACTTCAATCTCCATGCATCAACATAACAAAAGCATAATTAATGAGTGTCTAAGTCCTCAAGTTGGATAACATACATGTCATCCAACCCAAATCAAAATACTAAACATATCATAGAGAGCATCAGTCTAGAGAAAGCCATACAATAACAAACAACATTGTTTACAAGGCAACCATAATCGTTGATGACAAGTTCAACACAAAAGTGATTTGGAATCACTATCACTACTGGTGATAGGTTCCTCTTGATCACTAAAGTCAAAGGGAATGAGCCTATAACTGGTAGTTGGAACGCAAATTTTCTTAGGAGCTACTAGTTCACTCTTAATACTCACAAGTTTTTTCGGGATGATTTTATTCCTCCTCTGAAAGGTAATCCAAATTTTCCTTTCCCTAGTCACCCATGGGTTATCTACCTGACCAGGTTTTGAGCGGGCAGGAAGCTCCTCTAGCAACTATCACAACTATGTTCCCTCCAATCCTGGCTAATCTAGTTTTAGGCCTTCGCCTCCCTAGTGGTTTTGGGATCCCTGTTGTTCCTCACATTTAGACTTGCGGGAGCTTGGAGACAAAGTAATCTGGTAGTTAGCTTTGTGGTAACCACCACGGCCTCTACCTCGGCCTCACCCTCGACCTCTAGGCATCCTACACTCCCCACCAAGGGAGAAAGGATTACAATGATCAAGCGAGGGTGACAAAAAGAAAACAACGCAAGCTCAAGAGTCAAAATACATGACAAATGTTACACCCTTTCATAATAGAAAACATAATTTAACACATCATAGGCACAAAATTCTAGGTTAAAACACAAATTTTCCACAAACACACACAAAATTACATCACCGGCAGTCACATCACAAGACAACACAAAGGTCCATAATGCATCCCTGGTAGGAACAATATCGATGCATTGCATACTACACCAAGGGTCCTATCCTTTCCACCAATTTTTTGCACCATTGAACCAACATCACCTAGGGACCAACCTGAATTGCCAAGTGAGAATGAAAGGAGGGTGAAAACCTACACTCAAGAGTCTAAATGCAAGGTTAACATAATGGGCTCAATTAACCTAGAGTACATAGTGTTTGATAACCTGGCTCTGATACCAAGTTGTAATGCCCCGTTGTGCGAACCCTAAAAGACAACTAAAACTAATAGAATACCGCACTATTTTTTTTTAAAAGAAAATTCCATAAGATGAATATGTATATACATTATAGGTAAGCAATTATACAATTGCAATATCACTACATCCTCTGGGGTACACGAGATGACATTACAAACCTAAACTCATACCATAGCGATAATGAATGAATTCCAAGATTACATTATAAAACATGATATAGTATATGTTTAAAATAATCATATATCCATTATAAACCATCAATAAGAAACATCCACATGGGGAAACCATAACATACTATCATCATGTGAATTCAATGGAGCATATTTCTGTAGATACAACACATCAAATGACAACTACCACAAATCAATAACCTCATAAGGTACACAAAGGTAAAATAATACATTACATTTCTTTTAGGAGTACATTACATCATTTTAGGAGTACATAACATCGTTTTAGGAGTACATTACATATGTTTCAAGAGTACATATGCACATCAGTGCTTCTCGACACAAAGAGGAAATGATACATCAAATACAAGAATGTTACATAAATGAACATGGTATAATAGACATGTGGCCAAGCTCTGGATCCTCTGCAACGACATGAACTCCGCACTTTGTGAACATTGAATGGGAACCCAATAGAGTGCAAAGAACATTCCACTTGACCACATGGACCTAAAGCACACCCCCCATGCTAGGAGATGACAAGAAAGATCCACGACCAAGAACAGTCAAGCGGAAGGAAAAAAGACTCAACAAAAAAGTAACAAGAAACATGATTAACAAGAATATCAAAAGGCTACTTCTAAAGGCTCGCAACACAAAAGAGTAACAAGGGATACTATAGGAAGAGTTTCATTGCATGGCCCTAACATGGGTTATCTTAGCTACCTCTCACTAGGAATTAGCCACCATCTATGGTTATCCTGGTTGTCTCTCACTAAGCATCGGCCCCATAGGGTGACACATGCAGGACCACTAACCTTTTGTGAGGACAAGGTAGTGATCTTTCCAACCATGGCTTTCTCAGGCCATCCTTAGTCTGCGAAAGCACTGACAGCATGGGTGAGGCATCTTACTTATCTTAATTAGTGTGAACTTACCCAAACCCATTAGTTAATTTTATTAGGTTATCACTTATTACACAAACTCTTCCATGGGTTATCTAGGCCACCCCTTTTTGTTTCGACCCTCATGAAGAGCCACTCTCCCTAGTAGCATCGAAAACAAACCTCAATTCATCAAGGGGTGTACCAAATCACACAAAGCACTAAAATCACAAGAACCAAGTATGTATGTGAGGCATGAACCTTCTTGCCCAAAAGCCACATCAAAAGTCAGCACCATGGTACAAGGTAACACCCATGAGAACTTCAAAATTAGAAATAAGATCAATGAATCACAAAGGTCCAACCATGGAAAATCAATATAAATCAAGTTTCTTCATTGCCTCTAGAAGCCTAACAACACCAACTATCCACAAAGTCCCACTGAGGTCAACTCAAACACTTCGGGTTCCCAACCATCTCAAAATATGACTACAAGAAATTCAATGCATAAAGTCTCCTCAATCAGAATTAACCTAAAAGGGAGATTCACATCATGGAACCACAAAATGACTATATAACTTCCATAGTCACAAAACAACAAGTGAAGAGTAAAGGAGGCAATATCATAACAAGATCCTTAAACTAACTCAAAACTAACATAATCAACTACAATTACCAATAGTAAATTCAACCAATAGGGCATCCAAGGGAGAGCTTAATTTTCTCCACACACGATACACTATTAACTAACAATTTGGCTCAAACCAACTTTCACCAATTCAACAAACACAACAACTAATAGAGTATTTACTTGATAAATTTAAAAAGATATACAACTAATAGTATTAAAGTTTCACTATACAATAATGCTACAATGGTTATACGCACGTAAACTTTACAAAGATATTTTATGGTGTACCCTACCACTACATTTAGTAATACTCCAACTACTTTGCAATGATCCTTAATTCGGCTAACTATTAATAAGTTATACAACCAGTAGGTAGCTTTAAAGAGCAATGGTATTATTATCTCAAACTTTGTCTTAAACACTAATTTCTTTTTATGGAAAAGAACACAATTAGAGAAATAAAATATTTGATTAGCACAATTGCAATTTCAACTATTGTACTAACTCCCTTATAATACCATTTATCCTAAGCTATCAAATTGGATCTAATGAATTGAATAATGCTTTAATCTTTTCTACTATATTTAAACCTACACTTAGGTTCTCAAATATTTTATCACCCAAATGTCATATATATCATCAATTAATGGTTAATTAATCAATAAAGTGAGTTCTTATTATTATTACTATTAATATTACTATTTTATTTTATTTTATTTCTTTCAAATTTTTAACTAACTAAATCTTTTCTAACATACCTTTGTAAAATAAATGAATTAAGGTAATATTAACTAACTATAATTAAAACTAATCACTTTTACCATATATACATTATTTTAAAGTAAAAATTAATGAAACATTAAGTAGAAAAATCATCACTAATAATTTACTTGCAGTTAAAAGTAGTTTCCAAGCTAATCATTGCATGTAAATCTAATTAAGATATTTTATTTTAATCTCTAGATAATTATAAATTTGTTAATCCAGTTGGGAGAAGAAATGTAAAATAAAAGAGAGAATTTTGGAAATAAATAAATAAATAATTAAGAACGAAGTCCTTATTCAAAGGACAATATATGTCATTTAATCAATTAGTCTCCATAGATATGAATTTCTTAATCTATAATCCCACCAATTACACAAGAGATTTATAATTCAATAATTAGCTAATTTTAAGAAAATTCAATCAGCAATAATTAATCAATGAATTCTTTGTTTAATTATTCATTCATCCATGAGATAATCACGACAACTTTTATATATATATATATAAGTATGAGTATTAAATATGAATCTATTTTCTTTAATACAGTAATCACTATATCTATATACCTACATATATAAACGTCTGTACCAATATGATAAGTATAAGCCGGTCTTATTTCAATAGTATGCAATCATCAAAATGCAGGGTAAAGGATGTAGTAATATTAAAACCTGAATGTGCTCGTTATTAGAATCTTGGTCAAAATTTTCTTTTCTAATAAACATACTCTAAACCTTTCGTCAAAAACTGTAGATTTGCCAAATTGGACATTACTAGCGAGGAGTTTGGAGGTGCCCCAAGACAATAGCGGCAGGGAGGATGCAAGAAATAGGGCATGTGAACTATTTAACAGAATATCTCAAAGAATTATGAACTCATGGAGTGCATTATTTGTAGGATATGCTCAAAATTGGATTCGCTCCAAGGGCTTTAAGAATTTCAAGCAAATGCAATTAACAGAAATTAGCCAAATTTTATAGCCTTTGCCAGCGTCTACTCTGTCTGCGCCAAAATGGGAGCTTGGAATAGGGTATGGACATCAATTGAAGCATAAAGGCTGGAGGAAAAATTGCCAGAATTTGAAGTTGCATTGTCTTCGTTGACATGTATAGAAAAATGCAGAAGCATAGACAAGGCATGTGAGCTGTTTGACATAATGTAAAAATGTGGATGCATAGGCAAGGCTTGTGAATTATTTGACAATAATTTTTGTTTTAATAAACATACTCTAAAACCATCGTGAAAACCTAAATTTCCAACTGTCGCACGCCAAATTGAAGAAGTCAAAGGTAAATACCAGAGAGGACATGATTTGGGGTAGCAAAACCTTTGCCAGTGTTCTATCCTGCCTGCGCCAACAACCATACCATTCACCTCCTATGCCAACATCTACTCTACCTTTGCCAGCATCCTATCTACGCAAAATGGAAGCTTTTGAACAAGGCATGGACATCCCTAAAAGAAATGTGCGCTATAGAATATGGGTAAAATGTGTATGCATAGACAAGGCACATGAACTATTTGACAGCATGTCTCCCAGAAAATGTGATCTCCTAGAATGCCCCGATTGCCCCCCAAATAGATTCGATGAAAAGGC
Organism: Sequoia sempervirens; assembly: GCA_007258455.2. Classification (NCBI taxonomy): domain Eukaryota; kingdom Viridiplantae; phylum Streptophyta; class Pinopsida; order Cupressales; family Cupressaceae; genus Sequoia; species Sequoia sempervirens. Next base: position 540,113,607 of record VDFB02058242.1, on the reverse strand, counting down.
TTTTGAAAACCCATCAAGTAGATGAAATGGGTTAGGTGTAAGGTTAATTTCCCAGGGCAGAAGATGTGTATAGAATGTAGAGGCATATACAAAAACTGAGGATGCAAGGACTAGCATGTGGTTGATTGATAGAGTGCTTCAAGGAAACGTAGTGAAAAATGCAGGATATTCCTCCCCAGTTGTCATGTTGTGTGCCTTTGTTTTACTTACATGGCTAATCAACACAAGCATTCCTCTACTAATCTTGATGAATTCTATGTATGTCATATGTTTATTTATATATGTTGTCAAGAGTTTTAGTGTTAAGGGTAAACAAAATATAATTTTTTTATAACATTTATCTTTGATTGGAAAAGGTTAAATGTTAAAAGGAATAAATTTCATCATGTGTGTATGCACAAATATGGATATAAAATTATAGATTCATGCAGTTAAGCCCATTCTCACAATAATGTGTGTATTGTTTTACTCAATATTAAATCTTTTGGAGCATAATTTTATATACAAATGTACCTTGGCATAATAATATAGCAATTTGAGAACTATAATCATTGCTAAAATCTTTCAAGGTAGTGTGTGACTATGATTGCACATCAAAATATGGTTTGAAGTTTATCTATTTAGAAAATAGGAAGGATTAATTCTATGACTTAAATTTAGGCTTAATACTTAGTCAATCATGATTTATTGCATAGAATTTTCACTGAGAAGAGAAAATGACGAATTATTAAATCTTGAAAATGTTATATAATGAGTTGTTTGCTAGGGTGGCCATAATTTTATAATTACTTGGAATACATATTAGAAAGGATGACACAATCAAAATATGACTTATTTTCTTGAGTTGTCTTACATACAACTTGGTGTCATTTTTCTTTAAATAGTTACTCTCTTTAATTAGTCATTTCTAGCTTATCTTGAAGACTTTACAAGGTTGAAGCTAACCTAGGAGTTGCTACATTGAATGATATAATAATTGTTGATATTGTGAGATGTCTCTTGGATAATGAATGGGTGGCCATATTAGTAGTATTGTGTGAAATGTTTGTGCCTAATGAAGCAATATTGGTACCATGTTTAAAATTCCCAAGGATCCTTAACGAACTAAATATACTAGAGTTTATGTGGCCCTTTATAAAAAACTCATTTATAACCTTCTCTAATTCCTATTTATACTTTCTTAAGTAAGGAATGATTAGAAATTATCAAGGAATGCTTAGATGCTAAAACTAAAACCTTTTACCTCCTATTTAGTTGTCAAATTTAATTTTTTAATCACATCATAACCGATTTTAAATTTCAAGCTACCTTGTAAATTAATTCAAATTTATTACTCAAGGCTAACCCTAATATTTACTTTATCGCATAATTTCAAAATCAAATTAAGTAATAGAATTCACAAATTCAACAAGACATCTCAAATAAACAACTCACTCACACGACACAAAGGGCCAAAAGAGGAGGGATACTACATAAATTACCTTGGTGAAAATCTTATAAATTGTGTTGCATAAGGAAATCAACCTATATTCTGTAAATGTTGTTGGATCCTTCACTTTGGGAAAAATTACTATATTTGTTACATTGAATTGTTTGAGCAATGTACCCATTCTTATTGATTCTTCAATGACCCATAATAGATCAAAACACAATATCTTCCAACATTTTTGGAAAAATAAGGCTATAAAGCCATCCAGACTAGGTGCTTTATTCGAAGCCAAAGAAAAAAAAACTTTTTTTATCTCTTCTAATGAAAAAGGTCTCATTAAGGCTTCATTATCCCCTTCAATGACAATTTTTAGAATTGTTTCTAGAAGTTGTACTTCATCTTTGTCATTTTGCTCATCTCTTCCCTATAGTGCTGATAAGAGGTTTGAAAAGCATCTTACACATTCTCTACTTATATCTTCTTCCTTAGTAAGCTAATTACCAGTTGATATTTCCTTAATAGATTAGATTACCTTGGCAGCCCTTTTATTCTGAGTGGATGCATGAAAATATTTGGTATTACAATCACCCTCCCTCAACCACAGCTCCCTTGAGTTTTTCCTCCAGTATATTTCTTCTCTTGGACATAATTTTCCCCATTCTCCTTGCAAAACCTTTTGCTTATCATATAAAGACTCATGCAAACCATTTTGAATAATCTACTCATGTACTTATTCTAGTTGTTTTTGAATTAGCTCTTTTTGATGAAAGACATTTTTAAAGACCTCTTTATTCTATTTTATAAGTTGTTGCTTAAGATGCATTAACGTTTTACACAACTAAAACATCATTGTTCCCTATTCATAAGGTGTTGTTATCCACCATTAATGAACCAAATCCAAGAAATTAGGATATCTAAACCACATACTTCCGAACTTAAAAGAAGATTTTTTTTTGGAGAGGAGACACTTGAAATACTAAGAGAGATTGCATAATGATCTGAATCTGAAAAGGGAAATATCTTAGACACCAAATCATGATTAAAATTGAACCAATTAGAAGAATCCAAAAATTTGTCCAACCTTACTGTTATATGGAGAAAACCTTTCCTTCTATTAGTCCATGTAAAACTACCCTTAGCTAGAGCCACATCCCTCAAAGCATTTGTGTTAATAAAAGAGTTGAAGTCTGCTATTTCTTTAGGAGGGAGGAGGAATAATACCCTCTTTCTTTTCTTGGAGTAAAGTAATAGCATTGAAGTCTCTTGCCAAAATAATTTCCACATCCCCCAAACTTTTTTTTTTTTTGTGAGTTGATCCCATAAACTCTTCTTATTAGAAGTAGATGTTGGTCCATAAATATTAATCAATTAGAACTTTAGATCAAATTTTGTTATTTTCAACAGTTGCCAATTGCTTTCACTTTTAATTGAGACTAGAGTAATTATTTTTGGATTCCAAAGTGCCACTAACCCCTTGATGCCCCTTGAGCAAGCAATTGCACTGATTTCCACAATTGTCATTTTTGTATTGTAGCTTCATATGAGTCTACTAACATTTTTGTTTCCTAAAGAAGCATGATATCAACTCCACATCCATCAACTTGACTTTTGATGAGAGCTTGTTTGTCAGTGGCATTAATTCCCCTGACATTCCAAGAAACTTTCATTGCTTGCGAGGAGAGCAACAAGCTCTCCTTGGGCACTTATTAGCTGTGTTTGCTAGGGAATCATATAGTGTTCACTGAAGACTTGCATCTATTTACTTGCAATTTTGTAAGTTTTGATTTTTGGCCTCTCTTTCCTAGGGATTTATTTGCTACTGATTGGAATGGAGTTTGTGATATAGACAAAGATTGCGAGAAGTCAAAATCTACAACATCCTATGGAGTAGTTTGACTTGGCACTTGTTCTTTTGATAAAGTATTTATCTGTTCCTTTTGATTTAATGTCTCTGAATCCGTGCTAATAATTTCTTCCTTTTCATGTGCACTATTGCAATGCCATAATACCCCTTCCTATGACATTTCCTCTACTATATCATCAACTAATTTTTCTCTTACTAATTAGAGGGTTTTTTCTGCCAAAATTTCTGTCATGACCTTTTTTTTGTTAAAACTTTAGACATATTATAATTTTCTATGGTAATATTATGTAAGTGGTTTTATACAATTAATTTATGTGTGAAGAAGGTAGAGACTAAATAAAGAACAAAAAAAAAATACACATTCCTAAAAAGGAACAAATAAAAGTTAACGATATTAATAAATAAGTGTTTGATTAATAATTTCAGCACATGGTGTTGGAGAAATGAAAAAATAAGGAATAAAATAATTTTGAATAAAAATTAAGTCATTATATGACAAGTGTCCCCATCCTATCATAATCAGTATTAATTAGCACAATCTACCATTATACTTAATTAATAAAATTAACCACTTTCCTAAGTCACATTTATTAATATAATACATCATTTAATCTAATTAATTGGGATTAGAGAGATGTTACTATCCTCTATAATCTTCATTATCATTTTCTCAAATTTAAAATTTAATCTAATCCCCTTACATGTGACTTGCATGCACAAGTCACTATCACCTTACAATTCATCCCCACTCACCATTGTGTGGGAGTTCACACCATATATGTGACATTTCCTCTTTGAGTTGTTTAGCTTCCCCATGTGTGAACGCACATGGTCAAACCCCCCTCTCTTACATATCATAGACATGTCATTATCAAACCACTCTTTCTCTTACATTTTATAGACATGTCAACATCTTCTCTACCTAAGGTGTGCTCACAAATTAAAAATTGCATTTTAAAATTAGAATTATCTTGCATAGGGTTATTTGGACTTATTTTATTGACTTTAGGATAAAAATGAACCTCTAGAGTGAGTACCTATAGGGTGGGAGCTTATTGAGAACATAATATGACCTTTTGGGCAAAGTATGAACCCTCAAAAAATCACCTAAAAAGGAGTGACGAGTTTTATGGTCTTGAGAAATGTGTAGGGACATATCATATCCACCTCTCCCAAAATGTGCCCACACATGTGTGAACACCTTTAGCTCTTCTCTACATATCATATGGGTCTATTTTTAAAGTCTTCTCCTTGTGACACTTGTAACAAGGTGAGACTATCAATCCAAACCCCATCTTCTCAAACAATCTTAGTTATTGAATCAATTTTCAATTTTGGCCTTCCATTTGTCTCCCTTCAAGTCTATAAATTTGAGGTCATTTCTTCTTTCATCAACACGAGTGCTATATTTATGCTATCATTTTGAAAAATGATTTTATATAGGATTGAAGGAAAGAGAATCAAGTTGAAGAAGGCATAAGGAAAAGATTTGGAAGAAGATTTGTTGCAACTCCATCAACATCTAAATTCTCTTTATTTTGATTTCCTTTTAAAAAAGTAATTAAATCTAGAAATGAGTCATAATCAAGTTATTACTCTCTTTCCTTTCCTTGTATTGTGAAAATAAAATTTTAAAATAAAATTAAAATCAATTTATTATTATTGTTCTTTACCATTCTTTGCTTTTCCAATCTAAATCTAGAATTAAATTAATTTTCCTATTTTTTATCTCTAAATCAATATATTTAAAATAATAATAATAAATAAATAAATAAATTTATTCTCATCTATGTTTATTTACAAAAAAATAAATTTTCTTTTAATTTTTTTAATATCATTACAAATATATATATATTTTTTTTATAAAATAAAATTTACAAATAAATAAATTATTATTTTTGTTAAAATAAAATAAAATAAAATATATCTAAATACATATGTTTTATAATATGGATTTTTAGGGGCTGGGGCCTTAGCTCGATTGGCTAAATCTTTCTGTTGCAGGAGGTTGGTCACGAGGTCTAGACTCCCCCACCCCTGTGGTACTATGGTACCAGAGGGTGTGTCGTGCCAATGTCGCCGGTCACATTAAAAAAGTTTACCAGGCACACTACAGTTTATAGGGGGTAGCACAAAAAAATTTGGGTTTTTAAATTAAAGTTTTTATAACATTTAATTTTTTAAAGTTAAATTTTGAATATATGTTCAAAATTATAAAAGAATTAAATATTATAAAAAACTTTAACTTAAAATTTAATTTAAAATTTAACTTAAAATGTTATAACATTTAATTTTGAATATATATTCAAAATTTAACTTAAAAGAATTAAATGTTATAAAGAAATTTATATAAAAAAACCCATATTATAAAACATATGTATTTAGATGTATTTTATTTTATTTTAACAAAAATAATAATTTATTTATTTATAAATTTTATTTTATAAAAAAAATAATTTATATTTGTAATGATATTAAAAAAATTAAAAGAAAAATTATTTCTTTATAAATAAGCATATATGAGAATAAATAAATTTATTTATTTATTTAAAATATATTAATTTAAAGATGTAAAAAAAAATCATTCTAGATCTAATTTGGAAAATCAAAGAATGATAAGAAACAATAATAATAGATTGACTCTAATTTTATTTTAAAATTTGATATTCACAAAACAATGATAGGAAAGAGAATGATAGCTTGATTCTAACTAATTTCTAGATTTAATTAATTTTCTAAAATAAAATCAAAAGAAAATGAACCTAGATGTTGATAGAGAAGAAATGACATCAATTTATAGATTTGAAGGGGGGTAAATGGAGGATCAAGATTGAAGATTGATTCAATGACTAGAATTGTTTGAGAAGATAGATTTTGGATTGATAGTCTCACCTTGTGACAAGTGTCGCGAGGAAAAAGTTTTAAAAATAAACCCACATGGTATGGGAAGAGGAGCCAAGGGCACACCTTAGGAGAGGTGGATATGATAATTCACTACACCTTTTTCAAGACCATAAAACTCGTCACTCCTTTTTAAGTGACTTTTTGAGAGTTCATACTTTGCCCAAAAGGCCATATTATGTTCTCAATAAGCTCCCACACCATAGGTACTCATCCTAGGGGTTCATTTTTACCCTAAAGTCAATAAAACAAGCCTAAATAACTCTATGCAAAAAAATTCTAATTTTAAAATATAATTTTTGATTTGCGATCACACCTTGGGTAGAAGAGATGTTGACTTGTCTATGACATGTAAGAGAGAGTGACTTCATAATGACATGTCTATGACATGTAAGAGAGAGGGGGTTTGACTATGTTTGCTCACACATGTGTGAGCACATATGGGGAAGCCAAATGACTCAAAAAAGAAAGGTCACATGCATGGTGTGAACTACCACACAAGGGTGAGTGGGGATGAGTTGTAAGGTGATAGTGACTTGTGTATGCAAGTCACATGTGAGGGGGATTAGAATGAATTTTAAATTTAAGAAAATGATAATGAAGATTAATTAATCAATTAATCTATGATTAATGGATTATGGAGGATAGTCACATCTCTCTAATCTTGATTTTAAATTAGATTAAATGATATATTATATTAATTAATGTGACTTAGGAAAGTGACTAATTTTATTAATTAAGTATAATAATAGATTGTGCTAATTCGTAATGCTTAAGATAAGATGGAGACACTTTTCACATAATGACTTAATTTTTATTCAAAATTATTTTATTCCTTATTTTTTCATTTTTCTAACACCACATGCTCAAATTATTAATGAAACACTTATTTATTAATATTGTTAACTTTTAGTTGTTCCTTTTTAGAAGTTTATATTTAATATATTTTTTTGTTTATTGGTTTATCTATCTTAAGACATTAGTGAAATAACTTATGCAATTAAAATCAAGTATTGTTTAGTTGGATTATTTATTCATGCAATTCAATCAAAATTAATAAACCTTTTGTCTTGAAACAATAGATTATGCCATGAAATCTCCTTGAGTTGGAATTATTTATGCTTTCTTAGATGGATATTTATCTTGAAAATATTAGTGTTATGCAATTTAAATCAAAACTAATTTAATTTTCTAGGAAATACTAACATTGCAATACAATTAGATTCATACCATCTCTGAATTAGATCAACCATCTTGAAGAATTTAACATTATGTATAAGTGTTTATTTCACAAATGGATTTGACTATTTTCATGATTCAATTCATTATTACAAAAAGTTTCCCTTTCATAGGATGTAAGTAGATACAATATTTCTTTTTAGCAAATGTACTTTGAATAAATAGTTTTTCTTTTTAGTAAGTTCATTTAATTTTACTTCCTTGGCAAGAAGGTATAATTTTTTTATATTACCATTTAGTTTATGTGCACAAGCTACTTTTTTTTATTGTTGATAATGCATTTAATTTCTTTCTTAGATAGAAAATTTAAATAAGAGGAGGAAAACAAAAAAACTAGCAGCATTTGGTATTAATGATGCCTCTAACTCACGTTTATAAGTAATGTCATTGTGCTTGAGCTACTACACTTATAGCCTAATAAAGCTACAAAAATGACGTTTGTGGAATCGTCCCTATAAATCGCCAGGGAGTAATGATAAACATTTTTGGAGTTAAAATCCAAGGGGCAGGAAATCCCTCTTGGATCAATAATCTAAAAAGATAATACTATAATGGACTTACATCTACTAGTGAAAATCATAGAAAACCCTAGCAAGGTTTGGGCACGTGAATTGACTTTTAAATTCTTTTATCTTTGATGATTTGTTGTTTAACAGGCAAGGGTGACATGACTTATAGGAATTTAGGACATAGATGAATTAGGAAACAAGAAAAATATCACCATGAATTGTTATGCTTTATATTCTCGCTTATGTGGGTAGCAACCGAAGAGAAATTGTCTGGGGAAATGGCGCTAGAAAGGGTTGCATACCCACAAAATAGTTTACATCAAACAATAGATTAGAAAATAGAACTACATATTACACATCTTGATCTCGTGTTGAAACGATGTATGCAGACAGTTTAGGGACAAAGTTGTCCCTAGTATGTAGGCGCTCAGGATGTCGATTTAGGAATGGTTAAGGGTGTTTTCCTTGTTGGTCTTGCTAAGATACCTTGAGTTAAAGAATGATAAATAAATATTAAAATTGAAGTTGGAAATTACTTTTATACTCAGAAGGAATCCTAGATGGATTCACTTGATTCCCCAAGGCTCTAGGCCAAATTTTGAGGTGAGACTCAAGCTTTTATTATTATCTCACATACTCCTAAGGACGTCGACCTCGGTGCACTCCTAGTAGGGGAGTGTAGTCTTTAGAGAGTGACTCGGGATACAGATGGTCCTAATGAGTCTAAGTCTATGGCCAAAGAATTTTCTAATCCATGTGGTTAGATGTCTACCTTATTTGGATAGATAAATCTTGGTCTAGTATGGATATTAACCTAACCCATATGGTTAGATGCCTATCTCAGATGGATAGATGCCTATCTTCTATGGATAGAAGTTCCTTGAGTATACAACTAATTGAGCAAGACATTAAGATATTTACTTTGTTAAATAAAATAGTGAATTTTGGATTAAGTGTGGGTCTCTTACAATTTCCAATTGTGCATCATTGACTTCTCATTATGTTTTGAAATATCATGCAATTTTATCCACTCCAAATCAATAGATGAATCCTTTGAATGGGTCAAGAGTAGGTCTTTATCTTCTTGCTTCCAACCATTATCAATGATCTTGAACCTTGAAACATCAATTTCCTAACCACACTGTTCAGTTGATATTCAAAAATTTGAAGAGATGGGGAATATAAATTTAGAGTGTACCCTATTTGCTTTTTTCCCAATAAATTTAAATACTTAACCAAATCTATGGATAATGAAAGATGATGTGCATGTACATCTATGGACAATCTTTTTCTTAATGCTCCCTTGTCTCCTTGAATGAACATGAATTATTTGATTTTGAAGTTTTGAAGAAGCTTGCTTTCTACTCCGCTTAAGAATCAACTCTGCACAACAATTGGATGCTAACACCCCCTGACTCACCTCCATTTTCTACCCCCTTTTTTGACTAATATGACTTGATTAGGTGAAATATTCTACTTTGAACAATCAACACTTGAGTGTTTTAACATTTGGCATTGAAGACAAATATTTTGAGGGGTTTCAAATATGAGCTCTTGTTGCCATTTTCCAAACTTAGATGTAATCTCTATATACTTTGGTAATATTTTGGTTGTGTTAATCAAAGCACACATCCTGACTGGCTTTGATGGGTTATTAAAGAATAGAAAATCATGTTTAAGAAAAATGCCTATCTGGTTAGCCATAATTTTGATCAAATTCAGTTCTCTATATTCCAAAGGTAATGCATGCATTTGTATCCAAAAGGGAATAAAATGAGCAAGAAATCCTTAGATTTAAAATTTGGAGTCCAATGTTGCATATATAGTCCTAATCCTTGAAAATACCATGATTTGATTTTGAACACCTTATCCTTGCAAGCTTTATTAGAGAACAAAACAACAAAGATGCCTTTCCCTTGGTCTTGATAGAAAAATTTAACTAGTCCTACCCTATCATCAAATATTAAATTCTTTAAGTTTTCAAAATCCAAAGTATAGTTCCAAAACTTACAAATGAGTGGTTTTTCTCTCAAATCTCGGACTTATGGCTATAGAAGATGCTCTAGAAAGGTAACCATAATGGCACCCTATTGTTGTGATGGCAAGGCTCTGTCCTCATTCTTGGAGCTCTCATCCCTTGATTTAGAACTGTGATTCTCATGGGTCACTTTTTGCACTTCTTTTCTTCTTTTTTCCTTTGATTTTCTTTAGCCTTTGAACCCCTTCCTCTATTCATTTGGCTTGAGATTTTAGCCCCCAAGCTTGTGCATGTGCTTCCTTTTGTCCATCTACTTTCTTTTCTTACTCCTTTTGACTCGTGAAACCCCCATTCTCAACCTGCTTAGGAATTGGATTATGAAAAACCTTTTCTTTTTTATTATGATCTTGTGCAAAACTAGGTAGGGTATGAGCTTTAGAATGCTCTGCATGTTCCTTATCATGCTTTGTATGCAAAGGATTTGTTTTGATAGAGATTTCTTCTTACTTTTTTGGTGGAATCGACACCTTCAAAGTGTGAATGGGATCCTTTTGGGTGTTTTGTTGAAAACCCTTATCTCAAACATAAGTGACATTTTCCTAGGCTAAAAGGGCTGTCTCCTAGAGGATTTGCATGCAAGCGATTTGGATTGAAGAGACCTCCATCATGTCCAACAAATCTATTATTCAAAGGGTTTTGAAGATGCATTGTTGATCTTAGATCTTTTTCACACTCTGCATATAAATGATCAAAGTATCTTCTAACTTTGTCTGGATGATGCTCTTCTTCATATATATCAAAGATTGGTATGAAGATTGGTTGCTTGCATTTGTCCAAGTACCTTTCTATCCTAAAAGGCTTCCAATTGGGCCTCACAAATTTGTCTAAATGACTGCATTTTTAGACCTGCGTGATACTGAACTACATTACCCATGGGCCACGAGTCTAAAAACTATACCTGTCATGGATTTAAGGCTTGTGAAATCCATTGAATCTATCATTTTCTACTAATTGATAGTCCAAGTTCGACCATTGCTCAACCAATCCTTGTAAAACTCATCAAATCAATTTTTTGTCATCTGAAACTTGTGATCCACCTTGCTTCTCCACACCATTTAGAGGGGTGTTGAAATCCCCCATTTATATAATATATTTACATTAGAAAATATTTAGATTTCTTTATTATCCTTAAAAGTGCAACAAAATACACAAAGTAAATGAAATAAGTGTGGTCTCAAAACTATTTGCACTCTATGTTTTATCTAGGGTTTAGTCTTGAACTCACATACATGATTTCACACATGTGGGAAACATTCACAATATAATACATAAGGCCACTACCATTGGCATTTAAAATCAAGAAACATCATGGTACTATTGAGTTATCCTAATAGGTGTGTAGGACCACATAAAATACCATTATTTACTAGAGGTATCATAACTTGTAACCATCATGACACCACATACCAATGAAATTTGCAAAGGCCCTCACACCATAAATACTAGTACATGCATTCTAAACTATGATCGCTTGGGGTATCATAACCAGAAAACACATGAGGAGGCAATTTCCCACTCAAATAACACCTCAGGGTAGCAATACATAAATGGGTGTCAAATTATTAGTGTAAAACATTTATACTAACAAAACCTTTATCATGTGACATCAAAGGGAACCATACTATTAACGGTAGGAATCACACATTTATTACTTAGGTTAATAAATCTACAACATGATCTTAGGTAGTTACAACTTAGGTGTTATTATTGATCCATTTCCATAATATAATGGATACTATTCAATATATATATCCATACAAGTTCATATGACCTCAAGCATCTACCACATACAACACATCAAAGCATTTTTCACAAAAGCTCATATTGAAATTAATTATTAAATAAATACAATAAATAAATAAAACCTTTTGTTTAGCATTATGATATACTTTATTTATGAACCTCATCCATGTGATTAGTTTATAATTCTATCCTAATGTCTTAAGTGCGTCATTGAATAAGGAGGCTTAAAATGTTTTTCCAAAACTTTAATATCTATTTTCTCCATAACATTATATGCTATGCCCTTAATATTATTGTACATCGGGTTATGAATAGTCGGCTTGTGGCTATCTTAACTCTCTATTAAGTCATATTATCATTAGTATGTTGTTATTTAGTTGTTTAGGTCGGCCTAAGTTTTATATAGGTGTGTCTAAGTCGGCCTAGGTGATATCCTTGGCATAAATAGGTATATATAGGAGGTTGTGAGTCTTATTTCATCATCAAGTTGTGAAGTGTGTTCTCATTAGAGATATTTGGAGGTTTTCCCCCTCGAAGTGGCTTGTTATTCTCAGTTAGTATCAAGTATTTGCAGCATATTTCATATCATATTCTTCTATTGTGCAAGTTATTTCATAACATTATATGGTACCCCCATAAGGTGGCCTTTAATTAAGAAAATGGTGCCCCATACAAATCACCAATAGACATGTTAATTGCAAGTACCTAGGCATTAAATGTGCATCCTACAAATGTAATTGATAGAAGAAAAAGTAAGGGTGGGGGTTTAACCATTCCCGCCCAAGGTGTCTTTGCATAAAAAAAATGACAAAGAATTTAATGTGTCTCACACACCCACTCTTACATACATAACCAATCATAATGATTTTTGAATATATACCCATACTTAGAGATCCTAGTGTTGAAAACTTGGGCTTTGATACCAAATGTCATTCTCACTCTAAGAAAACCCAACTAATTTTTTTTGAAGCAAAAAAATTAAGTTAATTTTTTGCCTATGTGCTTAAGGTGTAACATTAGTGTTTCATAAGTTTTACACCTTGTTTAACCAACTCATAACTCCAATGTGGAATCTTTCTAAATACATGATTTGATATATGAATCCTTCTAGGTCAACCTACTAGTAACCCAACCCCTTGCCTTCTCCTAGACTCTACTAAGTTTTAAGATCCTGATCGAGTTGCTTAAAGCAACAACTATGGATAAATATCCATTGTTCCTATTTCCCAATAGGTTAGGATATTGTCAAATCTCAAAACTTATTATCTTAGAGTTACCTCGAACAGAAATCTTATCTCCATATTTTAAACTAACTACATCTATACACAATTTATCCCTAGGGAAGAATCAATTATTAGACTACATTCAATCTTGACGAAACTTAATCATCAACAGTTAAATACATCTACTTTTCCCCATTTTTTTTCTCAAGGTAGAATGATATCTCCTTTGCTCCAAGTTGATTAATTTAAGTTTACCATTGATTTAATTTATAGCACCTTAACACCCATAGGCTCGGTCAAGTGAAGTTTACAACATAAATCACTCGTCCAAGTTGATCATAAGTTATAAGTAGCATAATTCTTAATTCAAGATGTGGAAGCATCTTATGAGTGGACTAGACACAATGAATAATGGGTCACCATTGAGTGCCACCCCTTGGTTCATATCAATGGTGTCTTAAGATATAAGAGGTTGCTAATACAATGATACTAAACCTTTAGGCTAAGATCTAAGACCTTATGGTCATTCTAAATACTCTTACCACTGCTTCAGAGGTATATTATTATTATTTGATAATATTGATATTGGTAATGATATTATTTTGCGATATTGACACAAATCTTTATTACTATTGTATTAACATCACATTTATGCTATTTAATCTCTCCTCATTGTTAGCACACTTACATTTTAGATAATTGTTGTTACTACCCTTACTATTTATCAAAACTTTTATCATCTAATATTATTATTTGAAATGTTAATGATCCTAATAACACTCCCATTATCCCTATTTCAATAATCTATGGTTTTAATTATTAGCATTTATCGTTTAATAGTAAGACCATTCATTATGGGTTTGACATTAACTAGGGTTACCATTATATACTCTATAATATTTTTCTCAATATTAAATTTTATATTCACATCCCAAGTACAATGATGGAGTTTTGTACTAATTCAAGATATTAATATTAATATTATTATTGGTTGTATTAATAGGGTATAATCACCTTAATTCAAATAATAATACTCATTTTGATAATAGTATAATTATAATTTAATTTCTAAATATTTAAATTGGTATTACTTCATCCAATAATTTTAACCAAACCATGCATACAATAACCACCATTTAAATACTTTGTTGAGAATAAAATCATTTAACCACATTTTATAAAAAAACCATTTGCATGTACACTTTGTTGAGAATATAATCATTGCTACCATGGACAATTACCAACCTTTGCGTTGAATTATTTCAGCTTCCCATATTCAATTATTGTGAAGCTACAATGTTCAATAAGAGAAAGGAAATTTATATGTTCTAATTTAATTTAGTTTGACTTCCATTTCAAAATAGAATTGGGCACCTTGGAAGAGGAGCATACGCAGTGAAGAAAGAAATAGAAATAAAAGGAAACCCTAATGTATTCCTATATTTTAACCCTATTCTTGAGAGTATGGAGGTGGCACAGGAAGGGTATACTCCACATATCTGACATCACAATAGAGGCAAAGGATTGATCTTAACATGTATTCAAAGTTGCAATAGGGATACATAATGTTGAGGGTCAATTTCCCCTAGTGGGCTGGAGGGGAAGCATATCCATTCTCTATGAACACTTTGCTCATTATATTCCACATCTTGTTCATTATATTTTCCTTTATTTACCTTTTATCCTTCCTTTGTTTCTCATTACTTATATGGAAATTATCTATGAGGGCAGCTAGCCTATATGCTATACTATGTGGGGTAAAGGAAGTCGAGATGTTAAGACCTAAATGTGCTCATTATTAGGATCTTGTCCATAATTTTTCATTTAAATAAACATACTTTAGAACTCATGTCAAAGCCTCATTTGTAGGCTACAACTTGCCCAAATTGGTGAAGTGAAAGATTAATATCAGCTAGGGAGCAGTTGGGGGTTGCTAGGGCTATGCCCCCTTCCATCCCATTTCTTCTTTATTTTTTAATTTATTTTCTTTTAAAAAAATAGGTCACTAAATTATATATTTCCTTTTTTTTAGAACATTTATTTCACTTAATAAATTTTATTTAGTAGCTACTCAACATTGATAATGCACCTTTTTTCCAACGCTCTTACTTTTGTGAAGTTTTGTCTTTTGTCTTAACCAACCTATTAATTGGCTAGGTATTTGCTCCCTCCAAGAAATTTCCTTCCTATAAAGAATTGAGATCAAACAACTTTGGGGAATATCTCAAGACTTGGCTAATGTAAACTGGACAAAATAGCTAAGTAGAAAGGTCGCTATTTGGACACCCCCAAACGTGAACTAGATAAAGTGCAACTTTAATGGTTTCTCAAAAGGAAACCCAAGACTTATAGCTACTAGTGGAGTACTTAGGGATCATCAGGGCAAACGGATACAGGGATATGGTAAAGTATTGGGAGTTGCAACAAATAACCTAGCAGAGGTTAGTGTTGTTTGGGCAGGTATAAATAGATTGAAAGATAAAGATTATAATAAAGTTTTTTATTGAAGGAGATTCAAAAATGATTGTTGACTATTTAAATGACAAAGAGAATGTGCCTTGGGACTTAAAATATCTTTTGGATGATTGTAAGAGAATGTTAAATACTTTCCATCAATACAAAAATAGTCATGTTTATAGGGAGGGAAACAAATCTATTGACGTCATTGTTAATGCTAGACTAAGACTTCAAGAATGGAGATATTGGGATTTTTTACAATTGCCTAATCCCATAAAAAACAATTATTATAAATGACAAATTTATCCCTTTATATAATCTAAATGAATATGATAGCAAGGCCTTCTGCTTTAATGGCTATAAAGTGAATTTATTAATGGTTATATGGTTCATTATTGATGTGACAATAATGATGGGAGAGGAAGCCCAAATTCTTAATGATGGTTTTTGTACAAAAATCAAGCAAGGTTATTATGATGAAAAGCCTTCACACTTGGTTTTTAAATAAGGGAAATTTAAAAGGTTTAATCTCATGATTCTACTTCCCCAATTCCTTATCATTATCCTTTGGAAGGCACAATGACAAGATGTTTCCATATCGGCGGGTGGGTTTAGAATCATGTGTAATATTGCTAGATTTATTATGCAAAAGATAGGCTAGCATATCACCACTCCCAATAATTATTGATTTGGTATTCTCATGTATGTTAATCTACTGTAATCTGCTTAATTCTACAACTTTAGGTAGCTAGGTTATCCGGAAGTTGCTCCAGAAGCACAACTCTAATGTTTCTATTAAGGCTGAAAACCTTACACTCCCGGTGATCTCAGTAGTGAATGAGAAGCATTTAAAGAAGATTATCTACTTCTCTGTAAAGATGATACAAATAACAAAGAGATTATGGGAAACCCAAGGAAGAGGGAAAAACTAAGAAATTGTGACTCCCTAAGGAAAAATATTGAGTTATGGGGGCTCTTCAAATGAGCGAGTTTTACTCCATTCTTTGAAGTGATGGAAGGCTACAATGAAGATCTAAGTTAAAAGTTAGCAAATGCATGGAGTGATGGTGAGGTGAATCTGGGTGATCTCTATTTCAAAGTGGATTCTAAGCTAATTGCTTAAGCGACGAGGCTCCAATATGAAGGAAGGAAAGTTGCTAAGAAAAGCATAGGTAATTATCATATCTTTATCGAGAAGGTTTTTATTGCTAAGTAGAAGGCCAAATGGTTCCAAAATGGCTATTCGAGGCTCAAACTCCCTACGCCTTACCAAAATGTAAGTCTCTTTGTCATGAAATACTTTACTCTTGAGGGCATGTTCCAATCTATACATGGGTAGCATTTCCCAATATTAAACCATATTTGCCACTTGGATAAAATTAATTTTCCCTTTTTCTATTTTTGTCATTAAAACAGAGCATGGAGAGTTGGGCCAATCCTCCCCTGCACTAAGGGTTAATTAGGAACATTTATAAAAAAAAATTATCTAATACCCTACAAAAGTATTTACTCCATAACCTGCTTGAAAACCCTAAACCTCCAAAAAGTTCTATTAAAATTGACCTCATTGAGAGTTGTCCCCACTTCCCTGATAGAGACCCTAAATCTAAAAAAATTAAAACTCTTGAGAGTTGTCCCCACTCCCTGATAGTGACCCTAAATCTTAAAATGTAAAACTCCTCCCCCCTCAATTATGATTTATGTCTGGTTGAAGCTCCTAAAAGTGACCCCTAAAAAACATAGCTTTTCTCCTTTATCTTCAAGTCTTATTAAGAAAAGAAAAGATGTGATTAAGGAACCATGCCCCACCATCATTATCTATGATGGAAAATACATTAGCCCAGATAGTACCCTTTCTCTATTTGGTGGTCAAAGATCGACCCATTTGGCTTTGGTAGCTTCTAAAGGTAGGGATACAGAGAAGAAAATTTAAAAAAATAGATGTTTAGGAGAGTAATGACTTTACTGAGGTGGAGGATAAACCTTGCTATAATTATAAAAGGGATGTATGTACTTGTTTTCCTTTGAGATAGAACAACTTTTTTTTATAGAACATGATAATTTAGGGATGCATGTACTTGTTTTCCTTTGAGACAGAACAACTTTTTTTTATGATCAAGGACAAAGAAGCTTTTGAGGGTGCTATGTTTGTATCTCTTTGGAGCAAGGTCGATAAGGAGTTTGTGTGAATATTATGATTTCCTATTATTCAACAATGCAAGAATCCAAACTGCTAGCAACAACATCAAAGTTTTATTTATCAGTCATGACCTATCATTAAGCCATTACAGGTTCACAAAATACATATATTCTTAGATTGCTTTTCCAATATGGAACAATAGATCATAGGTTCATTTGGTTGCAAAATACAACTAATATTATTCTAGAGTATATAGGGTTTAGCATATACATCTTTTGGAAATAAACACTATATTATTCATAGTTTGAAGGCAATGTTCAAAGAAGAACTCTGTGAATACAACCTACATGCATGTATCAACTAATTAAAAGGGAAAATGCTAACCACCCAACCATAATGGGTCATCAAGCCATAATTGCTCTCATCATATCCCCTAGCCAAGAGAACCTAAAAGGGTCCCTCCCTACTCAAAGATGTACACATTGTTGAACATTCACATGGTCAAAATTTCTCACCCAAATAACTTCAATCTTTAGTTGTACAACATATACAATAGAAATAAAACATCAACACAACACAACAATGCACAAAAACTCACAATTTTAACCATGGGTGAAAATACTCACATTATCTTATCACCAAATCACAAACCCACTTAGAAGATTAATCTCAATAAATTTTGCAAAGACCATAAGGGTTAAACCATATGAACCCACCTCTCAAGATGGGAAACCTTCCATAGATAGGTGAACAAGCTATCCTCTTCCCTTATCTTTTCTTCCCCAAAACTCTAACCAATAGAAAAGAAAAAAAAAACCCTCCAAACTTCTCCAAATCTCATTATAATCCTCTCTTGAGATTCCTTAACCCTAGATATCCTTTTTGGGGTTTCAAAATTGGTCAAATAACTCTAATTTTCTCTTTTTTCACCTCTCAAAACTGGCTTCCAACCTTCTATACGATTTGCACTTTTTAACCCCTTTATTCAGACACCAAAGCACATATTTAAAACACAAGGCTATAACATAATTAATTTAAGACACTCAAAACATTTGACATACACATAATAACAAATTTGGCTCAAAAGTACACAACCAAGCATATTACTTCAACATGTGAAGTAGGGTGATTAGGGTCTTTTAAGATTCTTTTATTTTCCATTAACTAGCAACTCATTATAATAATCAATCTTTTGATAATAATAAAATAGAATGACCAAGATATTCATAATTGACATAATTATCAATTTAACAAAAAATGAATTTATGTACTTGATCATGCTTTGTTGGTTTCCATGTGTATTATTAGAACACAATTTTTGAAGGCTAATATTACTCAAATCTTGTCATTTCAAGAATTTGGTTCTAATAATACACATGGGAACTAACCAAGTAGGATCGAATACATAATCTCAATTCTATTATTTTGATAATTATGCAAGTTATGAATATTTTGGTCATTCTATTTTATTATTATGTAAAAGACTAACAATTACAATGAGTTGCTAGTCAATGGGAAACAAGAGAACCCTAAAAGGGCCCTAGTCACCCTAATTCACATGTTAAAATGATATACTTGGTTGTGTCTAAGTTTTTTATTGTGTGTGTTGAATAATTTGAGTGTTTATAATTAATTGTGTTTTAACACTATGTGTTAATTTGTTCCTTGGTGTCTCAAGTGAGTGGATAAAAAGTGTAATCCGTATGCAAGGTTAAATGTCATTTTAAAGAGGTGAAAAAAAAATGAAGCTATTTGACCAATTTTGAAATCCCAAAAGGGATACCTAGGGCTAGGGCATTGGAAGGAGGGAATATAATGTGATTTAGTTGAGTTTTGGAGGGAGTTTTACTAGCTCAATTTTAGGAGGAAAAGAAGAATGGGAGATGAGAGCTTG
The DNA here is from genome assembly GCA_007258455.2 of Sequoia sempervirens. NCBI lineage: Eukaryota > Viridiplantae > Streptophyta > Pinopsida > Cupressales > Cupressaceae > Sequoia > Sequoia sempervirens. Next base: position 540,094,170 of record VDFB02058242.1, on the reverse strand, counting down.
CTCAACCATTCTTGGAAGCTTTCCCAACATAGGAGGTAAGTTCTTAGTTGTTTAACCTTTGTAGTCTTTGTACGATATTTGAGATTGATTCTTGTGAGTGTGTGTGGTGTGAAATGGGTCTTAAGATGATGTGGGTATTTTCATCCCTGGTTAAAACTATGAGTTTTTGTGCATTATGGTGATCCGTTGAGGTTTCATGTTGTCCATTGTATATGATATGCAACTTGAGATTAGGGTTATTTTGGTGTGAAAGTTTGGACATGTGAGTGTGTAGCAAAGTGTAAATCCTTGAGTTGGGGCCCCTTTGAATTCTCTTGGCTTCGGGGTATAGAGAGAGAAAATATGGCTTGATGACCCATTATGGTTGGGTGGTTAGCATCTTCCCATTGACTTAAGGTTGTAGGTATGTAGGTTTATATTTGGGAACTCACTTGTATATTGACATCAATCTATATGTAATGTAGTGTTATGTGTCAAACAATGTATATGTTAAGCCTAGTTGTTGTACAAATAAATAAGGATGTATGCTACATTCAAATAAACTTGTGTTATGTTGACTCTTATTGAATTTTTTTTTGGAAGTTTATGTAGTTTGTAAATCTATATCATGTATCGAGATAATGACAAGTCAGGGTTAAGAAATCAAATTTGTTGTTGATGTTTATGGTTTAAACATGATAGATTTGTTTGCACTATTTTGAGTAACACAAGAAATCATAATATTGCACACGATTCTCTCCCATAGGGATAGTTGGCATACTCCATTTAAATGAATGCATTCTAAATAAAAGAAATAAAAGAAATATAGTCATGTTATTGTGTTTGGGCTTTGTAAGATCCAAGGAGATCACATATGTATAGGAACAAATGATAAATATACAAAAAAAACAAATATTAAATTTCATATAAATAAAAACAAATAAAAATATATATAACAGAAAAAGAGTGGAAGGGAGCTCTACCCCCATAGGTTGTAGCTTGTTGGGAAGAGCCTCCCTCATCATGGAAGTCATGCCTCTCCTGCTGAAAATGACCCCTCACTTCTCCAATCTAGTGAGCTACATCTTGAGAATAAGGTTTTGACGAGGGTTTTAGAATATGTTTATTGAAATGAAAACTACAACCAAGATACTAATAATGTGCACCTTTGGGCTTTAACATTACAACTTCCTTTAACCCATATAGCTAAGTACATAGGGTTGATTACCTTGTTGAGACATAAACAAAAATAAATATACAACAGCAAGCAACCACCCCAAAACAATACGAAATAAAACATAAGTGAATGGCTGGGTAAGGGACACCCTCATAGGGCCTACAAAACAAAATCAAACATTCTATTTTAGCTTGACTATGGGTGTAAAATCAAAGGAAATCAAATAGTAAATAAAAACGATAATAAATAAATGAAACCCTACACCAAAAATGTCCAAGTTCATGCAGTGAGAATGCTCATTTTCCAAAAGTAAAACTTTCTTGAGTAGTGTTTTGTATTTTTCCCTCTCTGCTAGGGCATCACCTCTCATACTCTCAAGCTCAAAAAATAAATGGCTAAAGCTAGGTTTCATTTAGGGTTTTCTACTTTCATTTCATTAACCTTAAAACAAAAGAAAATTCTCTATGACATTCCCAAAGGGGTGAGTGGAGGTTAGCATAATGAGATGACAATAATAATAGTATATTATTTTAATATTTGATGTTGGTTGCAAGGGCCAAATGATTAGTTTGGTGCTGCCTACCACAAGAGCAAATAACTCTACATTGGACCCTCCAAACACAAGTAAAACATTTACTCCTTACTTCCTATCCTATTCTATATAAATTGCCTTCTTTCTTTTACCCTTCACCTCTAAGTTAGCAAGAATTTGCACCAACACACCCTTATGAATTCAATTGGTTAGGTATTTTAAAAAAAAAAAAAATTAATTAAAATTATAGTGTATGGCTTTTATTTTTAAATAAATTAGTTCAAGGAGTGAACGGGTATTTTAACATAAGTGTCTCTAAAATATTTATTTAATTAAATTAGTGTATTCTTTTTATATAAATGTGAGATTGATATTAACAAAGTAATTAATACAATATTTGCCATTATAACTATGATAAGTATTGTGGATGATTTATTTTATTGTAAAATGTTAGTAAGGTCGATTTCCTTGATAATAGAGTGATAAATTCAATTTACAATTTTTATAGACAAGAATATTAAGGTAATTATCCTTCAAATCACCATTAAATATAGATATAATCGTCAACTTCATTACCTTTAATTTTTAATGTATATGTATATATTTTTTGGAGGTTAATAGTAGTGTCGTTAATTATTATTGTTATTAATAGTTTTGATAACAATGCTGAAGTTATTGAATTCACACTTATATTAAATGTTAATATCCAAGATTTAATGTTACTAGATTAATTAATATTAACATTAATGGATTTAATATTAAAAAAATATCTAGGGATTTTATTAACATTAAATTATAATTAATGTTAGCATTAATAGAAGTAATATTAATGTTAATGATACAAGATCAATAGTCGAATTGCAACCTAAGAATTATTACTAACATTAATATTATTAAGAAATGTTATTGTTGGTAATAAAAGCTAATATTTGGCATTAATATTAATATTATTAAGAAATGTTAATGCTAGTAATAAAAGCTCTTATTAGGCAATGTTTGGATTAATAACCACGTGAAATGAACATAATATGGATGTTGACACAATCAAGATATACATTAATATCAATGCTAACTTTAATATTATATATTAATATTAATGATAAGAGATAATTGGTGGTGTTATATTTTTTTATATAAACGAAGATAATTTTCCAATGCCACATATTTAGGGGAATATTAATAACATAGGTCCATGTGTAATACCATTACGTTGATACTTTAGCATATTCAAGGTGAACACAAATATAATAAAACTACCCTTGAAAATAATATTATAGCATAGGCAACAATCTTAATAGGCAATGATAGATAGAAGAGTGACACCTAGCATATCAAAATAAGAGGAAGATTATCATACGTTATACATAGCAATGTTAACAATAGTGTGCACAAAATATTGTGATTTTAAATAACATTAGTATTGATGTCATTGTTAGAGATTGACATCCTACTTAGTTGGCCTTGTGTTAACCTTGTTAATTCTTAGTAGGGAAGACGGTATTAGATGATAAATAAATGGTGAAACACAATAACACTAATGCAACCCCATGATATTGAGATAAATGACAACTTGTAAATAGAGATAAAGATGTCTTAAGGTCTCACCATTTGTAGTATAGTGTTGATACCTTATGGAATTAGCTAAGACACTAGTTGAACTTCTGACCCAACAAGTAGTAATGCCTAATGGTTTCAATGTCAAACCACGTGTGTTTAACTTCCATAATCATATAAGCAAATAACTAATTTAATTGATGTATTAAAAAAAAAGTCGGGTTCTCTTAGTGGAAATTTGAGGGCACGACATCATCACCCACCTATATACCCTCACACACTCATTTCTTATCTACTTTCTCTCTCAAAGGGGCATCATCTCCCCACTTTTCATTTTTCTCTTTCAAGTGCTTTACTTTAGCTCTAGATTTACTCTTACCAGGGATAAAAATGAAATATTCTTAGCTCCTAAGACTATTTATTGAATGGGAATTTGTCACCCCTTCCCATCATTTTTTAGTGTTTTTCCTCCCATATCATTTATTTCATCATTATTCCCCTCTTCAACATTTTTCTACATTCTTTTGCCTTTTTTCATTTTTTCACTTCTCACCATTTTCACTCCCCCTTACTCTCTCTTTTTTAGAAGCCACATGTGTGCTCACTCAACAGGGCATCTTCTACCCACTTTCTAACATTAATTTTTAGTCAATTAGTGCATCATGTCACTCTCCTTACCTTATGTACTACCTATATTTTATCTTTTATGAAATAGTGTCACTTCTCTTAGTAATAACACCATTTCAAAGAGGAGAAACATGTAGACACTTAAAATCCATCCATGTGTTTTAACTAACTTATGATGAGAATGGTAGGTTTGTCTCTATGGTGGCACTCCCTTTGGGAACCTAAACAAACCACTTTGTAGAGACAACAACAACCTATCATGGCCTCTTATTGGCTAAAGATTATGGGGTCTCAAAACTTTGGCTTGAAGGGAATTCCCTTAATATTATTAAGTTTTTAAAGTGTAGCTCTTTACCATTATTGTTAAAGAATAAATCCAATCCACTATTAATAGGGCATTATCCTCATTAGAGTAAAGGAGTGACGGCTGGATTTACTCTAATGAGGTAAGTGGATTAGAGGCTATCCATATTACATACGTTATATCCACTAGAGTGTATTAGCTATCACTGTAATATGGCATTTTTACTCTTTTAATCTTTACCATTTAGCTATCACTAAATGGTGGGGTCAATTCCTTCCTTTGTTCCCACCCAACTATTAAGACTGTAAGGCCATATTAACCCCACTCCTACCCTACCCCACCACTCCTACTCTCACCTATTTAGATACTTAGTATCTAGTAAGTATTATATAATACTGTCAGCATTCTCTAGACACCATAAGTGTTACCCCAAAAGTATCTAAAGAGTATCACTAAATGGAGGGACATATAATGGAACTTTAGATGAAAGCAGCTAGACACCATAAGTGTTCCCCCACTTCTCTAAGTATTCTCACCCGCAGCTTTATGTCCCACTAATTTTGGGTGAGATTTACTCTAAAGAGTATCACTAAAGAGAAATGTCCCCAACCATGTTGAAACTGGCAGACACAGGGCCTTTTTGTTATTTCAGAAGGGAGATAAAGTGAGAGAAGGAACTAATTAGTAGAGGGTTGCTAGTGCCCCGCTATTATAGTTGTGAATGGGTTTGTCCAACCCCACCCCCGCACCCCCCCACCCCCCTATATAGTTGTTGTTCCAATATGGTCGGTGGGGTAAGGCCCCTTAGAATAGTAGGGGGATCAATGGGCCCCTACTATTCTATCCCGGGGGGTGGGAGCCCTTAAAATAGTAGGGGGTGCTTTAGGGTATAGGAATTTCTATATATTAGCTATGTAGTAAAGACTAATTGAGACAACCACCTCTCAGCGAGAGGCACCCTGGGAAGAATAGACAGACACACTAGTCCAACCTAGCCTCTCTCATTGAGCTACTGGTGAACACCAATCTATTCAGTCTCGACCAATCCTGACCTAGTGAGGTGTGGTTCCTATGCTACCTATGTCCTATCTATAGTGGGCTACCAGTTCTTACCACTCATTCTCTTTCTAAGCAGGTCCAACCAGCGCGGGTGCATACCAAGCAATCCATCTCTACAGTCCTAGCTCATGGAGTACCGGTGCTAACCAAGCATTCTATCTATCCATAGCGGCTAGTCCCATCCCATCTGAGGCGGCTCCCATTTCTACCAATCGAGACAAACTTCTTCCAGGTGGCCCTAATATTCTAAGGGGCACCAACCAATAGAGACAAATGAGGTGCATACTTTTTGGGGTAGACTAACCTACCTATGAGAGGGGCATACTCTGCATCCGAACTAATCAATGAAGTGCACATCCCAACCAGTCTCTTAGGCGGGATATCACCATTCAAACCCAGCGAGGTGATGGTGTGGACCAATCCTACCATACACAACCTAAGGTGGGGTTATCAATAAATATTGAAGACCAATCTCCATCACTACTACTACTTTCATCCTCAACTGGGAGTGGTTTAACTGGGAACAAAGCTTAGCTAATCAATTCCCATCTGTGCCCATATTAGTAGACTTTACCATACCAAGTATACATGTGAGATTGATGTTTCCATGCAAATGGATGCTATCATTATGTGTATCTGATCTCCATGAGGAAAACCAAACAGATAGCTCCGAGAATATAGGAAAGAACAAAGCAGTGGGTGGCCCTTAAAATAGTAGGGGAGCATTCTATTAATATATGCTGGTGGTATGAATATCTAAATAGATAGATATCTCTATATATGTTGATGGTCTTCCATCAGGGACTCCAAAAGGTTTCGTCCCTCTTTGTACTCAGATCGATGATAGCATGAGAGGGAGCTTCACTCAGGGACTGACCTTGCCATCCTTCCCTTTCATTCGGGTTTTAGTAGTACCATCTTCTTGCTATGCCCTTATGACCATTTAGTGATGTGTTATGAATCCCGAGCCATCCAGATAGAAGCGATTTTATGTTCTTGCTCATGCATGCATATTGAATAAGCAAGCTATTTACTATTCTCCAAGCTGAGAAACGTTTGGTGGCCCTTGATTATGACATGGTCCTCTCTCTGAATCATGTGTTCTGAGGGATCGCCCTAGACCTTACCATCCAAGTAGAGACCTTGTATAGTGGTAGTAGCCTTTGCGTCGTCTGGTTCCCAATCATGAATCAGTTTCCTCTTGCTCAATTCGGAAAAACTATCACTTTCGCCACCTTCTTGAATTCTAGTGGGCTTAAAAGAGAATCAAAGGTCTCAAGAATAATAATAAAATTGGTACCTTAAAATAGTAGGGGCCTCCAACTAATTGCCATAAGGAACTATAGATTCCTTAGGCTTGAATTAACTTGCCCATAGAATTTTAGGGGCTAGCGAGTTAATTAATCCTAAGGGAAAGCAGGCTAATGCCATAAAGAAGCAGGGTGGGAACTATAGTTTAGTTGCCCCTACCACTAATCTACCTCACCTACCATAGAATAGTAGGGGCCCTCCCACCCACCAGGGTAGAACTATAGTTCTATAATTCCCCATGAATGCACACCCGTAATGCCTCATATAGGAGGTCTTCATGATGCACCAGTGGCTTAATTGTTCTAATTAATTAGTCAATTAATAAGCTTGCTAGCCCCCTAGTACTTCAAACAACTATATGGGGGGGTGGGGCTAACCACAACTATAATTGGGTAGGCATGTTACGTATAGAACCAATCCTAAGCTGATAAGAAAGCAACCTTGGGAGGCCTATCTATCGTGGGGGCCGTGAGACTTTTGATCAAGAAAGAGATGGTCCCAAAGCTCCCCCCCATATAATTGGCATATATGGTTGGTCGGCTGTCGATGAAAGGAAGGAACAACTATAGAAGAGGGGGGGTGGGGGGGCTGCCTTCTTTCTCGGGGTGGGTGGGTGGCCCTTCAAATACTAGGGGCCTCCCACCCCATAGAATAGTAGGGAATCTACCGGGGGGGCACTACCAATGAAAGGCAAGCCTTAGGTCTTCACTGAAGGGTCTTCTGGGTGGGTATAGGCAATAGGGTGAGAAAGCCCCCCCAGTGGGCACTTCATTCTCAATGGAGGCACCCCGTAACCTTCGTTAGACCCTGGATGGTAAGACCAGTAGAGAAGCAACTAAACTATAGTTGTGAGAACTCCTCCCATTTCCTTTTCATTTACCCGTTACTAACTTTTCTCATAAACTAATTTGGATCGCCAGCTAATACACCCACCCTCGGTCCAGCTGCCTCCTTATTATAGTAGTTACTGATGGAGCCGATTGAACACCATCCTTATTATTAGCATCCAACTAACAGCCAAACCATAATCTTGAAATGGATGGAGAGGCCATAGAATAGTAGGGCCATATTCTTTCATATCTTTCCTAGGCCCTAACTTCCTATCTAGAGCGCTGGTCTAGGTGGGGAGATCTCGTTCAGGTTGTGCTGGGTGAGCCCCACTGAGATTCTAAAAGGGAGGGAGCTGAACAAGGGGTGATTTCCTTCCCGAGGTGGGTGGGTGGATGATAGTTGTGGCAATGAAGTCGAGTAACCAATGAAGTCAGGTAACCGATAGGATGTTTCTTGCTAAACTATTTCTTTCTCCTGCTTGAACACACCCCCACAAACCCCACCAAAAACCCCACCGGGGGGGTTGGGAGGATATAGGGGTGAGAGGGTGGAAGACTAGGGGTGGGTGGGGGGAAAAAAGGGCTTGCCAAGGTTGGGTGGGACTATAAGGTTCCTGGGCATGCCTTCGGCAGCCGACCATATTGGCCTTAGGTCCCGAAGGGCAGGACAGAGAGCAAGTAGTTGGGCGAGATGAGAAATTGAACTGTGCCCATAGAATAGTAGGGGAACTGTTTTCTCATTGAATAACCTCCCTTCCTTCCCTACTAAGGGCCCTTGGGGTGAAAACAACTATAGTTGGAGATGGGCTAGCTCCTGTCCTAGAATTCTAGATAGTGTAGGGTGGGAGGCTTAAGCATTGATTCCTGAGAAGGGTTCAGGCCCTAACTACCCTGATATTGTAGCTGAACAATCCTTCTAGCCTAATCCAACCCCTTAGAATAGTAGGGCTAGTTAGGAGGAGCCTATTGTTTCTTTAGGTGAGAGGAGGTGTGGTAGGATAAACTGTTATTTCCCCGGGGTCCAACCCAGGGGTCATCCAACCCTTCCTTCCTGAAAGAAAGTTCCCTGATTATTCTATAATTCCATCCCTCTCGTCTAACTCCTTGCTTAGATTAGTTATCCTTCTCTGGTCCATCTACTTTTGGAGCTGCACTTGGAAGGAATCGGTAAACTTGATCTAATAGCTAACTTTCTTTCTTTCTTTCTCCTTGTCCTATCTAGCCCTATAGGCCAGGCTATTCAGCTACTATTCTCCATCTGGCCTAGTTTCATTCTTCTTCCACATGGTGGGAGTTCTCTGGAACTAACCCTTTTGTCCTAGGGGTGAAAAGCCTTTCCTTTTGGATAACTCTCTCACCTACACCCCCAGATGGTAGTGGGAGAAGTGATAACTAATCATCAGGGAGTTCTAGCCCTCAACTCTAAGCAGGGATACTGCCCTTCCTCCCACCCTGTTTCGGGCCCTACTATTCTAAGGCAATTAGAGGATGGGAAATCCCTCCATAATGAAAGGATGGGCAAGATTGAGATTAACTATGCATGCTCCTTCATAGTAGAAAACTTTGGATGGGACGGTAAGAGAAGTTGGGTTGTTGACCGGATAGCCATCGCTGGACCATCCTATCCGAAAGTAGCTCCCCACACCCTCAATTTCTTGTTTGGCTGGATGGACCATCCTCACTTTCTCTTGCAACAGGGTGGAAGGAAAGAAACTTTCTACAGCAGCAGGGTGAGGTGGTAGGTTCAAGTTCTAGCAGAGATCAAGCAGGGAGTTCTAGCCCGATTAAATAGTTGGTTGGGAGGTAGGGAAAGTGGAGTTCAAGCAAATAGCTATGCTAGAAGGAGGACAAAGCTAAATCAAGTTGGGGCCAGTTGGGGCACTCATCTAACGAAGGTTACAGGGTGCCTCCCCTGATAATGAAGCGCCCATTGACCTCCCTATTGCCACCCACCCTGCAAAGGCGTGCCTTTGGTGCTGACCATATTGGAAATAGAATGGGGGGGTGGGGAGGTGGAGTTGGTGTTGCCTGCGGAAACCCCCCATTCTAGTTCCTGCCTTTCATTGGTAGCCAACCATATTGGAAATATAATGGGGGGGCTACCAATGAAAGGCAGGCCTTAGGTCCCGAAGGGCTAGGCAAGCTTCTTAATCCAAACTACAACTAGAACAAATCACCCATCTCCTTTCACCCATCAGGAGATCAAGATTGAGAAATAGAAGGTGTTCAGGCATCCATCAGCTTCTCCATCTAGCCCTGCTTCGGGACTAACCTATTCACCTTAGAACAAATGGGACGAAACTTATTGCCTCCCACCCAAGATGAATATGGTCGGTCCTCTCACCCCACCGCCCCCCCACCCCCCATTATAGTTCCATATGGTTCCCTGCTGACGAAGGCTGTCTTGGGTGGGAGGCCCTAAACTTATTGCCCCCCACCCACCCTTTCGGGGGGGTGGGAGATATAGGGGCCTTAGGTCCCGAAGGGTAGGTGGGAGGACATAGAGATGTAGCGGACCCCACTGACCAGGGCTTCTTTCTCAAGCGCTTCACCACTTATGCTAGCAGGCTCTGCCTTTGGCACCGACTATATGGCCTTAGTGGGTGGGAACTATAATGGAGGTAGATTCTATTTGTGGGAGGATATAGAGATGCTTCACCACCATTGAACCACCTATACCCAACTCTATAGCCTCCCACTCCCTTGGTGGCGGAGTAATTCTATAGCCTCCCACTCCCGATGGTAGATGCCTTGGTCGGTGGGGTAGCCCTTCGGGACCTAAGGCCAATATGGTTGGCTACCAAAGGCAAGCAACAACTATAGAGGGTGGGTGGGGGTGGCGGGTCAGTGGGGCCATAGAATAGTAGGGCCTCTATAGGGTGGTGGCGGATGCCTTGGTCGGTGGGGTTGGTGCCTTAGGTGGGGTCCTGGATGTAGGGGCGACTTATTTAAGATTTACCACTCAGGTTTTTGATGATGTGATTTGTTGGGTTGTTGGGTTGTTAGTGTGAATTGGGCTATTAGTGTGAGTATTAGTAAGGTGGGTTGTTGGTTGTAGTGTGAGCGGTTGGAGGAGTTGCTGGTCTGTGGTAACTAATGGTTGGAGTTTCTGCTTCCTGAGTGTTAATTAGTAGGAGTTTCTTTTCCAAGTGTGAATATCTATGGGAGTAAGGAGGGTAGGGCTAGTTGAGAAAATATGGTGTACTAGCTGACTATCTCTGTAATATGGTGTTGGAAGGGTAGGTGGTTCCTGGCTAATATTTGATGGGTTATGGTGTGGATCCTAAAGAGACTATGGGGGCTCCTCGGCTAGGTGTAATAGGGCTGGGTGGCCATAGCCTGTCTAGAGTTATTGGTGCCCCCAGTCTTCTGAGAAATTCCTTTGGCCCCCCCACCCAATTCATCACATCAAAGCTCGGATGAGAGAGATGATGAATGGGCTTGACTCCTTGCACTCACCCCGGATCAGAGGTGGGGCATTCATAATCCATATGGCGACTAGATCTCTGCATATAGATGGGGTTGGCGGGCGAGCACAACTGTATATTGAATTTATTGTCTGCACTCCCTCATCCCTATATCTCTCCAATCCATACCATAGCTAGTTAGTAGGTCATTGAGAGAGAGCATAAATGTGCCCCTTGATCATGATACGATAGGCACTATGTAGGGTAGGCCAACAGAGCATGCAACTTCGACTATAGATAGTTTTGTGGGAGCCTGAGTAGGGCCCATCCATCTATATTTATTATATGCCCAAGCAGCCCATCCCCATCTAGATGTATAGATGAGATGCGAGTGCCCCTCTTTTCTATTATTGTGTCAGCTCCCAACTCTATATGGATAAGCAGATTAGATATAGGGTGCTGACTATAGTGATGTAGTCTAGACTCTAGACTATATACATAACATGATGAGATGACTGATATCAATCAGTCGAGTTGGGCCCACCCCTCTCTCCACTCTCTAGGGAATGGATAGATGGATGGACGGTTATCCTCTCTCGCTCTCCCATCTATTCTGCATATGGATAGGAGGGGCCAACAGCCATATAGAGAGAGGGTCTCTCCCATCTTAGATTTTGTATCACGTAGAGAATAGATGGATGATGGATGATCATGAAGACCTATGCCACCCATAGATAAATAGATGGCCCCATCCCCATCTATAGAGATCAGATTTGGAGAAAGGTCGAGACTAGACTAAGATATAAAGGATGCCCCACATATCTAGATAGGGTAGGGGGTGCCCCTATCCTCTAAACTATTGGTAGATGAAGTGCCCCCCTCCATATAGTTTAGTTGGTGGGAACAGCTAGAGGAGAGGTATAGGTGGAAAAAAAACAAGTTCCTCTGCATGCTGGCGAGAAAGGATCAAATCATTTGTATTACATAATAGTCTAGATAGAGAGTTGGGTTAGTTGAGGAGATCGTAGACAGCCCTTCCTCCCACAAGACCCCACCACCCAAGGAAGACCCCACTAATATTTGCAGACCCCACTGGCCATGCACTTCATGACCTGCCCTTTGGGACCGACCATACTCGCCTTGGGTCAGTAGCAAAGTTGTCCCAACCATACTCACCTTTGGTCGGTAGCAAAGTTGTCCCAACCTGAGGTGAATAGGTTGGTCCCAAAGCAAGGCATGGTTGGTAGTGAAGGTATACCAACCATGCCCTAAGAAAAATGGGTAACTATAATGGGGGGGTGGGGGGTGGAGTTGGTTCATCTAGGCCCCCTGCTTGTAGGTAGATTCTATTCGTGGGAGGATATAGATATGCCTCAAGTCAATCCCGATGAAAGCAGGGTTGGTCAGGAATGGTGAAGCTGTACCGACCTGAGGCATATCTATATCGTCCCATGAATATAATCTACCTCCAAGAATTCTATAGCCTCCTGCCCCCCAATCCCAAAGGGTTGGTCGGTCCCAACTCACTAGGGGGGTGGGAGATAGGCGGGGCCCTAAGGCATATAGGTCAATGGGGTTGGCTTCGCTACCGACCTGAGGCGTATCTATATCCTCCCACCCCCTGGTGGCAGAGCCTCGGTCGGTGGGGTCCACCTTATGGATGGTGGGGTTGGTTGTTATAAATGGTAGAGTTGGCTGGACCCCACCAATCGAGGCTCCTAACCACCCAAGCTTCTAACTGACCAAGCTTTGCTACTGACCATAAGGCATATAGGACGGTGAGTGAAGCCAACCCCACTGACCTACAGAGGCGTATCAACAATAATCTACCCTCCTGAAAACCCCCCCGATGGGTGAAGCCCTGGTGGCAAAGCTAGGGTGGTTAGAAGCAACTCTATAGCCTCCCACCCAAGGCCTATCCCAGCTATCCTCCCATAAATAGAATCTACCTCCAAGAAGAACCCCCTACTATTTGAAGGGCTCCCATGACCCTACAGCTTCTATGGGTGAATTGGCCGGTCCCGAAGGGCTCGGGGGGGCCCAATGGGGTTTGTGGTGGGCGAAGCCCAGTTTTTGTTTATTCTCTCTCTCTATCGCTTGAAATTGATATCTCAATGTTTGTCTCCAGTGGGCATGTTACATATAGAATCTAGTCTTGAAAAAAGTATGCAACTGCTGCCGGCTTGTTTGCGAGATTGGATAGTTTGTTCGTGGGTGGATAGACTTTGATTTGGCTTTAGGTGTATCTGTTGGTCCCCAGGATAGAGCTGTATGATGCGAGAGTGTCACGTATGGTTGCTTTGAGAAGGGTGCGATATCACCACCTATCTGGCCCAACAAGCGGTCCATGGAGCTACATCCTTACTCACCCAGTCTATGTGCATTGCTCTTTCCAAGAGGTTGGCTACCTATCCTAGATCTTCCCATATTATAGAAGATCTCGGGCTTGATCTGGTCTAGTCTCAAGGTGATCTTCTTTCTATTCCTGTATATCTGGGTTCATGCAGCATTTCCACGATATCGTTATGATCAATCAATGGGACTTGGCTGGAAGGTCTTTTCACCTTTGTCATTAGCTCGGGTAGTCTTCATTTCAATTATTTTAGTAACCTTCCAATGGCTCCCTCAATGAGATCCCAATTGGCTCTCACTCAACACCTTGGCTATTCCCTGAAAATTCTGGTTACAGTTGGGGATCCCCCTATCCAGTGCCATATGCATAGGAGGGGACACAAGGAAAACAAGGGGGGAGAGCCATGGGGGGGCCCTATCCTCTATGGTGGGGCATGTTGCATATATAATCCCCCATCTCCAATATTATAATCCCCCATCTCTGATATAAACACAACTATAGAAAGAAGAAGGGGGGGAATGATAGTGGGTGGGAGGGAATGAGATTATAGCTATAGTGTCAGGTCCCTACTCTCAACTATAGGGTGGTAGTTTTTGGAACTATACTATTCCCTACCACCCATTTCTAGTTGGGATGAAAGGTTGGGTAAAATGACCTCTATGATATCCCTCTTGAGATAGGGAGAGAGCCTGGAGTTCTAAAGCTCGACCTTTAGGAGAGGTTTATTGCTCAATTCAAGGCCCGGTTCTCGCGCAAAGGCCCTTACTTTGAAGCTCATGAACAACATCATGCTTTTTAGAAAGAATAATGAATTGACTATACCTCTCCTCCTCCCACCCACCACTACTCCCCCCTACCCCCTCTTTAGAAGTTCTAGCAGGCTAATTAATTAAGAACTACTCTTTTTTGTACTATATAAAGGAAGGGCCTAGTAATCTATCTCCAAATATCATCTCACAAAGGCCATGGACCCGACCGAGTATCTATCGTTCATGATCCATTGGTCTATGAGATGGGAAACCCACTTCCCATAGATAGGAAAGAGCCCGAGCCGGATCCTGAATTATAGTTTCTGGAGGCAGTGTCTTCATTGGGAATTGGATGAAGTTTTTCTACCAGATCATCATTCTCTTTTTCAAAACTGTCGCCTTTCACAACTATATCCACCCACTACTATTTACGGACCCCACCACCCACCCCTTTGGAACCTAAGGCCAATATGGTCATGCTGAAGGAAGGCCTTAGGTCGGTGGGGTTTGCAGACCCCACCGCCTGCGGGCCTCCTATATCCTCCCATGGAAAGATGAATTGGTCGGTCCAACCCCAACCCCCCACCCCCCCATTATAGTTACCCATTCGCCCTACTATTCTAAGGGGGGCCGGACTATAATTCTTAATTAATTAGTAGATTAATCATCACTTCTGCTAGCCTTGCATAAGCCTACCTTAGCCCTCCCACCAGGGAATCATAGTTCTCGGTGAGGTTGGGACGGACCCCACTGGGCAAAGGCGAGTATGGTCTTTCGGGCCTACCTTCGGTAGGGGCCCCCTGCAGGGAGGTAGATTATATTCGTGGGAGGCCACCTCCCTATTGCAACCCACCCACCCCTTGGCCAATATGGGCAGCTGCCGAAGGCAGTCTAGGGTGGGTGGGTTGCAACCCCTTTTGTCCCCCCACCCGCCCCTTGCCCTCCCACCTACCCCTGTGAAGCGCTAAATGGTGAGGTTTTTCTTGGGTGGGAAGCTATAGCCCATAGAATAGTAGGGCCGGGTGTGCTTAAGGAAGATAAAGAAGTTTTGGGAATAGTAGTCATTCCAAAATCGGCACTAGTCCTACTATATTCCCAACCCACTTGGCACAGCCCATAGAATTGTACGAGCCCACCCTGTTCATATGCAGGGCCTAATTTTAGTTTGTTCCAATGAAAGCAGGGCTCGTTCTTCATCGAGGGAACTCTTAAGCTACTCCCCCACCCCACCCCTAAGGGTGCCACCTGTTCATACGGGAATGTTATGTATAGAATTTGGCCAACCACCTTAAATTGGTGGAGATCTCAAAAGTGAAACAACAGTGCTTGGGAGTTGGAACCAACAGATTTAAGATATATACAAAGCAAAAGTAGATGGTCGAGTGAGAGGGATCAGCATTTACACACACCTTTATAACTTGCATAAGTAAAGTGAGCGGGGCCAGATCGATACAGTAGTCATGGCACATGTGCCAATCGATAGCCAACTAGGCGAATCAAACCCATCACACACGCATAAATCATGGTTGCCCCATACCTTGGGTACAGCCATAGATTGTATACATTAAAACATTTCAACATCCATAGCAGGATAGGAAAGTCGGAGAACCAAGTCGGAGAACCTAGTTCACATGCATCCACAATGGGATCGATCTTTCTCGGCATCAGTTGGTTAGCGGGCCCCTCGAGTAGAACTGAACCAAGGAGCCACTATAGGCTCAAAATATGCTTTGTGAGTGTTCCATCCAAGCCACTGGAACCTATCCTTCCTATGGGCCCTATTCCAATCTATTGCGAGCTAGAAGCAAATTATATGCAGTAGAGAAAGCTTTGTCATCCAATCATTATCAAGTTTCATTACTCCAATCATTATTGGCTTCAGTACCCCAGTCCCCTGCCATTAATTAGCATGCCCCCTTTTTTTCCTCCCACCCCAACTACTACTAGAAAAAATCCCCCCACCCTAGAAACTATTCCCTCCACCCTGCTTCGGGGCCCCACACACACTAAATTAATTAGCCTGCTTCCCCTGCCCTTTGGGACCGACCTGAGGTGAATAGGTTGGTCCCGAAGGGAATGGTCGATGGGGTTAGCAAGTTAATTAATCCTAAGCTAGAGTGTGATTAATTAACCTGCTAGAATACGATAACTTAACCCCCCACCCATCGAACTATGCCCCCTTATTCTAGCAAGCTAATTAATTACCAACCCCATCGGCCCCCCTGCTTGGAGGTAGATTATAGAAGTGGGAGGCCAAGGGTTCATCGGGTGGGGGGACAAAAAGGGTTTCCAAGGTTGGGTGGGACTAGAAGGTTCCCAAGCATGCCTTCAATAGCCCCCCCATTCTAGTTCCTTCCTTTCATTGGTAGCCGACAATATTGGCCTTAGGCTGTCGATGAAAGGAAAGCCTTAGGCTGCCGAAGGGCCCTCACTTCACTATATCCTCCTAAGTTCCCTCCCCAGGATGAACCAACCCCACCTAAGGCCATATGGTCAGTGCCGAAGGCTGTCTTAGGGCAAGTCGGTCCAACCCCACCCCCTCCACCCCCCCACCCCCCCATATAGTTGTTCCATATGGTCAGTGTCGAAGGCTGTCTTAGGGTAGGTTGATGGGGTTTGTTTTAGGATTGACCTGAGGCCTACCTTCGACAGCTGACCATATTGGCCTTAGGTCCTGAAGGGCAGAAAGAAGCCCTGGTGGGAAATTCTATGAGAAACAACAACTGGATGGATCAACTGCGTTGGCCTCGATGGAAGAAGCGAGGGTGAGGATAAGGAGAAAGAAAGATAATCGGGGGTGAAAGGGCGGTGTGGGAGGCTCTGTTCATTGGATGGAATTACCCAATTCATTTAGTGATACTTTTTAGAGTAAAATGTCCCCAACCATGCTAAAACCATTAGGTTAGATGCATCTTAGTTAATCTAAAGAGTATCAGAATGAGGAAAGTTGATACTTCCTAAGAGTATCATATTAATCTTATGGGGTAACACTTATGGTGTCTAGCTGCTTTTCACTCATGAGGTATAAGTGTTAATAAGTATACTCTAAGATTAAAAATTATGGGTTTAGGGTTTAGGGTTATATGTCCTCAATCTAGGGACATATAATATTGTCGGCATTCTCTTGTTAAGTGTCCTTAAAAAAGGGACACCACCCTCACCCTCACCTAAGGAAAGGACACCCCACCATCAATCAAGGTAAGGATACCACCACCCCATCTCCTGCCATAAAATAACCCCACTTCTACCCTACCCCACCACTCCTACCCCATTATGCCCTATCAAGAGTATTTACCCCAAAGGTGAGGGACATTCTCAATTAAAGGCATTATGCCCCTCAATCTAGTGTTACTCTTTAGAGTAAATCTCACCATAAGTATTTACTTTAAGCCTCGTTAATTAGTGGACACTGTTAGCATCCTCTTGGTCTTCTAGCATATTCCCTAGAGGACATTGTCGGCATCCTCTCATGAGAGACATTGTTGTCATCATCAAGTCGAGGACTAATCATTAATCTGTGGAGGCCACTGTTGGCATCCTCGAGTCTTTAGTCGGGTCTATCGAGGGCACTGTCAACATCCTCTCACAAGTTCACTACCATGGCACCCTCATCGAGGGCACTGTTGGCATCCTCAATGCTTTCGTTGTGGGCCCCTTGAGGGAACTGTTGGCATCCTCACTGAAGGATAGTTCTATCTAGGCTTTGTCTGATAAATACGAGCAGGTACCTTTGTTCGAATGGGATAATATCGATAGGGGACCTTTTCACCTTTTTCACTTGGGGACCTTTTTTGCCTCCTCACCTTTTTCACCTGGGGACCATTTTCATCTCCTCCTTAAAAAAGGGACACCACCCTCACCATCACCCAAGGAAGGAACACCCCACCATCAATCAAGGTAAGGATACCCCCACCCCATCTCTTGCCATAAAATAACCCCACTCCTACCCTACCCCACCACTCCTACCCTACCCCACCCCATCTCCTGCTAAACAATCACCCTCACCACCCTCACCCACCACCCCTCACGCAAGGTAAGGACACCCCACCATCAATCAAGGTAAGGAAACCCCACCATTGATGGCACTTGACTCAAAATTAATTTCACAGCAGCTTTTGTCTTCCTAGCTTATATTTTCTTCATTGCTGTGAAATTAATTTTGACTCAAGTGCCATCGATGGTGGGGTTTCCTTACCTTGATTGATAGTGGGGTGTCCTTACCTTGGGTGAAGGGTGGTGGGTGAGGGTGGTGAGGGTGATTGTTTAGCAGGAGATGGGGTGGGGTTTCCTTACCTTGATTGATGGTGGGGTAGGTAGGAGTGAGGTTATTTTATGGAAGGAGATGGGGTGGGGGTATCCTTACCTTAATTGATGGTGGGGTGTCCTTTCCTTGGGTGAGGGTGTTGGTGGTGTCCCCTTTTTAAGGAGGAGACAAAAATGGTCCCCAGGCAAAAAAGGTAAGGAGGAGGTGAAAAAGGTCCCCAAGCGAAAAAGGTGAAAAGGTTCCCTATCAAGATTATCCCATTCAGACAAAGGTACCTGCTCGTATTTATTAGACAAAGCCTAGACATAACTATCCCTCAGTGAGGATGCCGACAGTACCCTCAAGAGGCCCATAGCGAAAGCATTAAGGATGTCGATAGTGCCCTCGATGAGGATGCCGACTGTGCCCTTGATAGACCCGACTAAAGACTTGAGGATGCCGACAGTGGCCTCCACAGATTAACGAGTAGTCCTCGACTTGATGATGATAGTAGTGTCTCTCGTGAGAGGATGCCGACAGTGTCCTCTAGGGAATATGCTAGAAGACCAAGAGGATGCTGACAATGTCCTCCACTAATTAACAAGGCTTAGAGTAAATACTTATGGTGAGATTTACTCTAAAGAGTAACACTAGATTGAGGGGCATTTTACCTCATTGACCGGTAGTTTCAAAAGCATCCGAGCTAGTGAACAATACATAGCCTCAATATAGTTTCAACCAATGTTATGAACTAGTAGAGATAATGCCCCTACCTAATTTGCATTAATAGGGAAAAGTAATTGGGCTATTAAAGTGCCCCATTAATAGGGCATCTAATCCACTAGATTTAGTATAGTCTAGTAGAGGCCGTAATAGCCCTATTTATTCTTTTATAGTATCATTTGAGTATCTAGAGTAATGGAGCTATTAAAGGAAGGAATAGAGTGTGGTCCACCTCCCTATTGCCACCCACCCACCCCTTGGCCAATATGGTCAGCTGTCGTAGGCAGTCCAGGGTGGGTGGGTGGCAACCCCTTTTGTCCCCCCACCCGCCCCTTGCCCTCCCACCCACCTCCACGACAGATGGTGGGGTCTACCTTGGGTGGGAAGCTATATCCCATAGAATAGTAGGGCTAGGTGTGCTTAAGGAAGATAAAGTAGTTCTGGGAATAGTAGCCATTCCAGAATCGGCACTAGTCATATTATAATCCCAACCCACCCAGCACGGCCCATAGAATTATACGGGCCCACCCTGTTCATATGCAGGGCCTAATTTTAGTTCGTTCCAATGAAAGTAGGGCCCATTCTTCATCAAGGGAACTCTTAACCTACTCCCCCACCCCCACCCCTATGGGCGCCACCTGTTCATACATGAATGTTATGTATAGAATTTGGGCAACCACCTTAAATTGGTGGAGATCGCAAAAGTGAAACAATAGTGCTTGGGAGTTGGAACCAACAGATTTAAGATATATACAAAGCGAAAGTAGATGGTCGAGTGAGAGGGATCAACATTTACATGCACCTTTATAACTTGCGTAGGTAAGGTGAGTGATGCCAGATCGATACAGTAGCCATGGCACATGTGCCAATTGATAGCCAACTAGGCGAATCGAACCCATCACACATGCATAAATCATGGTTACGCCGTACCTTGGATCTAGCCATAGATTGTATATGTTAAAACATTTCAATATCCATAGCAGGATAGGAAAGCGAGAGAACCAAGCCGGAGAACCTAGTTCACATGCATGCAGAGTGGGATCAAACTTTCTCGACATCGGGTGGTTAGCGGGCCCCTCGGGTAGAACTGAACCAAGGAGCTGCTATAGGCTCAGAATATGCTTTGTGAGTGCTCCATCCAAGCCACTGGACCCTATCCTTCCTATGGGCCCTATTCCAATCTATTGCGAGCTAGAAGCAAATTGTATGGAGTAGAGAAAGCTCTATCATCCAATCATTATCAATTTTTGTTACTCCAATCGTTATTGGCTTCGGTACCTTGACCCCCTGCCATTAATTAGCCTGCCCACTTTTTTTCCTCCCACCCCAACTACTACTAGAAAAAATCCCCCCACCCTAGAAACTATGCCCTCCACCCTGCTTTGGGGCCCCACACATGCTAAATTAATTAGCCTGCTTCCCCTGCCCTTCAGGACCGACCTGACATGAATAGGTCGGTCCCTTAGGGCATGGTCGGTGGGGTTAGCAAGTTAATTAATCCTAAGCTAGAGTGAGATTAATTAACCTGCTAGAATACAATAACTTAACCTCCCACCCATCAAACTATGCCCCCTTATTCTAGCAAGCTAATTAATTACCAACCCCACTAGTCCCCCTGCTTGGAGGTAGATTATAGAAGTGGGAGGCCAAGGGTTCATCGAGTGGGGGGACAAAAGAGGTTGCTAGGGTTGGGTGGGACTAGAAGGTTCTTTGGCATGCCTTCGACAACCCCCCCATTCTAGTTCCTTCCTTTCATCGGTAGCTGACCATATTGGCCTTAGGCTGCTGATGAAAGGTAGGCCTTAAGCTGCCGAAGGAAGGCCTTAGGTCCCAAAGGGACCTCCCTTCTCTATATCCTCCTAAGTTCCCTCCCCCAGATGAACCAACCCCACCTAAGGCCATATGGCCGGTGCCGAAGGCTGTCTTAGGGCAGGTCGGTCCAACCCCACCCCCCCACCCCCCCACCCCCCATATAGTTGTTCCATATGGTCGGTGTCAAAGGCTGTCTTAGGGCAGGTAGGTGGGGTTTGTTCTAGGACTAACTTGAGGCCTACCTTCAGTAGCTAACCATATTGGCCTTAGGTCCCGAAGGGTAGAAAGAAGCCCTGGTGGGAAATTTTGTGAGAAACAACAATTGGATGGATCAACTACATTGGCCCCAATGGAAGAACCGATGGTGAGAATAAGGAGAAAGAAAGATAATTGAGGTTGAAAGGGTGGTCTGGGAGGCTCTGTTTCTCAGGCTCCAGACAAGTTAGGCTGTTGAGCTCTAGGCTAGGGGTTTTTAGAATAGATACCCTAATCCCCTATAATTCGATGGGGAACTCGCCCTAAAATTCTATGGGGTAGCGAGATAGTGAAATGAGGAGGGAGGACCAGCATCTCTATCCATTCCTGCTCATAGTTGAATGGGTGCTAACTACTGTGCCCCTGTCAGAGGAGATAACGAACTACTAGAGGAGCAATCCAATGAAGGCCTACCCACACCCCCTGGTAGCAGCTCCATGGGTTCTAAACTGCCCTGCTTTCTAGAAACTAATCGACTACCGAGTTCCATCCATGCAACTAAGGGCTTGAGCATTCTTTCATTCTTGCCACCAAGTCTCGACTATCATCTATTTATTATCCTCCTGGGGAATGTTAACTTCCAGAACTAATAAACTAGGATGGGTAATGGAACGATGTTGATTGAACCTTCCTTCCATCCATCCATTTAGCTGGCCCGCCATCTAATCACTTATCACCACTGCCCTCTAATCTCGTTAACTGCTCCCTTTATAGTTGGATGGGTGGGATGCTCAGAATTTAGGACCAAAATGAAAGCATCCTCACTTCTATATGGAAATCAATTTGTTTGAATGGAACTCCCTCCTTGATCTCCCAGGTGGCTAACTCCATTAGTTAAGGTACAAGCTCTAAAGCTGAGATAGGAAGTTACGGCTTTATTAGGCCTCCTGAGTTCCTATAGTTGTCTATGCTCCTCCAACCTAAAGTGAATAGGTCAGTCCCAAGGGAAAATATCCCACCCCCTGGTACCAAAGGCTTGCCTTCAGTAGGGGGGGTGGGAGGCCACCTCCCTATTGCCACCCACCCACCCCTTGGCCTGCCTTCGGCAGCCTAAGGCCAATATGGTCGGCTGCCGATGAAAGGCAGGCCTTAGGTCCCTTCGGGCTGGGTGGGAGTCCATAGAATTGTAGGGGGCCCCTACTATTCACCCTCCTCCCAATGCAAGGTGGGTGGATGTGTCGTTGGCATGTTACTTATAGAATTGAGCCCTATTATTCTATTATTCAACTATAGAAGGGTGGGTGGTTGATGAATGAATGAATGAATTAAGAGGTAGAAAGCTTTTCTGAAAGTGAAACCGATTCTATACGTAACATGCCCCCAGTTGATGATTCGCTAACTACTAGAATTTCCCCCAATTCTTGTAGGGAAAGGGCTATGCTAAAGGGAAAGACTAGCGTAAAAGTAGCGGGTTGATCCCCCCTACCCCCAACCCTTCAAGACTGACCATATTCGCCTTAGGGAAAGGGCTTGTAAAGGGCTGATGCCATTAACAATTCTATGGTTATTCTAGCAAGCAAATTAATTTCTTCTAGCAAGCTGATTAATCTAGGGATTTGAAAGGGCTAGCAAGCGCATCCATAGAATAGTAGGGTGAAAAGGTGAATGATAGTTTTCTAGCATGTTATGTATAGAATTGAGCCTTTGCTCATAGTAGGGCCCCACCCACTAGCATGCCCACCCCGACTATGCCCCTACCCCGAGGAAGGTTTGGGGGGGATATTCAAAGCATTAAGGAAGGAAGGTCTATTGCTCTAGAACTATCAGAAGTTCCAGAAGGACTTCAGCCTACACTCTAGTTGATTGCAAAACAAGGGTAATGAAGAAAAGGTTGCTGGAGGTAATGAAGAAAAGGGAGGTTGGGAGAACTAGTTATAGAAAGTGAACTCCCAAAAGGATGGAAATGCCCTCAATTCAAATAGTTCTCTCTGAAATTCCCTCAATTCAAATAGAAACAACTAGTTTGGTCTTGGTGAGCTCCCATGCTTAAAACATTCTGAATGTAATAGCATAAACTCCCTTGGGCCCAACGTTAGGCTATCTAGGGGCCTATAGTTTCTTTGGGAGAGGGGTTGCCACTGGTTCTCATCTCACTAGTTCTCTTTCCAAAAGCTGCCCTACTATTTTAAGGGGTGTTGCTGGCACTGGACTTCCTTCCACCCATCCTTCTTTTTGTTGTTGAATTGGACTACTGAGTTCCATCCATCCATCCTAGTTGAAGAAGATAGATTGTTCTAATTGGCCATCCGCTCGAGCATGCTTTATTTTCTCTGGTCAATAGCAGGACAATGCCCTACTGATTTTCATTGTCTAGTGGGGATGCATGCTTTCATTTTCCATTCTCTCTAGGCATGCTTTCATTCTTGCCTAGGGACCCTTTCCCTTTGGCCACAGAGCATCCAACCATCCTTCAACTAGGGTAGTGGCCCATAGAATTGTAGGCCCACAATAGGGATAGTTGCCCATCCTCTAAACATTATGGAGTTCCCATCCTCTAATTGAGCTACTACAACTACTACTCTCTCTCAACTGCACTGTCTTGCCTCCCGGTCGGACCAGAGAAAATGAAAGCTCAGGTAGGCTAGCCATTAAGTAGGTAGGCTCCTTCCTCATTTGGCCATTAATGTCTTGAACTCCTTGGATCGATGGAAATAAACAACTCTCTCTGGTCTCTGGGCCTCAACTCTCTTTGGGCCATCCTTCACTGTCTCTTAACTGGACAATCCAATTGGGGCCTTCCATATGTTAGCTCCCATGCGACCTTCCTTCTGGTTGCCATAGAATTTGTAGGGCCTAACTTCCAACTGAAGGTTATGGCAGGTGGTCTCTAGATTCGTTTTACTTTACCCACCACCCCCATCCACCCTCTATAGTTGTTTCCTGCCTTCAGCAGCTGACCATATTGGCCTTAGGTGGGGTTTGGGTGGGTTCATTAGGATTATAGCTTGAACTCCCAAAACTAAATCCAGGATGGATAGACCTGTGTTAACGGGCACCTGATTATAGCTGGAGGTAGATGTCGTTGAACTCCCACCCACTCTAGTTGAACTCGTTAGGGTAGGGTCCCCTCCCTCATTAGGGTAGTCGCTTTGTAGGGGTAGAAGGGTTGGCCATTCTAACTAGATATCCAATGGGTGTAAAGAACAACTATAATAAGGCTTTCTGAATGGGTGGGTGGGAATTATAGTGTGGGTGAAGGCGGATAGAACTACTTTGTTAGCAGGAAAGCAATCCAACCCACCTGGAGTTAACTAATCTACTTGCTTGGTCCTATATTTGTTTTTGTCCTTCCGTCCTACTGCCTACCTTCCAGGAGATTTTTTATCTAGTAGAAAGGGTAGGGGCATAGTAGAAAACTTTGGATGGGACTTGCCTATCACCCACAAGGAAGAACTGTCTTTGAATTCTCCTCATTGAGTTGTTTGAATTCTCCAACTAATCTAGCTCTACTGGATAGCCATATTCTCTAGGAGGGCCTTCCCATCCATCCACCCTACTATTCTAAGGGGTTTTTCCATCCGAGCATGCTTTCATTTTCTTTGGGCATGTTGCTCCTACCGCTTTCATTTTCTATGGTCCTAAATTTTGAACATCACTCTAGTTGAAACAGAGTTAGGTAGTGCCCTCCTACAACCCCACTGAGACTAACTTGAAAGTGACCCCCACCCCACCTAAGGCCAATATGGTTGGCTGCCGAAGGTAGGCCAACTAACTATAATCTATCTCTCGGGGGGGGCCTCGCACCCCCCCCTTAGGCCTCACCCCTAGTTTATATTCTAAGTTGAGGAAGTTCACTCCCTTCCCATCTACATCCCTACATGGATGGTCCCAATTCTAGTTTATGATCCTTCGATCTAGGCAGGGTAGCTCCCCCTCCTTTAGTTCAACAGGGGGCCGTTTGGATGGAATGTCTTTGGTTAGTCCTTCATTGGGAGTGATGATTCAACGGTCTTGAGCTACTGAATTAACAAGGAGCTACCAGGGGTGGGGGATGGAGCCTAGCTAATAATGCTACCAATTTTCTCACTAATAGCTAATAAACGATGGGACAGATGCAAAAACTCCAATAGAGACTCCAACCCAACTTCCAACCAAGTGAACAACACTAAATTTTTCTCACACTGGTGAATGAAGGACACCACCCTAGGGGAAAACCCCACCGACCGACCCTTCAGGACTGACCTTCCCTTTGGGACCGACCTAAGGCAAGTATGGTCAGTCCTACATGCCCTATAGCCTCCCACCCCCTGGGTTGGTCCAACCCCACCATCCCATTTGCCAACTAACTATAATCTACCATCCAGGGGGGGGGACTCCCACCCCCCAAGTCGGTCCAACCCCACCGGGGGGTGGGAGATATAAGGGCTTTAGGGCAAGTCAGTCCAACCCCACCATCCCATTTGCCCTACTATTCTAAGTGGGGGTAGGGCCATGCGAGAAAATCTAGGAGAGTAGTGAAGGATAGTATCTAGCGCCCTTCCATAGTATGCATCCACCCCTCCCTTATAGTTTCCCATAGAATTGTAGGCATTACCGTTAGCTGGCCTATCTCAGACCAGAGCCCGACAAGAAATTAGGAAGACAGGAGATCCCCTAGGCCCCCCCAGTATATAAGTGTAGTTGATAGATTAGTTTAGCCAGGAGGTAAGCTATAACTCCCTGATGCCAAAGAAGAGCTAGGTAACCTGACTCTGGATAACTAGATTGCAGTTTCAGGGAAGCTTGTCCTCCCATCTGAAAGAAGATAGTATATGGGCCTCCCTATCTATAATGATAGAACGTATGTCACTATTTGAATTCTCCAGCTACCTCATTAATTCGGCTTACTCCATCCCTCACCCCCTTGTTAACTAGAATTCCCTCCCACCCATGTTACTTCACAGCTATGGATGGGTGGGAATCATAGTTGGGGTGGTGGGGATATTAAGCCGCCCATCCCTACTGAATCTTCTAAACTTTCAGAATGCAACATAGGCCAATAGATAGAAAGGGAAGGTGCCCAACCCAATAGTTGATTCTATACGTAACATACCAGGGGCTGGGTGGGAAACTATAGTGTAGGGAGGGCCCCTACTATTCTAAGGGAATAGATAGGACGGGGAACTAGGAAGAGGGTGGGTGGGAAACTATAGTTCCAGATAGTCAAATGTGATGAACAATAGCAATAGACATAGACAATAGACTCTCTGAACTTGGACAATAGTCTTCTCTTAGATAGTTAGTTTGTGTCCCTGTAGGGCCTGTTCTTTCTTCCCCCAGGGCAATGACTAGAGGGTTGTCGCTAGTCATATAAACAAAACGTAGTCTTCACTCATTTATGCAAAACAAAGCAAACAAGAATGGAAGGATAAGCTTGCTTGATTAGCGGGATCCTCAGCTCGATGATTAGCAGGCTCAGCTCAAGGGTTTTTCAGTCCTATCCCATCCTATGTTTGATGCATTGATGACTATTGATCATGATTATCGGGGTACTGGACCCCCCTACTCTCTAATGGTGCAAAGCACCACCCCACCTTTCTCGAGTAGGGTTTATAAATAGTAGGGGCCGCATATGGACTTTCAACATCCTACGATTTTGGGGGGCATATCAATCATAGTTATGTTTACCCCTCAAATTTCCTTGTCAGAGTTTGTCTCATCCCGCTAGGCAGGAAGGAGATCTCATTCATCTCTTTCAACTAGTGATCTAGTTGCTATATACGTAACATGATTGATGCACACCTCTAAAATAGTAGGTCGGCATGGGCACATGATCAAAGTACTTAGTTCCTGCCCTCTACTTCCTATGATAGCAACTCGGCAATGTTCCCAGCAGAGTGGGAAGGAATGGGAGAAGAAGAGGATTGGGGCCCCTATCTATATATGTTGTTCAGTTCACCATTGCAGTTCTTGTGGACCAGAGGCGCTGGCTAGAAGCAGTTAATGGGGCTAGGGGCCTCACCCAGTAGATGGATGGAAGGGCCCAGGTGGCATGTTCAGTATCCCTTCGTAGCTTTGAATGGGTTTACATTTCCGTATTCGGGGCTCTAGTAGTAGGGCCTCTTGGATATGTAGTTGGGGCCAGCACATCCCAATCATTGGCCCCAACTCAGAACCTCTCAGTTTCAGTCTCAGCCAGTTGGCCAAACAGCTATGATTCCTATGGCCTATGCGGCCTAGTGAGCATTAGTGGGGTAATGGTCATTGGGATAGAATAGAGAAAGGATCTGGCATGTGTATGATTGTAGTTCTCTAGTACCCCAACATGAACTAAACCACTCATCAACTTAGGCATGAGATCAGCCCCCCCATTATGAATGCACCAGATGTATCCATCTAGTATGCACCTGTTCCGATTGTAGTATCTTTCCATGCAAAACTCTCTTTTCTTGGGTGGTAGATGCCTAAGCCCTATAATCCCCTCCCACCCTGGCAGAGTTCAAGCATTTGATCGCTATCATTCTAGTGTTGGTTTATGATCCATATTCCATTCCGTTTAGGAACTATATGAGAGTAGGGGGGCACAAGATAACTACAAGTCACCCCACCATCATGTTGTTTCGTGAGAGCATCTAGTTTTGCATGTGCCAAGTGAGTCATGCAAAATCGCTCGACCTAGCATCAAACGAGCCATGCTTGATGGTCAAAGAATTCTTAAGCTAGGCCCCTACCGGCTCAAAGGAATTCATTGTACTCTTCTTAGGAGAGGGAATCATGCTTCTCTATGCATCATTTGATCAAGGAATATAGCGGAATAACTACCCAACTTAGAATAGTAGTGGCCCACCCACCCTGATTGGAGACATAATATGTCACCGATTGGTAAGATCGGAAGAAACTAGGAAAGATTGACCAATGAATCGTTTGAACTCCCTGCCCTATCTAGTCGGGGGAGTGCTTGTTCCTTCAATCGGATCACCTATTTCTAAAGGAAGATACCCATAGTACGATAGAGCATGTTGTATGATAGAGCATGTTGGCTAGACCCTACTATCTAAAAGGCACCGCCTGTGTCATATTCTTTCATCCTGTGATCACCTATTTCTAAGGAGCATGTAAAGAGCCATTAATTTGTAGTGGGTAGCGAAACAAATATATCCTCCTCCATAGAATAGTAGGGGCCCACCCTTTCATAGTTCCATCCATATTGGCCCTTCTCATTCGTTCTTATGAGCTCAATTGCTTGTCCAACTAAAACCCCGTTCGTTCGACGAGTAGAGGATATGTGTTTCCATTTTGGTGGGATTAATCCAATGGATATAGCTGAGTGGAAATCGCTCAATTAAAGTAGTTCTGAGAACTAGGATGGGAAACATCATGATTCATTTGATTGGAACAGTGTCATAATACCTTCGACAGAGCAAAGGCCCAAGTCTCTGAGAATTCTAGTTGCCAATGATGGCCTCCCAGGAACTACTATTCCAAACCCATCCTGGACAAAGGCCTCAGGGTAGTCAGGTTATGAAGCAACCAAACCAAGGAGAATTCAATTTCTGAAGACTGAGAGATCTACTCTAGCACAATCTCTCGGGGGTTCTAGGCAAACCCCCAGATAGCTGAATAGGCCCATAGAATTGTAGGGGCGGGTGGGAGCCCCTACTATTTGAAGCAGTTTCGGGATGGGTGGGGAGAGGCCCTACAAATTATATGGGGGGTGGGTGGGGGGAAATAGGATGAACTGAAGTTTAGATATAAGACTGAATGCTATAATTTGGTGAACGGGGGACCAAATTCCCATCGTAGCAGTTATGGTTCCACCCACCCCAACTAATGGATCTGCAACATTCATATCTTCCATCTAGATGTAGGTAGTTTCCTTTTAGGTTGTCCCTGGATATTGAGTTGAGTGCTCGCCCTCCCTTTCTATCTGCATAGAAAGCTTGCGATAGTAGGGAGGGAGGCCCCCATTATAACCTTCATCCTCCTAAGTTCCCACCCCAACATAGGCATCTACCGAGGAACAATGGCCCCTGTGCTTCACACCCACCACCCCTGGCGAATAGTAGGGACCTTACGGGCTCCCCCACCCAGATACGACTCTTGAAGAACTTCGCCAGAATAACTATATTCCCCTTGAACTATAATCTCCCTCCACACCCCAACCCATAGCCCCTAAAATTATATGGCATTCGGGTTGGGAGAGATAGTTGTGGGAGCCCTTACTATTTGAAGCGGTTCTTAACTTTAGCCCCCATTCTCTCCCACCCCCATAGAATTTTAGGGGCCCTCCCACCCAGGATCAATTAGCTCTATATTTGGAACTATAGTTTCCCACCCCCTCTCTTCCTAGTTCCCCATACTGATTAGTTGTTTTTGTTGTTGTTGTTGGGTGGGCCCCTACTATTCTATGGGCCCTACTATTCTAAGGTGCCCATAGAATTGTAGGGGGTCCTTCCTTCTCCTCCCTTGAGTGTCTATATAATGCAATGTCATGTGATGGCTATATAGGTAGGGGTACGATATTATGTTATGTATATAATGCATAACCTCATCGAGGTCGACTCGGGTAACCAATCGATCACTTTAGACCAACCGACGGGCGCTCAACAACTACAATTCCCACCCAACCCTCCCACCCTAGGAGATGGATATGTGGTTAGGACCATGTCGAGGGGTGGGAGGGAATTCTAGTTGTCTGGTAGGTAGGTGTATTCGAGTTCGTCTAGTGGTTAGCATCAATCGGCCCCCGGGGGTTAGCATCGTCGAGCCCATTTCTAGTGTGAGAGAGGCATCTCATCGATTGGATAGAGAAGGCATCCTTTCATCTAGTGTCTAGTCAACTGGGTGGGATAGTCTATCGAAAGGGCCCAATCCAACCAATATGGATGTAGGTAGGTTGGTTCGAGTCCTGCTAGGTTTGGAGGTAAGTAGGCCATAGGACAAGGAATCACCTTTTGTTGTCATTCATCCATTTCAACCCAAATAGCAATGGCATAACACTGTATCGGCGAGGCGGTACCACTCTCTCTTTCCTTGGTTTGCCTAGATCAACTATAGTTGCTCGGATCTCAACAGATATAGTAGGGCCCAATCCAGGATTAGGAAAGTAGGGCTTCCAAGGAATTAGCATTAGCCAACTATCTGAACTATCCAATGTCGGCTTACGAAATTGATTGACTGCTAGATCTTTCTCTTCAGGCCCAACTCAAAAAATAAGACCTACCAAAACCATAGCCCCTACCATAGAATTTGATAGGGCTATGGTAGGGGAGGTGGGTGGGAAACTCTAGTTCCGAAGAACTCCCACATGAACACCCCGTAGATTAGTTGTTGGGGGGCCCCTGCAGGGAAAATATTAGTTGTGGGTGGGTGCCCCTACTATTCTATGGGCAACTAACATTCCTGACTATCATCTATTGCCGGGTGGGAACTATAGTGGAGGTAGATTCCAACTCTATAGCCTCCCACACCGGATAGCTGGGATAGGCCTTGGGAGTTATAATTGGTAGGTAGGGAGTTCAAGCTATAATCCTAATGAACCCACCCAAACTCGACCTAAGGCCAATATGGTCAGCTACCAAAGGCAGGCCTTAGATAAAGTCTTCAGAATTGATTGAATGAGAAGTTAAGGAGTTTCACCCGGTTGGTTGGAAGTTGCAGAGGGGGGAAACACAAAGAAGGGGATTTGGGAAACAATATGTTAGGCCAGCCCACAGAGTAACTAGTCTACAGCCCCACCCACTAATTAGAGATTGTATGGATGCACCCGGGTGGGAAGAGTGGCTGTGGGCAATTCGTTCTCACCAATCTCCAAGGAAGTCAGGCTAAGATAGCAGGTTAGTTCAAGTCTGTTAAGATAGTAGGTTAGTTCAAGGAGAGTGGGGTAGTGAGAAAGGGTTCTCTCACCCATCTCCAAATAAGGACCATACAACTATAGTCGTTCAACCAAAAGGAAGTCCAGCGCCAACAGCAACACCAACTTGAACCAGTGGTGCACCAAAGCTAAATCAAGTTTCCCTGGGTGAAGGGGAAGACTTTCTTGAACTCTCGTTCCCCAGGGTGGAGCTTTTGTTCTCTCCCTCCCACAACTATATATTGTTCTCTATGCTTGGAGCAAGGAGGATCAATCTTTTTTTTCAGGATGTCTAGCTTCAGTTCAATCAGTGAGCATGCTTTCATGGAAGTCAATGACTAGCTATTTATTATTTCTCATTCAACCAAAAGCTAACTATAGTTATCTAAGGGGTGTAACCGACCCCCCTCACTCAACCCCGGTTGGAGTTCAACTCTCCATTAGTAACTATGAGCGAACCTCAGGTGGAAGTATTTCTGTCCAGTGCATCCTATCTGATTACTCAGCAATGAGAAAGAAGTTCCAGCCATCCTGAACCGGCCACTGAGGCCACCCATTTACACCTTCTCGGGCAGCACTGTATGGGCTAGGTGAGAGAGAGTAGCTGTCGAGTGACAATATCTAGCTCCTTTGCCAATATCTAGCTCCTAAATTCTCTGATACGAAGTTGAGTAGATCTCTCCAACTCCCAAAAGGAAGGTTCAATTAGCAGGAAGGTCTTTCAAAACTCAACGAGGAGAATTCCCTCAATACTGGATAGTGTCACAAGTTGGATTTCAGTGAAGATTGGCCTTCCGGTGCTTGTTTATTAGTTGTTGGCAACCGTCTCATCCCACACCCCTGCATAGTAGGAAGGATGGATGGATGGTTGGGACTCGATGGATGGATGGTTAGATGGGTGGTTAGATGGGTGGTTGGAAGGATGTAATTATCCCATCTCATTATCTTGATCATGTATAGTATAGAGTCATGATATCATGTATAGTGTACAATCATGATATCATGTATAGTATAGAATACTCGTGAGACCCATCAGGGTTTCACTCTAACATCACAAATATCATTTTACGTATAGAATTGAGAAACGGGTGGGGTGGGAATAGTAGTTCGGTCATTTCTATCCAGTTTTCCAGTCATGTGAGCCAGACCCCTACCATTCTAAGGGCTCAATTCATTGATTGAGTAGGGAGAGAATGTTGTTGGGTCAATTCTCCAGTCATGTCTCGATGCCCTACAATTTCTAGTGGTTGAGTTGACTAGGTGGGAGGCATGTTACATATAGAATCGAGAAATGGGTGGGGTGGGAATAGTAGTTCCAGTCATTTCTTGATAATCAGGGTGGCTCCTCCATCGTCTTACCCTTCAACATACTATAGAATCGAGGGCAACAGATTTTTGCATGGCCGCCCTTCGAATAGTAGGGGTGGGCTAAGGGGCTCCTTGGGGCATGGAGGCTAGCAAGTTGGTCTAAAAGCTCCCAGCCCAGTCGCATCGAGCCGGTTGGGGCCAATGAAGTGTGCTTGAAGGTAGCACAGTTGGGTAGACCTTTAGGTCTTGTAACAAGTGCCTTTGTATGTGCTTCGAGCGGCTTCGGCATACAGAGATCTCCAATTCGGAGTTGATTCCCATAGAAAAGGAAGTAGTAGAGCACCCCCCACTACTCTACATTAAATTAGCAACAACCAGGGTTAATTAATTGGAATGGGTTTACATTCAGAGATTGATTATGAATTGGTGGCCTTTGCTACCTCCAACACATTTCTATTTTTGTCTCCCATTGCTTGTTGTTTGTCCACTCTCAGTTTGGCTCCCTATAGTGGTATGTTCAAACACCGCGGGGATACCTATTGAGTAGTCACTGTTGGAGTGTTCGGTCCACCGATATTATGGCCGAGAAAGCCTAGACTGGACTTTACATGATGACAACTACTACTACCACTATAGTAGTATCACTTTTTAAGGAGGAGCTAAAGCAAGAGTCGCAAGAGTAGGAGTAGATGAGACAATGATGATGGTGTGGTGGTCAACACCCTAAAGGGTGTATCGCACCAGGCTCCGAAATCAGTTCTCTGCCTATCACTCCAAACCTATCAGTTCTACGAAGCCCCCCACCCACCCCGCTACTATAACAGCTATAGATGCAGGTAGAATTTGGTGGGGGGAATAGTATAGTTTTGGGAGGCGGTTTAAAAGCAAAGTACATTCTCGCCCTGTAATGGCATAAGAAAGAGCGATTTTACCACCTAGTTCGATTAGTCTCCGGCCGATTGTTCTTTCCCTATTCCAAAATTCAGCACTGAAACCTTGGCTAGAGATGCATGACAATGGGATTTGTTACAATGGTCAGTCTTGAGCCGGGGCCCCTACTATCTATAGGCAATCTACTTTGTCTAGCTCTTGTTTTCCTCTAGAGGATTATCAAACTACTCCGATCTTTTTCTTGGGTGAGGGATAACCTTATGACAATGATTATAGAGAGGACAGCTCATACTTGGGGGCCTATCTATAGTAGGGGGGACCTAATAGGCATTGGTGGTATCACAGCCCTCACTCTCACTCTCGGTCGTACGTGAGTCGAAGAAGAAGAAGCCGGCTCATCCCATGGTTCTTGAAGAAGAAGCTAACTCATCCCATCTGTTGCCGACTATTTTATCTCCACTTGTGAATGGCCTATTGTTCTTCTATATTGGGCTGGCTCTATGAAGTATGATTGGGCCCCACCCACTATAGGAAGGATAGGGCACTCATGGGTTTCTATCTACTAAAACTAGTTAATGCTTCTATAAGCTTGGATTTATTCCCCTATCCACCTATCCCACTATAGAAGGAGGTGGGAGGGGGGGCACCTAGTTTCTACCAAGCGGATTATCTAGTCAATTTGAGTTAATGGGGACTCAGATCAATTTTCTGAGGCACCAGGCCCCTACTCCATAATGGCTATTTGGTGTGTAAGGTGACTGCCCTATCCTCCCTAGCTATGGATAGGGGGTGGGGTGAGGGGTGGTTGATTTCTTGGGTGTCTGATTATTTGGGTTAAGGTTGATCGGTCACCATCTCTATGTACGGTGACCCTGATCCCACGTCCATTTCCTTTGGTAGATAATCATCTCGGTGGGTGTGAATTTCTACCCCGTAGATAGTGGAATCTATCCCGGCGGTGGAAGGAGATCTCCCTGGGATAGGAATCATTGCCTGTGGGAAGTCTTCCCCTGTTTCGGGATAGGGGATCTATCTCCTAAGGTAGCAGTTATCCGGGGGAAGAGGGAATGAGTCTTTGTTTTTTAGTGAGTCGTATGATAGATAGGCAGGAGACAGGAAAACCTATCCCACCTTGACTGTCTGTGGTGATAAGGAAGTCTCGTGGTGAATAAAGCCCTTAGCCTTTAGATATAGTAGGGGTAGGGTAGGGTAGGGCATTCATGTGTATATGAGCAAGTGACTTTGATCTATCCTGCCCGATTCATAGAGTCTAGGCCCTCCAGTTGGTTCCACTCTTTGAACACCTCTTCCCCTTACCCGATGGAGATGGACAACATGCAGCATCCATCTATTACATATGATAGAGGCCCCACCTGCAGCTCCAGTCTCATGACCATCTATCTCCTCCAACTATCTCTGGGGGTAATGTTCCCACCAACCCCACCACCCACAATGGCCGACCCCACTAAGGGGGGTGGGAGGCCCCCCCTACAGGGAGGTAGATTATAGTTAGTTGGGTGGACCCCACTATCCTAAGGCACCAACCCCACCGACCAAGGCATTTGCCACCACCCAAGCTCCTAACCACCCAAGCTTCACTATCGACCATAAGGCCCATCTCTATATCCTCCCACCCCCCCGGTAGGTGGAGCAACTCTATAGCCTCCCACCCAAGGTCTATTACGGATATCCTCGCATGAATATAATATACTGGGGCCCTTATAATATAGGGGGGTTGGTCCTGCATGCATGAAGGGCCCGACTACTAGAGAACCACAACCTCTGGTGAATAGTAGGGCCCATAACTATGATTCACCCCCACCTGACCAGCCCTGCTTTCATCGGGACTGACCTATTCGCCTCATGGTCAGTGGGGTTCACCAGTGGGGTTTGTGGTGAGCGAAGCTCGAGCAGTGAACGAAGCTCTTCTAGTTCATCGGTGGGTGGAGCCGCCTGAGAAAGAAGCCCTGGTCGGTGGGTAAGGAATATATGGTTGGTGTAGTTTGCCTGACCCCACCAAAGTAACCACCAACCATGCCCTAAGATGAATGGGTAACTATAATGGGGGGGTGGGGTTGGTTCACCTAGGCCCCTCTACTTGGAGGTAGATTATATTCATGGGAGGGCCTCAGGTCGGTCCCGAAGCAGGGCTAGTCGGTGGGGTCCGCTCTACATCTCTATATCCTCCCACTTTAAGGTGAATAGGTCGGTCCTACACGAAGGGCCCGACGAGAATTTTTAATTAATTAGTAGATTAATCAGCCCACTACAATAAGCTAGCAACTCGGCTATCCTTGCCACCCTCTCACCCCTATATCCTCCCATGAATATAATCTACCTCCAAGCAGGGGGGCCTGGTGTGGTTGGTGTGGGAGGGAACTATAGTGTCATGGATGGTAGTTTGTATCCCAATGTTTAAGACTTCACCCCTGCCAGGGGACTCGACTCGACTTTTCTATCTCATTCGTTTGGAAGTCCCTATATTCTTTGACATCAGGTCAAGATGCCGCCTCACATCATATTATGTAGATAAGATACAACCAGAATGAAAGGAGTCACTTGACCTTATGAACCATCCTAGGTGACCAAGAATTAGATTGATCACCCTTCTTATTATTGTTGGGGTGAACGACCACTGCATCTCCTAATGGGTCGAGTTAGGGATGATTGACAATTAGAAGTCCGATGCATTGCATTAAAACCTTTCCCTTGCTCTTTTGGGCTATATAGAATAGGGGGGAAGCCAAGATGTCAGATCGATTGGCTTGATTAATGGTAAGCTCGGCCCCTTGAGAGAACAACTATATAGTATATAGGTTCGAGGGTAGACTAAAGACTGCAAGCAGAGCTATATAGTTCTATTTCTAGTTCTAGTTGGGACTGCCTCGAAACTTAATCCCCCACCCAACTATTGCCTCCCACCCACCCAGCTACCATAGAATTTTAGAGGCCTAGGAATTTTGGTCAGCCTACTCTATATAGCTGGATCTCCATCTCTAGATATAGAGGAGAGACTACCTTGCTCGAGTTGGGAGGTCAAGGGAAATGAAGTTATGGCCCTCTCTCAATCGAGTCCCCCCTATCCCTATCTATATATGGGGTTGGGACCTTGCTAGACAGTAGATAGGTATAAAGGGCAGCGAGGGACCAGCTCAGCTATATAGGCGGGAGGTCGAGGCCATGGATAGCCACATAGAGATAAGGGGGCCCTTGCTAGACAACATCTATGCTTGGGAGGTCAGGAGAACTATAACTATAATTGGAGTTGGCAAACACTCCCACCCCTATCCATCTGGGGGGAGGCCCTATCTGAACTATGCTAGGAAAGTACTCCCCCACCCCCGTACGTACGGGTGGGGTTGGGAGAGTAGAGTGATTAGAAATGGAAAATGGGGAACCTCCAGCTGGATCAAATCCCCAAATAGATCACATAGTATAGATAGGGAAGGGGGCCTAAGCCATAGCCTAAGTCTAAGCCTCGACATTCTATGTGTTATTGACTAGTTACTAGTGGGACAGATTATGTCGCCTATAGAATATGTCGCCTAAATGTATATATATAGTAGGGCCCTACTCCCACCTTCTTGGGCATGATCAAGTCAGAAAGAGGGGAGAAAGGGAGAGAGCTAGCTAGATCTAGCTTTGGTTGGAGCAAAGTTGGCCTAACATCAACATCTATAGGGGGTTGGGGGGTTGGGATTGTCCAGAATGGCTGGTGTGACCGGAACCCAGTCGATCCTTCCCCACTAGAGCCAAATAGACCTATAGGGAGGCACACCCGACTTTGGTTGGATTTGAGCATCCAACCATCTCAGTCCCACAGATACTCTATATGATGGTGTATATAGTCTAGTCCGGTTTCATGATCGGACAACTAGATATATAGCCCACATCACATCGATTAGAAATTTTTACCACTACCACTTCTTCCATTCCATCATGGGGTGGGGTAGGGTTGATTGAGGGCTATGGAGAGGACCATTTCCACTTTCACATTACCACGACCACATCGATGCAAAGGTCAGAGTGGAGGAATGAATCTTTCGTGAGCAGATACCCCATGGAATTGTAGGGCCCTGAAAAGTGCCCATTCATTTAGACCTCAGAGACCTCAAATGAATTGAGAAAAAGCAGACAATTTGAAGTCCATCCTCCTGGGCCATAGATCAAAATGGGCCTAGAAACTGTGCCTTAGTTTGTAAGGGAACAATTGGAAACTGGGAACCATGTCAATAAAGTAGTTCATTCCCACCCAAGGTGAATATCTCCAACCCTAAATTCTGACCAGCACTTCATGGCCGACCTATTTGCCAACTCTATAGCCTCCTGCCTGCCCCCCTGAAACTTATTGCCTCCCACCCAAGACAGCCTTTGGCACTAACCATATGGAACTATAATGGGGGGGTGGGGGGGCAGTGGGGTGAGAGGCCTTAGGTGGGGTCCGCTACATCTCTATATCCTCCCACCCCCCTAGTGGGCTTCGCCCTGGTCAGTGGGGTCCTAGGTATGGTCAGTGGGGTTGGGGCCCTGGATGGTGGGGTCTTGCGAGGATAGGAAAGGAGCCACTGATGACCGATGAAAGCAAGTGTCCGGGGGCCCTCAAGCCAATTAATTAAAGGTAGGGTGGGGCTGCTTCAGACTTCTTGTTCCCACCCACCCGGACTCATGACATAAAGCTGGGTTGTTCGGATCTCCAACTATGCCCTTCTTTACTGCCGGGCTTGGAAGGAGGGAGCCACGTTAACGGATTCACTACTATGGATCACAAATGACCAAATTTCACATAGGTTAGGATTCATGAATCAAGGTTAGGAATCAGGCGGAATGGAGCCACTACTATTGGTTTGGTTATCATCTCCTACAGATTAACAATGATAGAGGGCTGGGGAGGAATCAAGAGGTGGTGACTATTACCATTGTTCTGAGGCTCCAGGTTCAACTTGTCAGAAAAGCTAGAAGGCTTGTCTTTCCCCATTCAGGTTGTTGGGAAGCGAGGGAGAGCACTCATTATAGAGAGAAGTTCTCCACTTGTCACGGAAAAGAAGCGAGGTTAGGAGGAGAAGTGGGTGAAGAATAAAGGCAGAAAGAGGGGCATCAAAGAATCCAGGTTGAGGGGGAGGAGGTGGAATCAAGCAGCAGGATGGGATGGAAAGAAAAGGTGTCCGGGGGCCCTCCAATGAATTCAAGGTAGGGGCTTGTGACTGGGCCATTGAATGTCTTACTCCCACCAGCCACTTATCTCCTTATCTACAGATTCACTCTATTGGTTTGTTCATTGGGGAGGATGGATTGCCTAGGTTGGGAGAAAGAAAGCAAGAAAGCGAGGGAATGGACTCCTTGTTCTTCCCTAGTTGATGAAAGAATTCAATGCTGGAGTCGATGGGCTTGGTAGGTGGGAGTTAATACACTGATCATCGTCAATGAACCGGGTTTTTCTCTCCAAAGAAGGGAGGGGGCAGAGGGGTTCTTTGCATTCACTCATAGGACTCGATGCCCCGGTTCACTAATAGGAATAGGCAATTGTGCATTATTCCTCACCTAAGTATCGAATATGGTCACTAGCTTGGATGCTTTTGATACTCAATCTGGCGATATAGTTGATGCCACTGTAATATGGCATCTTTACTCTTTTTTAAAGGGTAAAGATTGATGCCATATTACTATAATAGGGGGATCTATCTTCAAAATATTTCTTTCTTTCTCTCTCTGCTGAACCCTAACTGATATTTGATGAAGGTGGACCGAAACCCTGGAGAAGAAGGAAGAACTAGGTCATATCGGCCTACCTCTAGGCAATAGAATTTCTTGTCCTCTCAGGGCCTTACATACAATCTGTTCTTCTATCAAATTCTGGTTGCATCAAAACAAACATTTAAGTCAACCCATCATGAAACAAATTGCTAGTGGTTCCACTCCAAATCTTTCTCAAGTCCCTTTCTTAGATCCTCTTCTCGTCCCCACCCAGGTCTTTCTTTATCGATACGAAAGACTGTTTCAATGTTTCAAGGCTGCCAGGAGAGGGAATCTCAGGGAACTATGATTCCCGATGAACCACTCGGCCCCTATGCTTTGCACCCACCCTATTCGCCTTAGGGGGGCCCCCACCCTGCCCTTTGGGACCGACCTATTTGTCTCATGGTCGGTGGGGTCTAGCGGACCCCACCGGGGGGGTGGGAGGCTATAGAGTTTGGCCATCAAAGTAACCCACCGGAAGACCATACTCATCTTTGGTCAGTGGGGTTGGGACTGACCAAAGGCTGGTGGACCCCACCGACCATGCCCGAAGGGACTGACCATGCCCTTTGGGTCCTAAGGCCAATATGGTTGGCTACTGAAGGCGGGCCAAGGGGTGGGTGGAAATAGGGAGGTGGCCTCCCACCTCCCCCCCAAGATGAACCCGAAGGGCTAGGTTGGTCCCGAAGGGCTGGTGGAGTTGGGGCCGGTGGATGGTGGGGTCCGCCAACCCCACCGGCCCCCCCTACCCTTCGTGTAGGACTGACCTATTCTTCTTTTTGTGGGAGGATATAGAGATGGGCCTTGGATGGTGGGGTCAATAGTAAGTGGGGGGAATTATAGCAGGTGGGTGTAGGGAATTCTAGTTGTAACTAGTGGATTAATTTCCTATCCCTTTGGGACCGACCTATTCGTCTTAGGGGTTAATTAATCAGCCTGCTAGCCCCCCTACTTGGAGGTAGATTAATTGGTGGGAGGAAGATAAAGCAAGGCCACCCATCTCATCCCTTCTATTCCCTCCCACCCACCCACCCACTCGTATAGTGGCACCAATGGTTTCAACGCGTCAGGGACAACTAAGATGGACCCACACAGGTTCGGATATTTTCAAATAGAAGAGCCCTACCTCTGCCTCTATAGTGGGGGGTGTATTAGAGAACACAAAATCCATGATGTTAGGGAGGTTACGATGACTAGTGAACTGATTATTGGATAAATACAAATGGATGCCCCTACCTCTATAGTCCAACATCGCTCACTCCAGCAATCTTGTTGTCCCCCTTAGAAGAAAGAACAGGCACAGGCCCATTCTAGATGGGTGGGGGGGGGGAATTCTAGTAGAAAGGTCAACTATAGAATAGAACCCCTATGGGTCCTTCTTGTCCCACCCATAGCGGCGGACCCCACCGACCAAGGGCGACCAACCCCATCGGCCTTAGAATAGTGGGGCGGCTGGGTAGGGAATCAACAGCTATAGTTTCCCACCCACCTGAACCTACTATAATGGTTCTCTGGTAGTCATGGGGGTGGGAGGCCCCCCCAGGAGGTAGATTATAGTTAGTTGGCCTGCCTTCGGTAGCTGACCATATTGGCCAAGGGGTGGGTGGGTGGCAATAGGGAGGTGGCCTCCTATTCCCCCCCGGGGTTGGACCAACCTATTCATCTTAAAGTGGGAGGATACAGAGATAGGCCTTGGATGGTGGAGTCCACTGAACCGCACTGACCTATTCGGCTTAGGGGGGTGGGGCGTGTGAATTGAATAGAGATCAGTAGGTAGATCTCTATTCTATATGCCCTACTATGGATAGGGCCACCCTATAACTATAGAAAGGGGGGGTGGGGGTGAGCAGGCCCCCCCCACTATAGTTTAACTAGAAAGGGGTGGGGCGCTCCCCCCAGACCCATTATGAGAGGGCCCCTACTATAACTATTAGAAAGGGGTGGGGGGGGCCTTGGCCTTGCCCTCTCCCTATGGTTCGACCCTTGCCCTAGGGAGACCCAAGCTGACTGGTTTCCCTCACTCGTACAATCGATGAAACCGAGATGGTCAACTCCATCGTCAAATGAATAGGTGAACAAGTAACGATTTGACACCAGATATTTGGAGGTGTGGAAAAAGCTATTGTAGGAAGTGGGGAAACTATGAAAGAATGACGATTCTACTCAAGGTTTTCACATAAAGACCCTTCAATTCTGGAAAATAGATTGCAATTATGGGTACTTGGGAGCGTATTGGTGGAATGAACGGAATACGAATAGGTTACATAATGTGGTCAAAGATCTTAGGTTGTAACTTGATCATGAGAAAATTAGTTGATGTTGTCCCCGTGAAGCATGGGAAGTGCCGAACATTGGGAACTGCCCGGGCAAGAGTTAGAAACAAGAACGGGGAGAAGCAGAAACCACTTGGGTGAAAAAATTGATTATATCTCACCCTTCATCCTTCATAGCAATTGGGGATCGAAGGGCACCAAATTTGATAACTTATGGAGGGAAAGATGGAGTAGGAGCATGCTACTAAAGACGTAGTAGCACATGTTGGAGAGGCCTCCGTCGATAATGTACGAACAGGATACG
Source organism: Sequoia sempervirens (assembly GCA_007258455.2). Taxonomy (NCBI): domain Eukaryota; kingdom Viridiplantae; phylum Streptophyta; class Pinopsida; order Cupressales; family Cupressaceae; genus Sequoia; species Sequoia sempervirens. The sequence goes on along the minus strand of VDFB02058242.1, from coordinate 540,052,974 downwards.
GGTCCAAAGGCAGGGTCAGATGGGGTTTAGCCGATGGAGATATTGACTCTTTAGGGAACCAATGGCGCGTCAACCATGTCAGACTGGGACCAATCGATATCCAAATGGAACTAATTCTAGCTTCTCCCGAAGGAGTTTTCAATGCAAAATTCGTACGATACGAAAAGATTCATACGATGTTCTTTCGCTCCAGTCACCCCAACTTCGAATCTTGGGGGGAATGGTAGAACCATTGAGGGGGGAATAGTAGAACCATTGAATAGTGAGGCTTTTGTCCTCTTGATGCAGCATTGAACTTGCTGAACCCCGCCGCCCTACTGCATGTGCTCCCATGGCTGTGAATGGCGCTGGGAGCCCTCCAAGTATTCAGACTGCATTGGCCTTTTAAGCCATCTATTATATACGTGATACGACTGATGATTGATATCGTCATGTTATGTATATAGTATGGAGTATGGAGCATGGACTACATCACTCTAGTCTCAGTCATGAATGGATGGACTGCATCACTATAAGATTAGACATGTTAGTTGGGAATGGATGGAGTCGGGAATAGATGGACTAGACCCCGCATTGCTATAGGACTAGACCCCCCCTCTCTATAGTTGCATAGCATCACTGCATCAACCACTCAACCAATGGGTGGCCACTCATATTACATCCAGACCGCATCATTGTGCCTCCCCACCCCTTTCCCGCCGTGAGGCTACCCCCTTTCTAGACTAGACTAAACACCAACTAGACTGAACCAACTATAGAACTTAACCCCCCACCCAGGGGTGTGGAGGGAATTATAGTTCAGGGGTTCAGTGGTTGCCAACAGTTGGCTACTATCTCCTCCCACCCATAGCGGCCCCCCCACCCAGCTTTGACCCCACCGACCGAGGCTCCTAACCACCCAAACTCCTAACCAGGGGGGGTGGGAGGATATAGAGTAAGGCATAGCTGGTTCAGCGGTGAGCAAAGATCTTCTGGGTAGTTAGAAGTGTTGGTTCATCAGTGGGCGAAGCCAAGTAACCCACCGACCATACTCACCTTTGGTCAGTCCAAAGTAACCCAACCCCACCGACCAAAGGCGAGTATGTAGACGGTCCCAAGGGTGAATGGGAAATCAGTACCAACCCCAACGACCTATTCACCCTTGGCATTCCTGACTTGCCCTTCAGGACTGAAGGCATGCCTTTAGTAGCCAACCATATTGGAAATATAATGGGGGGGCTACTGAAGGTAGGCAACGGGGTGGGTGGGTGGCAATAGGGAGGTCGGTCCCGAAGGGTGGGTGGGAATTGTAAAATTTTAAATCATAGTTCCACCCAGGGTTAGGGGGGATCATTGTTGTTGGTAGTTAAATTGGCATATCAAAATTGAGAAATTTTTTGGCTCATATGACTGCGGCCCCCCTGCTTGGAGGTAGATTAGTAGCGGGAATTCTAGTTGATAGATTATTGTGACCCATTAATGAAGATAGGAGGGACCTTATTACCCTACTTCCTCTACCACCCAGAATTCATTAACCTACAAATAATTTTCCCCCCACAATTAATCTACCTCCTAGGGGAGCCCGCACTGCTTTGCCATTAATCAGCCATGTCACTTTACACCCAACTATAACCCTAACTAATCTGCCCAAGGCCCATCTCTATATCCAATTAATCTACCCCCCTGCAGGGAGGGCCCCCCTTGGTGGGGTCTTGGGGGGGTTAGCGTATTCTAGCAAGATGATTAATGAACTGATCAATATAACCCCCCACCCAACTATAGTTCCCTCCCACCAACTAATCTACCTCCCTGTAGGGGGGGCTAGCAAGTGGCATTAATTAAAAACTATAGTTCGATGAGTAGCTCCCTCGACCCTTATCTATCTACTGGGACTAACGAATGTGGTTCTATCTATATCTATGGGGGTTGAGGGACTCCCCCAGAACTAGAATTCCCTCCCACCTCAAATCATAGTTCCCTTATTCTAGTAGGCGTACATGAACTACAATTCCCACCCAACCCATGGAACTATAGTTTCCCCGGGTTGGGTGGATAGTTGGAGGATGAAGGTTGAAACTTGACTGCATTCAATCAAGTTGTCTCTTCATAGCAAAGTCATTTGACTTGGGTTTTTTGATGTTCCTATTTGAACTTCTCTTCTAAGACTATAAGAGCTGAAGTTTCCACGGCCTAACCGTTGCTTCAAACTTCTTGGCACAGCTAAGCTGGATGCTATCATCCATTATATACATCATAGGACTTGCCGAGGTGGCCAATAGTTAGAATAGTAGGGTGGGGGATACAACCCCACCAACCTAAGGCTGGGGCCACTGACCTAATTAATCAACCAACCCCACCGACCTGCCCGAAGGGACCGACCTGAGGCCCTCCCAAGAATAGAATCTACCTCCAACTAATCTATCAGGACCCTTATAATATATAGGTTGTGCCTTTGGCATCGACCATATAGCCTTAGGGGGCTCGGATGAACCCGAAGGGTAGGTCACGTAAGCGCTAGGTTGGCCTTCACCAAAGCGCACCTCTGATTGAACCAGAAGGAGATTCCTGCCCACACCCCCTGGTAGAAAAAAAACAACTATCTTGGATGGTAAGACTGATAGAGGCCCATCGAGTATGAACTGACCTGGGGTGTGGGATGAGACGGTTGTCGAGTGGGAGTAAGGGATGTCTTGAAGTGGGGCTGAGAGCAATCTAATGAGGGGGTGTGGGCCCTATCCTCCCACCCACGGGTAACCTTCTGGTTGAACGAATAGCTAGAACTAGAATAAGATAAGGGGACTTCATTCCTTTTACCCACCCTGCAAATGCCATCCACTAGCTGGTTTAACAATTCTCTATCGAAGGTGGAGGATGTAAGGAGGACGCTCGCTCGGACTGCCGATCCATCCTAAGGCCAATAGGTCGGTGGGGTTTGTGGGGGTACTCCTCCCTGACCTTCACCTCTGGTTAGCCACCCTTCACCTCCAGGATAGGAAGGAAAATAAAGCATGCTCCAAAACTACTTGACCAATAAGAAAGGGCTGAAACAAGAAAGGGAGGGCTGATTGAACTGGAGCTAGATGTCATTGGAAGCTACAGCCCCCTGATGAAGGTCGTTTGGTTGGAAGGCCGATATAATGTATGGACAGAGTACCCCATGTCGAAGGGAAACGACTAGCTATAACAGGTAAACTAATCAACTACCGGGTAATGGGGCTCTATCTAACTTGTTTGGAGCTACCGGGCCAACATCAACTACTTTCTCTAGGAACGCACCTCCATCAACTAAAGAATGTTAGGATCTTGAGTTCCCCATAGAATTGTAGGGCTATAGTCATTGTTTCTTTCCATTAGCCCCTACCCTTAGAATAGTAGGGCTATGGCCCCTAAAATTCTATGGGCTACTTTATCGAGCCCATAGAATTGTAGGGCCATCGGTCCAATTCCCTAACTACTTCTATAGGGCTTGGGCCAAATAGAAGTAGTTAGGTCCAGGTTGAAGTCCAAATTCCTTCCTTTCTTTGGGTAGTCCTTCATTCATTCCCTTAGTAGTCAAGTCTTGTTGGCTTCATTCACCCTCGGTAGCTTCATAACCAATTCTAGAGTAAGCATTCCTCCTAGCTTGAGTTACATATCCAAGAAAGCTCGCTGGGGGAGATCAAGAAATGAACACCAACCTCTCCATCGCACACTGTGCAGGGGTGAAGCTTGCAACATTTTAGATGTTAGGTGGTAGGGACTAATCAAATAAAACTATTGGGAGGCAAGGCAGGGCAATCTTAACTGAACAATTCAACCAGCCCTTAGAATAGTAGGGGCTTGGGTTCAAGCATTTTAGCAGGAGAGCTTGGTGGATAGCTATAAACCAATTCTATCATCCTCAACTCTAACTGGACTACCTTCCATCCAGCCACCACCTTCCTCAAGTCAGTGGGGGCCCTCCCCGAGTGAGCAAAGAAACTATTTTGGTCACCTCTTCTCATTCTCACATCTCTTCATGATTGAGATTGAGAGGTCAAGATAGTTGCCATAGAATTTGAGGGGGCCCTTAAAATAGTAGGGCTCCTTGCCCTTAGATGAATTCTATTTCTTTGTCTACTGTTACCATCCGAATATAATATTCTAGTAACTATCCTGCGGGAGGGAAGGCCCCTCCCTTAGAATAGTAGGGCTATGGTAGTATGGAGTTTATGCTATTACAAGGCCCTTCACCTCCACTAGCTATTCTTTCTTCTCCCACCTACACAGATAGGCTCCAGAGAAGTTAGGTTAACAAATGATGTTTCTCAACAATCAATCAAGGGTGAATGTCAGATGGACGTTACTATCCTGGGATTTATTTTCTTCGAGAAAGGCTCCGTGGGTGAGGGGAGCATTTCTACCATAACCTCCTAAAGCAGGCCTGCCTGGGTGGGGGGAACTAAACTATAATGGGGTGGTAGGGGGGCGGTTGGGTGGGAATCATAGTTCCCTGGGAGGCAAGAACAATTTTGTTACCAGACCAAAGGAGTTGGTGCTGCTGAACTTGATTTCCAAAAGCTTCCCTACGGGGTGTTGCTAGCCCTACAATTCTATGGGGTTGGACTTCCTTTTGGAAAAAGCTGGACGGCTGAAAGTAGGAGCCCATGGTTAGCATCGATCAGGTTTATGAACTATCCTGATAACGAGGGAGCCAAAGAGTTCAGAAGGAGATAGCCGGTGAGCCCATATATTCCTTGGGCACTTCCATATTTGGATCCTCTAGTTAGTAGAGGAGAGAGAAAGCATTATTCTCCCTGCCCCCGGGTTTCCAATAGGAGATGGTCTGGTAGGATGGGAAGGATGGAGTAAACTTCTAGATATCATCTCGATGGACGGTTGGATCTACTATGTGCCCCACTGACTTGTTGTAATTGTCAACTTCATTCAATCCATCTGATGCCCCAAATAATCTATCTTCTTCTCCCTCCCTCCCCAGCGTGAGCTCTCTATCCATCCAACTATCATGCTTTCATTAGCCGGGTAACCTTCCTTTATACTGGTTGAACAAACAATCCAATGATTCCATCCCTCACCGGGCCATCCTTCACCCCCAGGGCTCCTCGTGAATTCTCCTTGTTCGGCCATTAATGAAAGCATGCTAACTGATTGAACTGACTAGTTGGACTACTATCTAAGAGATTAGCTTGTTCTCAGTCAGTTGGAACCTCATTATTGACATGGGATGGAAGCTCGTCGAAGAGTAGAGCCCATAATAACTTAGGTGAGCTAGATGTTTGGATGGAAGCTCGGATTAAATAACGACCTAAACTGAACACCTTAATGAGAAAGTTGAACAACAACTAGTGCTAGGGAAGACTCAACCGCCAACCATGCAGGGGTGTGGGAAGGGAGTTCAAGTAGGAGCTAGATTATATATGTCATATCCTCCCTCATTATCTCTGAGATTGGCTGGTTAAGGCACTCAACTACTATCGATAAAAGTTATATTTCCACTGGCGCCATAGTAGTTGTTGTATTCCCCTCCATCTTGAACTACTAGAGCTAATACCTGGCCATCTGTGCCACCGGTTAGGGGAAGGTGGGTTCGTGCTCTAGTGAATGAAGGAGCTGTAGTTATAGCTGTAGTTCCCTCAACCTAAGACGTATCAACAATAATCTACCTCCTTGCCTCCCACTCCCCTACGGCTTCTATGGGCCCATAGGGGGGTCGGTCCTGCATGCACGAAGGGACCTCCAAGAAGAACCCCCTACAGGCTCCCACGACCCTATGACTTCTATGGGTGAATCGGCTAGTCTCGAAGGGCCCGGGGGGGCCTAGTGGGGTTTGTAGAGGAAGTTAGAACAATCTCCTCTAGTTGGACCTTCTCCTCCCCGGGGGCTAAGGTGGTGTTGTCTTTCTCGAGAAGCCAGCCTTCAAGGAAAGGATAAAGAACTATAGATATTCTTCCCTCACCCCTGATTCATTATTGATTGTCTAACTCGAGGGTGTAGGTGAGTCAAGCTCCCACAGGCAAGCAGAAAAAAAAAGGTAGCATTACAACTTCCATCTGTATCTGGCCATCCTGAACTGAGTAGTTGAATTCTAGTTGTCACTATCCATCCCACCCCCAGTAGATGTTGTTGCCTCCTAGTTGCCCATCTCCTACTTTTTATCTTCTATTGGCGAGAAAGGCAAGGCATATCAACAATAATCTACCGAATACCAAAGAACCACAGCCTCATCCATTGTTTACCATATTGAACCAGGGCATTACTAGATTTACTCTAATGGGGGGTTCATTGCTGTTATATCCATCAACTACAATCTCAGTTGTAGTTGATCCAATCAATCTAGAACCAATTTACCTCATTGACTGGTAGTTTCAAAAGCATCCGAGCTAGTGACCAATACATAGTGGCTAAGAGGGCTACGATGGTTGATTGAGTCTAAAAAGCACCTAGAGTACCCCTTCCAAACTGAGAGTTTGTGTCACCCCTTCCGGATCGAAAACTAGCAGCAGAGCCTATGAAGGTAGCATACATAGGAAGGAGAGGTAGAAGCTAGAGGAGCAATAGGGGTAAAGGCGAGAGATTCACCCACACCAGTTTATGAACCATCTATGTAAGTACGTAGGATGGAGGGATTTGAATTAGTAGGCCCTACTATTCGCCAGGGGTGGCATTGGGTTGGATGGCTTGATTGATTGGCATATAGAAAAGAGAGAGAGATTCCACTTAGGCTAATCAATTGTTTGTACAAGATTCTCACATGGGTGGGTGGTGGAGTGGGCATTTCTAGTGGGAATGGGTAAATGCTTGCACCCCGACAAGGGCAGGAGATTGTATTATCTTGAAAAAGTTCCCATCCTATTCAAGGGTAGGAGAGAGGATACCATGCTCACCACATGGGCCCCTTACAACAAGAGTTTTCCATTCCAAGCCTGATAGCCACTGGTTTCAAAATCTCGCTAGGCTGAACTACATATTGAGTTATTCTCTGTTTAGGCCATGCCTGTTAGACATCCATCTACCCTTCATCCTTTGGTTGGGATGGTGTTAATCATATTCTATACGCCTGTGGGGTTGGGTGGGGAGCATAGTCACCAACACCATAATGTACCTTTCTCTTCCCATCCTGATGCCTATCGTTGGAACATTCCTTTCATAGGAGGAGTCCCTTTCTATCTTAGGTTAGGGTGGTTTTGAGTGTTTTGATATCAAGGAACAGTAGTTGCAGAGCACCTAGTATGGGTAAAAGCATGATCATTGGCTAAAACAACTGAATCCCCTTTGTCGTAGTAGGGCCTCGCTCTTCATACGGAATATCTATTGAAACATCTGAGTCAATAGGCCTACTATTCTAGCTAGGGCTAGTTCTCTAACGGCCTAGATATTTCATAATTATTCATGAAGGGTATGGCAAGAGCATTCAACATGCGACTCACTCAGTGTGGGATACAACTACCAAAATGGGGGCCTCTTCGTTTGGTAGGTGGTCCGCTTGCCCCTCCGTGTCATTTATGCCATCTTTTATCAGCCACAATCTAACCTCTTTCTATGCCTCTCCCGTAACTGGTGTTGCCCATAGAATCGTAGGGGCTACTGGTCCTTCGACTAGATCCGCTACTCTAGCCCTGCTTCTCCCGCAACCGAAGTGAGAAGGGTCTAGGTCCCGATTTGGAACAACCACTACTAGTGGGGTTGCTGGTACTGGACCGACTAAGTCAATTGTATAATCGATTGCTACTTCTCCAATCCCCTCCCCTCCAATTAAGTAAGCGGAGTTTTTCCTATTGAATCACTCAATAAACTCAATCTACTGAACCACTGATAGAATCCCTACTATTTGTAACAGATGGGGATGCTGGTCATGGATCCATAGGAACTAGGAAACGAACTGCAATTAAAGGGTGTATCTCAATCTTGATCCAGAAATGGAACTGCTGGATATGGGTCTCGATCTCAAGACTTAGAATCTTCAACTCACTCATGGAGGTGGCCGGTTTTGCCCTGTTATTCATGATGCTTGGTCTCAGTATCACTATTGGACTAACTCTAGGTAGAACAACTGCCTGCACTTGGCTTTGTTGCTTATGGCATTGTATAAGCATCTGAGGTTGCAAACCAACTGATGATCTACCGGGCTACATCAACAATAATAGTGTCGGGCTGCCTGGGCACAATCAACCACATAATCTATTGCTACTCTTGGTTCCACCTCCAAGTATTCTTTTTTCAGGGTTTTGTTCAAGTAAATGTCATTTGCCAGCTACACCCTATTGCCTCCCCCCCACCCCCGGGGGGTGGGGGTGATCCCGGGGACATTTTTTAGTGAAATTTGAAGTGTCTCCAATACTCTAGAATTAAGCACCATTAGAAAGAATTCAATGTCCTGATTCCAACGCAACTTGAATGGAGCGAAACAAAGTCTATTTGCTCAAGTTACAGCTAGTCAAACTTTCAGTCAAACTACCCTCAAAGGTCATCTAGGGGTAAAAAAATGATCATCTTAGAAATTGATGGAAGCGGCGTCAAATAAAAGGTTTCATTGAGATGATTCTGCCAATGCTCATTTCATCAAAATCTGACATCTTATGCTCAAGATATTGGCAGTCAAAGTTCGGTTGACTAGAGGGTACAACTGATGACATCATCATGCTGACGTGTCAGTCCGTACTGAATGGATGATGACATGGAAAAATCTCTGCATGACATGTGGAAGCTAAGTCATATTGTACAGACCAATCCTATAGCAACACATGTCCAACCGTACATCACAAGTGGTAGTCCAGTCGGCATACAATTTGCTTTGTCATCATACACATTAGTAGCTTCGTCAGCATCCTCGGCAAATAGGAGCTCGACACATGTCCTCCCAACTGTCAACAATTTCATTGGTTTGTTTTAACAAAATGTTTATTGGGCTCGACCCTGTGACTTCGTCAATAATTGCCAGTCGTTTAATTGCTAGCCGTTTGACCGTTGAGCCCGTCGATGGCCGTTTACTATATATGGACATCTGATTTGTTTTGTTATGTTGGTCAGCAGAGGTTGGTGTTAAAGCATGGCCGGCGCGGGTTGAACCCCCGACCGCATGACTCACAAAATGTATATGCACCAATGGACCACCAACGGTCATTTAATTATATATGGAGTTTATTTAATTTTGTTAAAGGTTGGATGGCCGAGCCTGACCAAATAGGCCCATATGGCTAAAAACCCACTTCAACCTCTCAACCTAAAAGGTCATAGAGGAAAAAATAGTCATTGTATGAGCTATTCAAGGGGTTTAAGCCATTAATTTGATGGTTAGGCCTATTTAGGCATATTTTATGTATAAAAGGAGGTAGTAGTCCTTTGTTTGGCCAAGTCGAGGTGGTGAGAACCAGAGAATGCTTAGGAGATTCTGAAGACATTTCCGCACATCAGAGGAACGTCATGCTGCTGTGCTAAAGGGAGATAGTCTTGAAGCATTTGTAACTATTTTTGGAGTATAATCGGATCAGTCACTCTATTGGAGAGGGGCCTGGAGACGTAGTCCTTACAGATAAACTCCGTTATCAATTGCATTTGTTCTCCTCTTTATTTTCTCTCTTTCTTTTCAGTTCATTATCTTGGCAAGCATATTATGTTAATTTGTTCAATTAAGCATTGTATTAAGTTATCATTTACGTTAAGCATTCTGTAAACAATTGCCCTAGATCCTAAATAGATCAAGTTGGTATCAGAGCTTTGTGTGTGGCTAGTATTGCAAAAATTGAATGCTAACGAGATCCAAGATTTAGTGAGGTGAAGGAGAGCTTGAAGAATATAATCTTGAGATCGGAAGATGAAGAGCTAATCCACCATCACAAATGGAAGGGAAAGAAGGTGGACAAAGTTCAGAGCTCAATGAGAAGGATTTCCAGAAGGCATTTCTCAATATGAAGGCGATGGTGGAAGAACTTTATGCAGAAAAGAAGAAGCGCGAAAAGGGAGGTTCTTCGAAGCACAAGAAGTAGGTAGATCAAAAAGACACAGAGGAGAAAACTCTAGAAACTCCTTCTCCTCCATCTTCTCCCTCTTCTTCTTCTCCCCCTTCTCCTCCTTCTCCTTCTCCTTCTTCTGTTGTAAATCCATTTAAGAGCAAGTTTAAGCCTGTTATTAAGCTAGATGTAAAATTTGAGTTACCTAAGTACTATGGTGAGTTAAATGCTGAGAAGTTAGATGATTGGGTCCAACAAGTAGAAGTGTACTATAGGATTCAAGGCCTAGTAGAAGATGCTTCTAAGATCCAATTAGCCACTCTTCGGTTGGGAGGTACAGCTCTCACCTGGTGGGAGAGTAAGACTCAAGAAGAAATTGCTCGCAATGGTCATGTAAATATGTCTTGGATGGAGTTTGTTGCTTCCCTTAGGAAACAATTCTATCCTTTAGGTTACATGCAACAGTTAACCATGAATTGGTAGACCTTTAGGCAAGCTAAGGGGCAGTCTGTCCAGGAATATACTCATGAGTTTAGAAAATGGGCTATTGCTTTAAATGTTCCCTTGTATACCCAGGACACATTACTTAAGTACATAGGTGGTTTGCATTCTTACCTTAGGCACACTATCTTGATGTTGAGTCCTAACAATCTAGATGAGGTGTCTGTTCAAGCTACTCATTTAGAGTCAAGGGGTAAGAAAAATTTTAGTGATAACTTTTCTAAGAAGCCATCTAAATTCGAGGGTAAGTCTACAGGTAAAGACAAAGACAAAGATAAAGGCAAAGGGAAGAAGATAACTACAGCTAAGAAAGAGGGTGAGAAACCCACGTGCTCCCATTGCAAGAAAGAGGGGCATGATGATTCAAAATGTTGGAAGCTTCATCCTGAGTTGAGGCCGAAAAGATATGGAGGTAATAAAGGAAAGCAAAAGACTACTGCAGTGATTCAATAGGATCTTGGTTCTGACTCTGGAGATGAGACAAAGATTGTTGCTACCGGAATCCAAGGTAAAGGGAAAGGTATATCTCTCTCTTCTGATGCAAGTTTTTCTAATGCCAGTGCAAGTACAAGTAAAGAATCTTCTACTAAGGTTGATAAGCAAAGAAATGAATTGTTTCACATTTGTGTTGTAACAAAACACACTAAGGTTGATACATTGTTTGATACAGGTTCCCAAGTCAACTTAATATCTGAGGAAGTGGTAAAGAAATTAAATTTGGCTACAACGCCTCATCCAAAACCATATCCACTTGGATGGGTTTGCAATGATGCAAGTTGCAAGTAACTAAACAATGTAAATTGAGATTTGCTATCACTGCAAACTTTGTTGATGAGGTAGAAGTAGATGTAGTTCCTTTGGATATTTGTGGGCTTGTGTTGGGAAGTCCTTATCTTTATGATAGAAAAGCAATCTTTTATAAGGGGGAGAATAAGTATCATCTTTTTAAAGATGGGGTAGAATACATTGTATGGGAACATAAGGTGAAGACTAATCTTACACTAGTTAATGCTAGTCAAATGAAGAGGTTGGTCAACTCAAGTAAGAACTTTGTATTAATGCTTGTAAAATCTAAAGAAGATGATAAATCTAAGGCCTTCAAGGGGTGTGACCCAAAACATAAAGCTGAAATGGTCAAAATTATTTTCGCTTATGATGACTTGTTTTAGGAACCGAAGGGGTTACTACCCAAGAGAGAGATACAACATGAAATCCAGTTACAGCAGGATGTGCCACTTCCTAATATCGGCATGTACCATTTATTTGTTATGCAGAATGAGGAAATCAAAAAGCAAGTTCAAGAGTTGGTGGAAAAAGTAGTTATTCCTCCTAGTACATCTCCTTGCGGTTCTCCAATTGTGTTGGTTCCAAAGAAATATGTAACTTGGAGGATGTGCATCGACTACTGCGCCTTGAACAAGATAACGATAAAGAACAGGTATCCTCTTCCCAGAATTGATGATTTACTTGATCAGTTAAAACATGCAGTTTATTTCACTAAGTTAGATTTGTGAAGTGGTTATTATCAGACAAGAATTGCTGAAGATGATATTTGGAAGACTGCATTTAAGACAAAACAGGGACTGTTTGAGTGGTTGGTTATGCCTTTTGGGCTTTGTAATGCACCAACTACCTTTATGAGAGTCATGAATGATGTCTTTCATCCTTTTATTGATGATTTTGTCATAGTCTATCTAGATGATATTCTTGTATTTAGTCAAACTTGGGAAGATCATGTAAGTCATGTAAAGAAAATCTTTGATGTATTGAGAAAAGAAAAACTCTATGTAAAGATGTCAAAATGTGAATTTGCTAAGACATCCTTAGTGTACTTAGGCTATGTCATAGGGAATGGTCAATTGAAAGTAGACCCTACGAAGGTCGAAGCTATTGTAAACTGGCCTAAGCCAAGTACAGTCACAGAGGTTAGAAGTTTCCTAGGTGCAGTTCAGTATAGGAGAAATTTTATTGCAAATTTTTCTTATATAGCATCACCATTGCATGCATTAACTAGTACAAGAGCAACTTTTCAGTGGGGAGGTCCACAACAGAAGGCTTTTGACACTTTGAAGGGAAAGTTGAGCATCGCACCAGTTTTTGCCTTACCAGATCTACATCAACCATTTGAGATCGAGACAGATGCGAGTGGATTTGCCATGGGAGCAATACTCATGCAAGGAGGTAAACCAGTTTGCTACCACTCTGAAACTTTTTTAGGAGTAGTAAGTAACTATCCCACTTATGATAAAGAACTTTATGCTTTAGTTCAGAGTGTTAAGAAATGGAAACATTACATAATGGGGAAAGAAACTGTAATCCACACTGATCACCAGCCACTTCAGTATTTGCACTCACAATCTAAACTACAACAAAGTAGGCACTTTCGGTGGATGGGTTTTTTGCAACAGTTTCATTTGGTTATTAAGTATAAGAAAGGTACCCATAACAAAGTAGCAGATATGCTCTCTAGGCCTCCTATGATTAATGCTTTGATAATCCTTCAGAATAGTTCTATGGTTCATGAAATTTTTCAAGAATAATATGCTAATGATGAGAACTTTAAGGATATCTATGCTGCTTTAATGAAAGGTAAACATGTAGAAGAGAAAGATTATTATGTGCAGGATAAATTGTTATATCACTTGGGAAAATTATGTGTTCCAAGGGATGAACAAGCACAGTTATCAGAGAAGCACATACCTCATTGATTGAGGACACTTTGGGGTAAACAAAACATTGACTCAGCTGCAGAAATATTGTTATTGGCCTCATATGCAAGAAACTGTAACTAAGTATATTAGAGGTTGTGTTATGTGTGCAACTAGTAAGCCTAGTAACAGGAAGTTGGGTTTGTACACGCCTCTTCTTGTACCTTCTCATCCATGGGAAAGTGTGTCAATGGACTTTGTTGGGGGGTTACCTATGTCTAGGAAGGGACTTGATTATTTGTATGTAGTAGTTGATCGGTTCAAAAAATGTGTATTTTGATGCCTTGTAAGAAACAGGTCACTGCTGAACTGACAGCTCATATGTACTTTCAATTTGTATGGGTTCATTTTGGGTTACCTACTTCTATTGTATTAGATCGAGATTCTCAATTCTTGGGGGAATTTTGGTCAGCTTTGTGGGAACTCATGGACACCAGACTGAAGAAGAGTACATCCTTCCATTTGACTGGCGGAAAGACAGCGAGGTTATAAACAAGGACAGTTGTGCATCTACTCAGAGGGTACAATAGCAAGCACCTAAGTTGTGGGATGAGAGTCTTCATTATGTGCAACATGCCTACAACCATGCAACACACTCTTCTACTAAGAGGTCTCCTTTTGAGACATGCTTTGGTTATGTGCCCAAGACACCAATGGATTTTTCTTTTGGAAAAGATGATGTTGAAGATGGACACCATGATGTAGAGAAGGCTTTGAAGTTCATCTAGAAAGTCCAAGCAATTCATCAGGTAGTGGAAGCATAGTTGGAACAGAGCCAAGCAAAATACAAGGCTCGCCATGACAAGCATCGTACTGATCATCATTTTCAGGTTGGAGATCGAGTTTGATTACACATTAGCAAGGAAAGGATGCAAGGTGAAGGAAGAAAGCTTAAGCCAATTAGGTATGGTCCTTTTGAGATCCTTGAGAAGATTGGTACCAATGCCTTCTGCCTCAATCTTCCTCCATACATGCATATTTACTCGGTTGTCAATGTTGAGAATTTGAAGCTGTATGAGCCTCCAATGATACTGGATGAAGTCATAGACATTCAAGTTCCATCAGTTGATGACCTTTCACTAGAGTACATGTCAGAGTTGTCAGAGGATGTCATTCTCGACAAAAATGTCAGAACTTCACGAAGAGGAGCAGTTGAGTACCTTAGAGTGGGACTTAAGGGGATGCATCCAAGCAAGGCGAAATGGATGGAGGTTGGTAAAGTGAGGGAACTTTACCCTCACTTACTTTTCAAGTAATCAAGCTTTCGGAGGTCCAAAAGCTCTCTAGTGGGGAGGCCTGATCTGGGGGACATTTTTCAGTGAAATTTGAAGTGTCTCCAATACTCCAAAATTAAGCACCATCAGAAAGCATTCGGCATCCTGATTCCAACACAACTTGAACAGAGTGAAATGGAGTCTGTTTGCTCAAGTTACGACTAGTCAAACTCTCAATCAAACTACCCTCAGAGGTCATCCAGGAGGTGAAAAAAAGATCATCTTAGAAATTGATGGAAGTTGCATCAAATCAAAGGGTTCATCGAGACGATTCTGACAATGCTAATTTCATCTAAATTTGACATTGTATGCTCAAGATATTGGTAGTCAAAGTTTAGTTGACTAGAGGGTACAACTAATGACGTCATCATGCTAACGTGTCAGTCTGTACTGTACGGATGATGACATGGAAAAATCTTTGCATGACTCATGTCAGCTGAGTCATATTGTACGAACCAATCCTATAGCAACACGTGTCCAACCATACACCATGAGCATCACAAGTGGCAGTCCAGTCAGCATACAATTTGCTTTGTCATCGTACACGTTAGCAGCTTCATCAGCATCCTCGGCAAATAGGAGCTTGACACGTGTCCTCCCAACTATTGGCAATTTCATTGGTTTGTTTTAACAAATTTCTGTTGGGGCTCGACCCTGTGACATCGTCGATAATAGCCAGTCGTTCAACCATTGAGCCCGTCGGTGGCCGTTTACTATATATGGACATCAGATTTGTTTTGTTATGTTGGTCGGAAGAGGTTGGTGTTAAAGTGTGGCCAGCATGGGTTGAACCCCCAACCACCCGACTCACAAAATGTATAGGCACCGATGGACCACCAATGGTCATTTGATTATATATGGAGTCTATTTAATTTTTTAAAAGGTTGGATGGCTGAGCCTGACAAAATAGGCCCATATGGCCAAAAACCCACTTCAACCTCTCAACCTAAAAGGTCATCGAGGACAAAATAGTCATTGTACGAGCTGTTCAAGGGGGTTAAGCTATTAATTTGATGGTTAGGCCTATTTAGGAATATTTTATGTATAAAAGGAGGTAGTAGGCCTTTGTTTGGCCAAGTCTAGGTGGTGAGAATGGGAGAATGCTTAGGAGATTCTAAAGACATTTCTGCACATCAAAGGAACGTCATGTTGTTGTGCTAAAGGGAGATAGTCTTGAAGCATTTGTAACTGTTTTTGGAGTATAATCGGATCGGTCACTCCGTTGGAGAGGGGCCCAAAGAAATAGTCCTTACGGACAAACTCCATTATCAATTGCGTTTGCTCTCTTTATTTTCTCTATTTCCTTTTAGTTCATTATCTTGGCAAGCATATTATGTTAATTTGTTCAATTAAGCATTGTATTAAGTTATCATTTACATTAAGCATTATGTAAGCAATTTCCCTAGATCTTAAATAGATCAGGGGGCGCCTTCTTTCTTCATATAATTGGCTTGCATCTTTTAATGTAGGCAGTAAGATGCAAAACAGTGTCGGGGCCCCTCTCTCAATCCACACTTCACCCGATATGGAGTAGAACGAGTCAAAATGAATGGTTCTCCTCCGATCCATCATCAACCCGGTCAGACTTTCTAGCCGCACATATCGAGCTCCTTTCACATCTTGTTCCCATCTCCTTCCAATCCCAGTCCAATCCAATCAATCTGTCTCCAAACATAAAAGGGGTGGGGAGACCCTCACCCTACAGAGGTTGAAAAATCAAGGGTGTATTGGTTGACTCACCCGAGAGCACTTCGATTCATTGAAATCTTGGGTGTATTGCTAACCTGGGCAACTATGCCCCCCGATTCATCAGGGGTGGGTGGGTGGCTATAGTGGGGATTCCCACCCTGCTTCCCTAGCTATAGATTTCCCCATAGTTGTATAGATGCTTCCACCCAACTAGGGTCGAAGTTTCAATCGCTAGAGTCTATACGTAACATGCCTATGCAACTATATCCACCCCCCTACCATTTGATAGGTGTATAGAATATGAACCCCCTTGAATGGACAATGCCTATCTGGGCCCCTATCCTCTATAGTGATGGGAATGTGTATGTATAGGATTGCCGAATCTAGTCTAGGGGGTATGCATGTAGGGGTAGGGGATTATTTGAAGAATAGGGTGAGTGAGAGCCCGGATGGACATGTTATGTATAGAATTGGCCCACATGCCTGTATAGTGTAGTCTATCAGAAGGTTGCCCTCACTATTCTATGGTAGTAGGAGAGATTTTGCATGCATGCATAGTGGTAGGTAGATGCTATTGGGTGGTTTAGTTGATTCAATGCTTATCGATTTCTAGCAAATATTTATTGGTACCTCAAGGGAACCATTGAAAAAGAAACATGGAGGGGGAATTTCAATAGTCTAGAAGCCAAACAATGGAGTGAGAACTCTTCTTTTCAATCAGTTTCTATCATGCGGAGCTACCGAGGAGACAACATATTCGCATGAAGGAGTACATATCCTGAGTCTTTCAGCCCTTTTGATTGCATTTGAATCTGAGTAGTGATCAGTCACAACACTTTTAGGGGTTGTGGCATTCCATCTATTTGTATATGCCCTCATTACTCTCAAAAAGAAAGAAATTAGAACTAGAATTGTGCCTATGTTCCCAGAGTTCTCTTCAAAGGATATTGAGGTAACTTTCTTCCAAGATCTATCATCTATTTTGAAGAAGCCAAATAAAAAATAGCCCCCCAGTTGGATATTTTATTTATGATCATGTGAATGTAGTCTACATGCAGGATCATTTATTGTATCATCATGTGCATGCAATCTGCAGGAAGGATCCCTCCCTAACCACCTGAATCTTTAGAGTAGAGGGAAAAGGGAGAGGTGGTGTGCATGCAGAGGCCCTCAACTTTACCCATGTCGAGGGAGGGGGAGGAATGGGCGGTGGGCCTCCTTTGCTTACTACTATGATTCGCTACTACTATTCATTGGCAGGGTGCAGAGGTAGGGATATTCTATATGTAACATGCTTTCCCACCCTTACATGTCTGCAATAGGGGAGGGGGTAACTATTGATGGTGCAGGGGCTAGAGGTTTCAATATGAAAGAAACCCTCCCCCCCATTATATTTTTCAAACCCCACACACGCCCACCCCCAATATCTCCTGAGCCCCTACTATTCTATAGAGCTAACAACAGATAAATCAACAAATACTACAGTGGATAAATCAGTAGATAAGCAGATAATGAAAGCAGATAAGTAGATACTATAGCGGATATTGTAGTGGATAAGTGGATAATGAAAGCGGATAAGCAAATATTGTAGTGTCTCATTTTGTCTTTTGCAGTGGCCCCGCCTTCATGGGTAGTGGACCCTATCAATTCTATGGCAGCATACTAGGAAGTGGATGAATCTAGATGGTTGGGATAGGGCTAATAGAACTCGATAGAGAAGTGCCCTATTCTTCTTAGGGGCGATTCTATACATAACATGTCGTGGGTGGGAATGCAACTAGCTGCTGGCATAGAAGAAAACTCTCCACCTGCGGAGTGTGCCCATACAAGAAGGTTGGTGATTCACGCTGATGTATTATTGGTTGGGCTCCTACTATTTGGTCCCTACCTACCTATAGTTCCCACTCATGTGATGTACAGAAATATTCTGCCGGAGCTAATTGAGTTTTCTGGGTGGTAGGGCTGGGTCACCTAAATCACAGAACCTCACAGTAGCATGGGGAACTAGGATTTTTTTTTCAATAGGAGGTACCTCAGCTCCTAAGAGTAGCTACCCCAAGCTATAATACTATCAGAAGTGGAACTCCCAGGCAGACTGCTGCTCTGTTCAGGGGTGACTTGATCAAGTAGAGCTACAAGCCTTGGAGGACCAGAGGGAACGTGGGGGGGGCAGTCCTCGACGGTTACAGAATCCTGTGCTTCCATAAGTTGCTGATACACCCGGTCTCTTACTTCGATGTATGATGACTCTCCATATAACTCATGCCATCGCTCCTCTAGGGCTCTTAAAATTTTGCTGGGCGGTCGAGCCTGCTGGTGTACTTTCCCCTAGTTGTTGAATTAGTTGTATGTGCAAAGGGAGTAATGGATGGTTAGAGAATCAAAAAAAGCTAGTAGTATGTACATATTGAATGGGATTTGCTGCTACTATTGGTGGTGCTTAGTAAACAAGGGAAACAGTCACTGATTCAACCCTAGCTACTTGCTTTTCTGCTACCGTGCCTCTCCCTCTGTTAGTGGATCCCAGTCAATTGACTCTGCCTCTATAGGTTTTGCATCTCAATCTTCATCATATGGATTTGGAACTCACTATAAAATAGCGTACCCAATGGTGTAGGTTGAACCAGTTGATCCTTTTCTTGCCAATGTTGAGCCAGTTGGTTTAGCAGTTGGTTCTGCTCTTGATTAAGAAGTTTCAGCAGCACCCCCTCTCTTTATAGAATTGTTCCATACACACCAGTAGATCCTGCAGAGCTACCAACCTTAGTAGCCATATAACTAAGCCAAATAGACAAAGCCATAAACCCCATAGGGACCAGCAAGTAGCAAGCCACCCACCCGTGGATCTTGATCTAGTAACAAAGCAAGCATCGATTGATCCAGTAGTTGGGAGGCAAGGGGATTAAGAGGAAGAGCCTTGTGATCAGGAGTTGACATAAGTATTAACACCACAAGTAGCAGTATACCCAGTAGTAGAGCCAACATCCTACATAACATAAAAAAGGGTAGGTGCACCACCAGTAGATCTAATTGACCGAGTGAAAGTAGCACCAATAGCAAAAGAATAAGAAACCAAGGTAGTTGGAGCTATAAGGTAAAAGGGAAAGCTATGTAAGCATATGAACCAGTTCGAGCACGAGAACCTATTTACCTATACCCATCATCAGAAGCAAGGGCAGGTGCAAAAGTAGATCCAGCGACTAAGTTGATTGAGTTTACCAAATGAAAGCACCACCTAGAAGCACTAGAGTAGCAAACTAGTAGCTAAGAAAGAGGCAGAGGCTATGAATAAAGTAGTAGAGACAAAAAACACAAAGGTAGGTGGACAAGGGCTATGGTACCTAAAGTAGGAGTAGCATTACCAGCAGCATAGCCTGTTGTTTCATATCCTCTAGCAGCAGCAATAGATTAAGATGTTGATGAAGCATAAGTGGATATTGTTGATTGAGTAGTTGATTATGATTATGTAGTCTAAGTAGAATGGAACACCCTTATATGAAGATAGACCCCCTATCTTTCAAGTAATAATAAAGTAATAACCCCTCCAATTCGGGGGTTATAATCATAAGGAGAAAAGGAAATGTATGAGCTAGATCGATAGCCAGACTCTAACCTTTATGATCGAGACCCAGAAGCAAAGCCTTACGCAACAGCTAATCTGGTTGATTCAATTGGTTAAGCAGTTAAGTATGTTATTTCTTCTGATCTTTATCCAATTGGTTAAGCAGCTGATTCTGTTGACTCAATCAATTCTGTTGATGCACCAGAACCAAAGCAAGTAGTTCCACTACTACCATCAATAGAGATAGAGGCTATGACAAAGTAAGATACGAACGCTGATCCTACAGAGGTATAGGCTAAGGCACCAAGAGCAAAGGCAGGTGCAGGGGTCAAAAAAAGCATACCTTCCATTTCGAGATCCAGATAAAGAGTTTAGAAGGCCAGTTCATCAGGTAGTTTATATAGCAGCTTAAGAAGCAAGGGAGCCAACATCCTGCTGAGTCAGGAGCAGATATTGTAGATGATACATATCCTGGGGGGAAAGGTAGTTTACCTAGTTTATGCTCCCCTATAGATAGCTAGAGACCGAGCTTACCGAGTTTCAACAGCACCACCAGCAATAGCCCCTGTACCAGTTTCATATTCTCCAGTCGATGACCTTGAACCAACACTACCAGTAGCACCCTCGCTGGCTTTCCCAACATCTCTTACTATAGTTCGTATAGTAGCATCAGTGTATCTAAAATATCCACTTATACCTTATCTTTTCCTAGGATCAAGGTTCAATCTTTCCCTCTCGCTGGTGCTCATGCTAGATCAACAAGCTCACTGGCATCATCAATAATAGGCACATTCACTGGATCTATTGAAAATATTTTCATGGTAAGCTCAATTCGGTTAAGGATCCTAGCCATCTACCCGTTCGTCAGTCATGGAGCCTCGTATATCACTGGTTGAATCAAGTGCTCATAGATAGACACAAAAAGAGCCACACCCATCCAATGCGAATCAGCATTCGACTGACCAGGCACTCCTAATGTTGCCAATCATCAATATCAACAGAAGAACTCTAGTGAAACGCCAACAATGCTCATTATAGCCCCAATAAAGTGCATCCATAGTCAACTGACCAACCACTACTCTGATTATCAATGCCTGAATTGAGCGCTTTCAAGTCTATGCCCTCCACATAATAGAGCCATCTGTCCAAAGCCTATTTACAGCCCACATAGCCCCAAAAATATATAGTGCATGTAGTTGGGCTTACCACATAGTATGAAGCCTTTATCATGTTCCTCAACCTACGGCATGAAGCAGTTTGTGATCTAGTTTGAAAATTGAGTCTTCACTTGTGGTTCAAGAAGAAAAGTTGACTAATTTGACCCTGAGCCAATTAATGATCCAGTGGAGGCAAGCAGGGATAAGCACATAAGAAAGGGCCACCCACCCAAGAACTATGATAGGCATCATATATAATACATTACACATGGAAGGGTCAACTTCATAGGTCATACAAAGGCTGGGTAGTTGTTAGTCCAAGGTTATAGTCTATAGTAATTAGTTGAAACACCAATTAAAAAACCCTGCCTTCTAGTTCCAATTTGTTCGGATCCTCTAGCAGCATAGGCACAAGAAATAGAGGAAGCAGCATAATAGCAAGAAGCAGGTCATCGTGTCAATTTGATCTAAACTGCAGGTTCTTAAAGGATTAATCACCAAGTCAAACGCCATGTTAATTAGGTAAAATCACCAGCTACAATGACATGTTCACTAGGTAGAAATTATAAATATGCTAGGTTCTTTATGTATTATTGACCAATATGCATGCATGCAAGGGTTTGATGGCCATGTACAAGGCCAGGTTATTAAATATCAATATTATAGCCATTTTTCTAGCTTCGTTAGCTCCTTCTCACTTCATTTTTGGGAAATAAATTACCAACCTGTATTAAGGCTATTGAATAGGAGTTGACCAGTTTCTTAATACTAGTCAAATGCCAGAACTACGGTCAACTTACCAGGTACATAGCCAGGTTCTTTATGTCAAATTTAGCAGTATCAGGCTAGAATGGATGCTGCTAGATGAGGTCATGGTTCTCCACCTCAAAAATATGGAACTAATCCAACTAGTAGGGTTGTTACTTCAATACCTCAAAAACTCCCTTTACCTCTGCTGTTGGTAGTGGTGCTTCAATCAATACTATCTTAGACTCTCTTAGTAATAAAAAGGGTCTTATACTATCTTAATCATACGAAATTGCTTTTTACTCGAATAGATTGAGGGAATTCTCCTCCGTAATCCTAGCATTCTATAGGAATCTTAGGCTCTCTGGTACTCCTCCTACCTACTAGGTTGTGGTGGGACATCTCTATCTCTTACTACTGATGGTACTCCTTCTCAAGACATAGGGATAGGGACCTCTTAAATCCTTGCTAGTAGTGGTGGTGCTTCAACCCATCTTATACTCGACTTATACTTCACTTAGACTTTTGAACTTAGACTTTACTTAGGCTCTCTTAGTAATAAGAAGGTCTTATACTATATGAGCATTCTTATACTCTAGAAGGAACATTAGTCTTTGTAATTTTTAGCTTATTCTTACTATTTGTTATCTATCTTATCTATCACTTCTAATCTACCCTTTAGCTTGATTTATCCTATGCTATTCACTATCCTCCTTAGGGCACTACTTCATTCATTTAGTAACTCCCTTACACAACTACACAATCCACTACAGCACCTACATATTATGATACATCACAGGAGCCTTCCACAACTTCATCATTATCTCCTTCATACACTGGTTTCCTTCACTGGGTAAATAGGAACTAGAATTGGTACTCCTCCATCCACTTGGCTGAATCCACTCCTCGTTATGGCTTTGGTGCTTATGAAGGGTAGGGGATAACCTAGTGGGTAAGACACTGAAACAACTAATGAAACCATTGGATCTTATTATGACAGACACTGGATCAACCCATGCTTAAATGTCGGCTTATTACCTCTTAGCTACTACTTATGCTCCGTCAGCTACTAGTGTTATGCATCAACAATAAGGGCTCTTACTTATTGGTATAGGTAAAGCTCACCAAATCGATCTACTCCCTTTATTTTATGTGATACTAGTACTACTGGGGATGAAACCACTCCAAGTTCATCGAAACCAACTGTTGTTCCTACTAGTAATACTAGTCGTGCTTATGAACCATATACTACTTATGGTGGATATGTAGTTACTTCTTGCAACACTGGTACTTAAAGCTACTTACAAAGCATAATACACCACCCATTCATAATCTTAGTCAACAACAAAACAAGACACAAATGCTACTACTAGTACTAGTTCATTTAGTGTAGCCGCTATTGGGCATGATTCCTATGTCGAGTTCAACACTCACTATGATGTTGGTTGGCACTAAATAATGGGTTCTACACTGAAGACAAAGAAACAGACTCCTTTAACACTAACACCACCTATTACATGGCTCCTACCTAGACTCTTCTTATCAAGATATAGTTTCAACTATGAGGAGGTAGCCATCTTATTCTTCATTACCACCCAACAGGAGGAATATGATTGACTCAACCTACAACTACAAGGATCACCCACAGCGTTAGAGAAGCTGCAACTGGATAACCTCATAATACTACTATGGACCATATAACTGGGAACCACATAAGACAAAGCAGCATAGACACAGGGATCACACCTAGTTTTTGACCCGGGAGCGAACTGCAACTACACTCACCACTTAGATTTATGGGACCATTCATCAATAAGCACCCATAGTACAACCTTGCAACTTAGGAACCTACAGGGACTTGTAGGTTCCTAAGTTCATCCTACTCATTTTTATAAGCTTTAGGGGACCTCCAAACAACCTAAATAGGGTTACCGGTCGGGCTTCTTCTTAGGGAAATTACTACTTGTAGGATGATCCCACAACACCGACATTTTACACTCTACATCCCCACCTGTACTTAAAGGATTTTCGAGAGAGACCCACACCCCAACACTACTCCTCACTTTCATACCTTGGGGCACCCTCACCCAATCCCACCTCATTTATAGAGGAGATCAACACTTAGAAACAGGTTTGAAACCCACCTTATACCTATACTTTCAAACCCACTTCTTTATACTAGTTAGTCTATATGATGAGTTGTCTATATGATTAGCTAGGAGCGTACAATTTCTATTTTAACTCACAAACACACCTTATATTTCATTTACCAACGGGGTCTACTCAATAGGAAGAACAACCAACTGGGAGCACAAAATTCAATCATCTATCACACCAGCCTTTTTGTTGCTTCAAATGCCGACACCACTTCTTTCATCCATAAGCAGCAAGTCGTCGTGGAGATTTTGTGCAGAATCTACACTAGCACAAGGCATTTTTCATTGATTTGACAAATGAATTTAGGTAGCAAGTTGTTAGGGCTAGTCAGCAGAGTTGTACTTTTTTTTCCCATTTAAGCAATGTTCAATCGATGGGGAACAGATAGTGATAGATGAATCTACCCTCCCTTGAATTGGGTCTGACTTTGATGATGGTTTCCTTGTCCCTATAATGGGTATCCAATGAGTGGCTCCTACTTGTGCCCTAGTAGGACCATATTTGACACCTGCAGGTGCTTGTCTATTGGCCCTATAAGTGTTGCTCCAGTTCTTGCTCGCATAGTTGCTACTCTCGAGGGTGGAGGTAGTGGTGTAGAAGCTGAGGCAGGAAGGTCGGATAATGTCTTATATATTCACCAGTGCAAGTGAAACTAAGCAAAGGGAAGCTAGACGAGATGGTGATTTTGTTGGTCCAGCAGTTGGTCCATCTGTTGATTCATTTGGTTCTAAAGTAAAGGAAGCACCAGTAAAGCCAAGCATCTAAGCCACCATCTTGCCCAGCAGCATACCTACGATAC
Source organism: Sequoia sempervirens (assembly GCA_007258455.2). Taxonomy (NCBI): domain Eukaryota; kingdom Viridiplantae; phylum Streptophyta; class Pinopsida; order Cupressales; family Cupressaceae; genus Sequoia; species Sequoia sempervirens. The sequence goes on along the minus strand of VDFB02058242.1, from coordinate 540,028,475 downwards.
CACAGAGACAAAAGTAAAGGTTCCAGCACCGAGGCATAGATGTTAGAGCAAGCATCTGAGCTAGTTCCAGCTTTTGACATTGAAGCATATCTATATGCAGATACAAATCCAAATCCAGAGTGGAGAGATAGCCAACATCTTGTCCAAATACATATTCACTAGCACCGATTCAAGCAGCACTCTGCTGGAGCAGACGTCGTTTCACCAGTAGTTCCTAAGCCAGTTGCTCATGATCCCATTTACTAAGTTCCAAAGTCACTATCTCACCCAACATCTTTGACAATTCAATAGCCCGCAGCAAGGAAGGAAGTAGCATTTGATTTTGTGTCCTCACCACATGATCGTCCAACATACTTTCTAGATCGAAAGCCTGCTATTGACCCTACACCCATTTCAGTAGACCTAGCATCCAAGGCAACAACATCGGGGGTAGAGGAAAAGGTCTAAGCAAGATTTTAAGGTACATATCCAATTTTACGCATCAAAATCAACTGGCTTGGATCCCTATAGATAGTGGGGCGAATGGAACTTGAACCACGGGGTATGCTTTTGGTATTGGTGGTTATACAGGTTCAACTATTGATGAGATGGTGCTACTTTTAAGTAAACAAGGTCCACTGGATCTTCCTTCTTTGATGGGTAAACTCCTTGCGTCTGGGATTGGATCTGCAATTGAGAAATAAACTGCTGCTTGAACTTTCATAACCACTATCACGGTTCGACTCATAACGGAGATTTTTTACTCAGTCATGACCAATATCCCCCCTACCCTCTGGGTTTCCATTGGTTTTGGCGCCTACTAGATGGGTAGCAGTAAAGCAAATAGCTCTAATAAGGCAGGAAATCCCTACCCTATTGATTACGCATCTATCAGTGCATAGATAAACGTAGATAGTAGCCCTTAAGAAACTATAGATAGAAGGTAGCAGATCTAGAAAAGATAGTAAGAACTGGTGGATCTGGGTAAAGTGGTGGAATAAAAATCAGATCAGGTTCCATCTACTCGAGACGGGAAGCACCCCAACCTGCTTTGGGTACATATTGAGAGGCCAGCTAGGGGTATTCAAAATCATTAGATAGATATTTTGTGGAACACTGCATATCCCCTAACCCTGCCGAATGACCCATATACAGATATAGATGGTTGCTGGGAAGGTTGAGTGGCTAGAGGAACCGAACCATAGAAGCTTTGGAAAAAAGCACGTCATGAGCCGAATACAAGCACCCGACAGGTTATTCTACTAGCACAGGCTCTTCAATAGTAGGGTAGGGAAAATGGCTCTACTTACCTGAGCTACTGCGCCAGAATTAGACTAGTTTTGATTGACCTAGGTGTTAGGAAATGCAAGAGCAAGAGTTACCAACAGGCGATTCATCAATCATAAGAGTTACTTTTAGCTTTGAACAGAATAGGAAACCCCACCAAGGAGTTGGATCTCGCTAGAACACTGACCAAGACTTAGATAAAGCTAACAAATACACCTGGGAGCTTCCAAAATTGTGCGTGGGTACGAGCTATGGCTCTCTATCTATAAAAGAATACTGGGTGGAGTAGCACTGCTTTCACCTTGCCATCAAATGGAACTGCATCTTGATCCACAATCTCTCTTGTGGCTACTTTCATACTTTCTCAGCGCTTTGCTTCTTCCTTTGCGAGTGATGATTAGGGTCCATGGAGATAACAGAATCTCCACTTACACCTCTCGTGCCTCTTGCTTTCACTCAGTAAAATGTAACTGCTAGTTGTGAAGCTGGATCAACGGCTTCCTTTGCCCCTGTAGTCTCTACTCCCTGTTGTTCTATCTTTCCAATTAAGTTCCCTCTCTGTGTATTAACTACACTTCTTGGAACACATGCATATCCTGTATCTACTGATTTCACTAGCATGAGAAGCCACCTCTACCCCCACCTATGCCTCTATAGCCTTTTACCTTGCCTACTCTGTTACTTTGCTCTTACTGGTGCTACTACTTCTTTTTCTCCTGAATCAATTGGATCTACCTTTGTCTTTATTCATGCTACCATAGCTACTAGAACTACTACTACTGGCACTGGAGGATCCGAAATAAGCAATGCATTTTTGATCTAGCTCAGATGTTATCTTTGCCTCCGTGACTGGTGAATCTACCAATATTCAGAATTGTTAAAGACTGCCTCCAACCACTCAATATGGAATTGCATCTCAATCTGTATCTAGGATTGGCCCATGTAATTTTAGGGGGCAAGGTGATAGCTTTCAAATTGCTAAGTAAATAAGGTAAAGATCCGATTCAAATGCCTCCACCTCTGTGCCTAGCTCTACGTCTGTTTGCTTTAATGCATCCACTAATGATGGTGGTGGTGGATGTGCAACTGGTGTTGAAACCACATTCTATCTCTGTGGGCTCAAATGGAAAGGATGATACAGGCTTATATGCTTACGTAAGGCTTCCGTAAGTGAGATAGAAAGACCGTCGTTGGGTGGTTAGTTATCTCTATGAATGGTGACAAAGGCCATGTGATGTCCTTGTGAGTCACGGTCTCCTCAGTGCATTGGCAAACCATCCCATATGTTCAATTCATTAATATTCATCTCTATGATTCACTCTGCTATTATAGGCTTGTGACCGGGTGGGTCCTAGGCCCAGCATCAATGGAAATAACATCCTCCCACCCCAGAGGTGGAGCAAATTCAATTTCTAAAGGTTCCCGATCAAGTTGGCCAAGTTCCAATTTAACTCGCTAAGAGGAAGCAACAACTAAGGTGGAGGGCATAAAGAGAGGAGCCGACCCAATTTCAATTGAATTAGCACCTATTGATTGAGCAAAAGCACTAGTTGGAGTTTAATCGGCATCCGTATAAGTAGTAGCGAAACTCATGGTGAGGATAGAGGAGAAAACAGCACCAAAGAATTTGAGTCAAACCAGTAGCAGAGGTATCAATAGTTTAAGTTGACTCAGCAACAAAGCAAGAAGCAGTTCCACCTTAAGTTTCATTTGGAAAGACATAGGGAGCAGGAGTTGGAGTTCATTCCATAGAGTCATAGCTTATTGTAGGGCCCATTCAAGAGTAACTTGTTGATCCAATTCAATAACCACCATTTGAAGTTTCTCCCATTCTAGGGCCATATGGAGAGCCTATGGTTTAAGGATCATTGCTCATAGTAGGAGATAAGCTAGCATCCTCTCTGGATCAAGAGGCAAAGTCATAGATTGGGACGAAAGCACAGACAACAGCAAGCACAAAGGCGTGGTAGGGAACAATCAACTCCATAAAGTGAGAAATTGAATGATCAAAATGATGACCTGACATATCGAGAATCACCAGTAGCATATTGAATTGACCGAGAAGCAAACAACGCAAATATAGGGGCAGAACCTATTAATTAATAACCACTAATATGCTTTATCAGGCAACATCAGGTAGCATCGAATCTATCATCTGAATGTCAGCTTAATGGTATAAGGATCCAATGCAACTCTACACTCTTTGCATTCTATTCACCATAGGTTTCCAGGGCACAACATACCTTTCACTATACAAGGATTCTAGCTAAGAGGACAGAGGACTCAACATGAACTATGCATACCGCCTCTAGACACATAAAGTTGGATACTTAGGATAGGAAACTACTACAGGTATTATTACGATTAGACCTTAGATTACTAACATCACACAGCAACACACCAATTGACAAGATCAATATTTGTACGTATTCTTCTATAGGGGCACTACCTTAAGCCTTCAATTCTTAGGTCTCTATATAGAAGATTTTGTTGGGCTGAACTTGAAAGGCAGACTGAAACAATTCACCTCTTAAGATAGAGAGGGCATGTGGGTGGGCTAACGAACGAAGGCCACTCCGCCCTGCGGATGGAAGTGGTTCATCATGGGATGGGGGTCAAGACCAAAGTTAATTATGCTTCCTCTCTCACCCTGAGAACAAATCTCTTTATACCCATGAGTGAGTATGCTTAATCTGATCTCTGCATTCTGACCTCTATCAGGCCAGTTCCTTCGTGTTATGCAACAAAAGGGATAGGAAAGGGGGTCCGTCCGTTGGCATGCACACTCCTTCCATTCTCCATATTCCCCTGTCTTTCTACAACAAGCTATTTATCTATATCACTCTACTCATTTTTTCCTTCCCACCCGACCCTGATGACATAGACTCCCGCCCGCTTGATGTTATGTTATGAAGTGATAGCAATTTCAAGCCGGTACATTTGAGAGGATAGTGAAGTGCATCGATGGATCCGATGCAATATGGATGGGATCTAATTCCTCCTGCCTTACTGATTCGAATAACCAAGCTTGGAAAAAAAATGGGTCAATGCCACTTCTCTCTTTCCACCAGTAGTCTTAAAGTAAGTCCTTTCCACATTTAGTCCTAAAGTAAGTCAAGGACCCAGCATTCATATGATCTATCGACTGAGCTCCAATGATGAATATTTTGCACGCCACTCATTGATTGCTACAACATTGCATTGAGTGATACGGAATTCTCTCGATCTATCAATTCTCTGCCTATACAAAGTAAATCAAGTGAGGTGGGTGATCTCTCTCTATACATAAGATACCGTGGGGGGGACTGGTGGCAACTAATTGGGCAATCCCAACAGATGCTGGAATGAGCAAATTGAAGGAAGGAGAGAGTCCTGCAGCAAAATGGGAACTTTCTCTTGGACCCATGTAGTTTGGGTTGAATTGATATTGCCCTGGGTGCTCCTGCTCTGGTGGGAAAATGCTAGGCTAGATCTGGCCGGATAATGCCTTGGCTAGATATTCACATTATATTCAACCCACTAACAAGTTGCTTTGCCCAAAACAAAGAGAGAGCTATCCCAGAACCTCCTTGTTTGTTCCCACGCCTAGCCCCATGCCCCCTCTTTCTCCTATGCCTGGGCAGAACTGTACGCATGTCAATGAATGTGAGTTTACCTTGCTTTCTTGGGAGGACAATCTAATTCTCCTAGCGGCTTGGGGTGCACCCCTGGGGAAGGAGGTACTATGACCCACGAGAAAGGGGTGGTAAATTAGGCCCCTAAGAAACCAAGAAAGGGGTGGTAAATTATGGAACTATGAACCTGGCCTTGCCAATGGTAAATTACTCTCTATGAACTGAGAAACGATGGTAAATTATCCTCCTATAACCTGGACTATTGGGGTGGGCCCCTACTATTCTAAGGCACTAATGAAAGGTGGTGTTCACCATCCAGCCATACCAGCAAGCAAGACCAGCACTTTCCTCCACAAGAACTTGACCCAGAACCAGTTCTTATTTCTCTAGTTGAGATTAGGTTGATCCAAGGTGGGTGGGGATAGTCAATGATCCAGCAGATCCTGATGCTAATTCCAATGAGAGATCGAAATTTTGATTTCTGTGCAAGAAGTAGAAGATCCACTCGTGCTGTGAGTTTTGATTCTGATGATTAGTATGGTTCCCTCTCTTCTCTAACAAACCTTTTCTTGACTATCATACCCGTTGATTCCAAGCCAACCTCCTCCGCAAGGTAGGCTCCCCCCAGTACACTCACCCCCAATCACACTTCAGTACTGGTTGGTTCACTTGGCCCCCATAATTCACTCATTTAGACTCTCCTACAAGCCACGGGAAAATAGTTGGAATACTCCCTCTCTTAAGTCCACCCCAAATCAGAATACATACCATCATATACAATCGATGAAACATGCACACCATCTCACATCCCATACTATTAGCACACTTACCCCTCGCCTTCTTCCCTCAATACAAGAAACAACCCCAACCCCTGCACGAACTAGACTCACACATTCCCCACCCATTTACTCATCACCAGGGATACAAACCCCTTCACTAATATTGGCATTGATGGCAAATGCATAGCCTCCCTCATCTACTTGTATATCTATATATATCTACTATATATCTAGATATAAGCAGGTAGCTTATTCTTACTCCTAGTTCACCAGGGGGTGCCTAGGAACAACTACACTCATAGTCGGCTTTCGAACCATAGGCAGAGTAGAGCTTTTTCCCCACTAAACTTAATCCACTACCCCGCAACTACAGCCTCGTACCCTCATATAGATCAGATGACACAAGCCCTACCTTTTACCATCCCTTACTATGAGGAACATCAGGTTCTCCTTACCTCATTCAGTACGCAACTCTAATTAGAGAAGGGGATGGGTGGGAAGCCCTTCAAATAGTAGGGGGTTGGGTGGGTGGAAGGCTATAGTTGGGCCTGGGGTGGGGCCTTCATGAACAGTACAAAATGAAGCAAGGTGAGGAAGGTAATTGTCTAGACATCGATTAGTCTGAATAAGAAATACAAGAATGGGTTGTCCGAGAAAAGGTCCAGCAACTCCCAGCTGAATAGTAGGGAGCCACCTAACCGCTATAGAAAAAGGAGTAACCATGTTCTGATCGTAGTATATCTGCTCTTCTAGGACAAGGCTAGTACTAAGAGATCATGGCCCCCTACTATCCTACGTCGGTCCTCCATCTGAGAAGTCTCTTTGTATCCGTCTATACTAAACTGCATGCAAGGTGGCCCTACTATTCTATGGGGAAACCTACTAGAATAAGGAATTATACGCAACTCTTGAATAGTTAATATGTTCCAAAAAAATGGCGGAAGTTCAGTAAAGTAAAGCGAGAAAGGGCAGTAGAGTCTATAAGAGTCTAGTTTCTTTTATATAGTTCTATAATATAAGTAGAGAAAAGCCACCATACCACTTCTCTCCTTGGCCTATCCTTGGGCCGCTCTCCCAAGTGAAGTCAAGCGAATTAGGTCTTGTTTCCGGTGCTTCTTGGCTCATGCACCTCTTCACTAGCACCGGGTTCATACGAGGATGAAGAGCATGCCATGCACCTATATTATAGCATAACATGCACTTCCATCTTATTGATCCATTGAACCCACGCTAGTGGCTAGATCGAGCATACCGCTGGGCAGCCATTCTGTCAGACCTTAGGGTGTGTGCTTTTCTTCCTTTGACCAATAATAAAAGAATAGATAATTCCTTTCTAATAGAGAGATTTGCGGTAGGCAGTGGCATACGTTGACAAGAATTTTATTAGGCCTTCTAGGTGACTCATCAACCAATTATTAAGCTAAGTAAGGGTGGTACCTAGTAACAGTGGGACCTTGTGACCTTATAGTAGGACCTAAGTGGACCTACTTGTTCATGAAGATTCATTCTAAAAAAGCGAAGGAATTTCTTGCTTGTCCTTTTTTTTGGGCAAGGGGAGATGCTTTCTTTTTTTTTACCGCCCACCCACCTCCTACTCAAACCTAAGTAATCACCTGCTTTTGTGTTCTAAGAGGTCATGTACTGGTTATCAGGCAGCTATCCCTTCGTAACTCAAATTTTGTTGAGCCCTCGTCTCCCCATCATCAATTTAATTGGTTGAATTTGCTCATAGACCCAACCTTCCCGACCCTCCCTTCCATGCCCTGGAGCTGCAGCTTAGAGAGAGAACCATAGCAGTGCTTTTATCCTCAGCAGTGCAGTGATTTGATCTAAGCAAGTGATTCCTTGGATAGAGTTGAGTTACGAGCTAGGGCCAACCAACGATTGACTAAACCAGACATATCAAGGTGGTTAGCCACCTTGAATCAAAGAATCAGGTAAAGAAATGCTGGTATATCTTGTCTCCTCTCTCCAGCAGGATTGGCCCTACAAGAATTGCCCAATTATTATTGGGGGGAAACAAAAGCAATGGGGTTTTGGCTCTTATGTATCCATGGACGAAGAGACTGATGTGCTCAAACACGGATCTATAGATCATGAGTAAGTTGGTCTGTTGCAAGCAGGTTGGTTCGTAGGCATGCATATGAAGAAGCTCATTCAAGGGTGGAGGGGACTCGAAACCCCCAATAGGAAGAAAACCTTACTGAAATATGTGGATATGGCCTATAGATGGTTTGGTCAACCAACTATATATTATCTAAAACTAGAGTAGGTGGGCTCGCTAATCACTGAACTAGACTAAACTAAGCTTGCGAGGCACCTTTCTTCTCTCTCGAACATGCATCCTTCTTCTGAATGAGTTCTGAATGAGAATAAGTATACACTATCTACTCTGACTATTGGGAAACCTAACCTAACCTAATTTGTAATTCACCGATTGGCATATGCATTCGTGTACTTTCTGCCGGTGTAGATGAGTACAACTAGAACCAATAAATGGATGTTTGCATCCACCCATCAAAGGAGACTGAATAACGCCGCCCGGTGGAATGAAAAGTCACCCCACCCTACATGCTGGGCCATTAAACTGGATCAAGGACCCACTCCAGTTTGCCTCGGTTAGCTTTCGAGGGCTAGTCTACCTATACTATACACTAGTGGACCCACCTCACCATACTAATCTTGTCTTGGCCATGCCCGTTGCCCGTTGGGGACTGGGGTGAAAAGGCTATTAACTTTATCCTAACAAAGGACCTAGGAAGGCCCTACTATTCAGCTGGCGGTCTTGGAGTCAAGGTAGAAAAGGAGCTCTTTTTTGAAGGTTCTATAATTGAGGGGAAGGGGGAAGAGGATGACTGGATGGATGGATGGAGAGGAGAGATTGATCGGTTAAGGTTGAAGTCCTGCCTCCGCCTACCAGGGAAAGGTCCTAGGAAATCAGGGTGGGAAGGAAAGCCCACCCATCCAACCGCCTCCCTATGGGAGTCCACAGTCCCGCCTATCTTGAAAGTGGTTCATCAACAAGGTGCACCCATAGTAGGGTAGCTAGGAGGCCTTGGAAAGAGGAAGGTCGCCTAGAAAACCCTAAATGACCAACCAACCCTTACTCAGGAGGTCCCATAAACAAGTTCTCTTCCCACCCATCAACAGCTATAGAATAGATAGCTTGGGATAGATTAGTTAGGATAGATACCTTAGGAGATGGATAGATCAATAGAGAAATTGCTTAAGATAGATAGGTTGGGATGGATGGATTCATCCATGGATCGATGGACCAATGGATCGATGCTGGAGGTGTGGATTCAATTCTTTTGGTCGATAAAACCAGGGTGAGACTTTGGGATGGATAGATTGAAAAGTCAGCCATAGAATTTGAGGGCGGATGGATAGATGCCGGGGCAGATAGAAAGGGCAGGATGCACCCTACTATTCTAAGGGGTTTTGGGAGGCTGAACGCCCCACCCAACAATAGCTTTTTTCCAAAGTAATCGCCGCTCCCACCTGAACATACTTTGGTTTTCGGGTTCCTTTGGTCGATGCCCGGGGTGCACATTAGCCAAGAGAAGGATCAGATTAGGGGTTAAGAATTTGGTCATTGGGGAGGGGAGGATCAATTGATGGCCGGTACCACTTGCCAAATAATGTAAGAAGGGGGCCCACCCACCTTTCTCTTGTTCTGGTCAATGGCATCCCCTACCCCCAACCTTTATTCTTTTCACTGGTTGGCATCCTCCACCCAATCGCTTCTAGACCATTCCTCCTTAGGTTTTCTGGGCCCTCCGCTTGTCATCACTTTGACCAAGCCCCTACTATTTGGCTAGTGGTTGGTTCGGTTGGTGCTTGTTCTTCCAGGGTGCACCCCTACCCTTTCTTTCACCAGTCAACCGACCCCACCCTACCAATGCAGAGGGTTAGCGCTTCGGGCCCAGGGGGAGGGATGATGAACGGGCGCTTCTTCCGGCCCTCGGGGGCCCATTAGGACAAATTCTAGATGGATGGATGGATCACTTTTGGACCGGGGGGAGGGAGATGGAGCAGTCGGCCCACTCCATCCGCTTGTTGGTCCACCCCTACCTTTAAACTGTCCACCCCTACCTCTAAACCTTGATGTTGGTCCAGCCTCATCCCCACCCTGGCACTTTTTAGATAGTTGACCCTATCAACCTCACCCAAAGTAGGTCTCATGATTAACCTGCCTAGAATGGCATTAGCCATGGGATTTGGGGAAGCACAATAGGGGGAAACAGGCCTGAGTCACAATGGGGTTGGGGGAATTTCTAAGATACAAGCCCCCCGGTATCCTCTCCTAAACATAACAGTTGGGTGACCCCTACCCTTTTTTCTTTGATGCTAGTCTAGCCCCACCTTTCAGATAATAGGATATAGAGATTAGGTACCATACAGAGGTTAGGATACAACAGATAGATAATAGGGGAGGATACATAGATGGATAGATAGATGCATGCATCGATCCATGCATAGATTTGGATGGCCAACACCAAGCAACCATCAATGGCAAGCATCGCGCAGAGGAAATAGAGATCGCTTCTGGACCAACTATAGCCACACACCCACCGCATTAGAATAGTAGGGCAACTAATCTACCTCTTAATAACTATCCTACTATAGTCCCCACCCAACCGCCCAAGCTGATTAATAAAGAACTCTAGTTGGGAAGTTACTCTAGCAAGCTACCAAACATGTTGGCTACCCCTACCCTATGTAGGGTGGGAACGGCTGGAGGAGGAGATAGAATAGCCCTACAATCAACAGCTCTCCTCTTATTAATGTACGCCTGCTAGAGGTTGGGTGGGAACTTAGGATGATAGTCTTAATTGAGCCTAAGGCATGTTACATATAGAATCTTCACCCCCCTACCCCTACTGGGATGCTGACATGTCAATCAAAATTCTAGTTCATATGCTTGGTGAAGTGACCCAACTGCATATAATAGTAGGGGCACTTGGGGGGTGGCGAAAATGTTGATCAAAAGTCTAGTTCATATGCCTGGTGAAGCGATCCAACTACATAGAATAGTAGGGGACCTTCCTAACCATTTCACCATTTTGATGAAGAAAATTTTGGTTCATATAACTGTGAAAGTGACCCAACTCCAGCTGGGGCCCTTCCTAACCATTTCGCCATTGATCATTTTGATCACTCATATGACTGAAAAAAATTGAATTAATTAGTCAATGAATCAACCCACTACCCCCCCTCCAATTAGAGTTGCTAGAATAAGGAGGTAGATTATTTGACCCGAAACTTGCCTCTACCTTGAGTTGAAAGATCAAGAGATATCGATCTAGGCCCCATAGAATAGTAGGGGAATCGAGAGTTTAAAGCCATAGAATTTTAGTTCACTGAAACATCCATTAACGACCCTCAAAATTACCAGCTTTGGCTCTTGTCGGTGCTGCTGCTGCCCTGTATATCTATCTATTTCGAGCCTCCTTTTAGATCATCACTAAAGTTGTTGTTGTCACCTTCGTTTCTATTTCTGTCACCCCCATAGGGCCCTTGGGTCGATGCAAAGATAATTCGAGATTTCGGTTTGGGTTCGCAATCTCAGATTGGTTGCTCGACATTTTTTTTTGGGGGGGTGAACCCCAGTCGATGAGGGACCCTATAATAGTGGTGAGACCGGACTCCCATTATTTCTATAGTTGGGAAGCTAATTCATGAAGGTACAAGGTCATCAGCCATGCCCACCTTCGTTTGGTGAACTCTCTCTATTGTCTAGTGGGGCGATAGAGAACCCGCCAACATAAACCAATCACCCTCTCTATCGGCTATGGGATTGGCTCGAGTTCATTTCTTTACTCAACATGCCACACTAAATCCAGCCCTTCTGATGAAAATCCAGACTTCTCCTATATCCTCTCACCCCCCCGGGTGTTCATGGGGAATTCTAGTTGAACCATCCGACCTATCGGAGTATCTATCCATATTATAATCTGGACTATTCAAATGCTTTGCTATCCGGCCCGGTTGAGGCAAGGGTTTGATAAAACACTCTTAAGTGGCAGGGGAGGAGCAACCAATAGCTTTGGGTGGGGGGGAATTGTTGCTTTTGGATTCCGTCTATGGGTCTAGGTCCAAATTTGTAGTGGGATCATTTGTATCTATTCCTGCTCCTTGATATGCTATGTTCTATGGATTTTGATTCATAACTGTAACTAGTGTTCCTGCTGATGTAGGGTGGGTATGTATCTTGAACTTGGTAGATAGGATCATAATGTCGTGGTTAGTCAACTGGTTTCCCTTGAAATAGTAGGGCTGGTACTAGGTATGGTTCTCAATGTCTAAGCTAAGAATCTATCTGACTCAGTTTTGAATTTGTGTTTCAACCAACTGAAGAAACTTCTGAATATACTAATACTGGATCGACTGCATAATAGTAGGAATCACAAGAAGAAACTACCCATAGAATTTGAAGGGGCAACTGGCTCTATTGTAGATGCTTCTTCGACTGCTTCAACTAGATTTGCTTCATAAACATAAACTACTGCATCATCGACTGCTTCTAGCTATGGGTATAGAACCATTACCTCTGTTATTCTAGCAACTATAATTGGTGGGGGGCCCTACAATTCTATGGGTGGCATTAATCTGATTATAAGCTTCCGAACAATCCAATGAGGGGGTGTGGGAAGGAGGAGCGAGCAAACTAATTAGCTATAGCCAGTTGTAGGCAGGAAAAGAAAGAGGGGGTGAAGACTGGACAAGATAGCCGAGGGGCGAGTATCTGCCTCCCTGTAGAATGAACTATAGATGGTAACAAGAGACAACAATTATTAGTAGGAGCCCCTAAATAATGCCCAAACTAGAGGTGGAGTCTAACATGTCACAGGATGGGAGGCAAGAAACTCTATGTTGGGATGGTCAGATGAAAGTAACTTTGGATGGCAACTAAACTAGATTGATGAATAGATGGGCAATACATTGATGCTCGAATAAACTATACCTTCCAACTAGTATCAAGCCCCCTGGATAACTATACCTTCCAACTGGGTTGGCGAGCCCCGAAGTGACCCTCTTAGGCATCTATTAGTGGGAGCTACCTTTCCCCCCTTCCAAGTTGTTGGGATGGTCCAAATAGAAACTTTGGATCTTGCAATGAACTACCACTTGTCCTCCACTCGGATGGATAATCTGAGTTCCTATCTCTTTCTCGCCAAGCTTGCCTGGGGACCAGTAATGAACTAGTCTACTCACCTCCCTCGAATTATAGGATGGATAAGTAGGGGACATTCGCTAATTGTTTGGATGGCCAGGAGGATGCAGATTAGTTGAGGGCTATAACTGCCTACCTCCCTAAATAGGATTGTTAGGCTCTCCACCCCCGGTTAGGTTAGCGATAATGTGCTCCCTTATTATAGTAGTCTACTCTCCAATGAAGGATGAGTTTGTTAAAGCTTTCACTCATCCTGAACTGAAGGAAGCAGCCTTCACTGAACACCGGGGGTGCTCCTGCCATCCTTCACCCCCGGTAGGACCCAGAACTAGACAATGAATATACCGGTCGTCCTTCACCCCTAGTAGGAGCCTTCCTTCTAGTTGAACTGAATAGTAGCTCTTTCGTCGGTTTCCCATAGTTAGAAACTAATTTACTTCCTTCTGGCTGGAATTCAACACTCGTTACTTCCGGTGGAACTAGTTGAACTCGAGAAAGTATCCCGGGTAGGAGGCTCAGATAAAACAATCTCACACACGTGGGTTGATCTAATTCTATCCTTTGCTACCTATTATGGGAGCCAAATAGGGGGTGCTTTCCTTCCCTCACCCTTGGTAACAACTTCTCAACTAGGATGGATGGTAGTTGGGTAACCTTCCAACAATTTAGTTAGGACGGGGCTATCCAGGGGTAAGACAGGAAACAAAGAAGCACTCTTGGGGAACCTATGGCTAGATCAAATCCCATAGCCCATTCTTCACCACCATCCTTCTTGTAGTTTAGATTAGGAAGCTTGCCCTCACGGACCCCACCACCCCCCATCCACCCTCTATAGTTGGCAAATAGGTCAGTCCAAGGGGTGGGTGGGAGGCCCCCTCTTATCTCCCCCCGCCCACCCCTTCGATGAACCCATTCGCCCTACTATTCTAAGGGGGGCTAGGTTAGCCTAATTGAGAAAGCCGACTTGTTAGAGGGGGTGTAGGAAAACTGGGGGTCCCTATCGAGAAATAAATCCTATCCATGTTACGTATATAAGCTGAATGAACCTTCCTTTCCTCTTTCTCGATTATCTACGTGATAGCCATTATAATTCCCCCCACCCAGGTTCACCAGCATTACTTTCCCTCTAGCTTGAACAGGATGATATAGTTGGCCAGCATTACTTTCTACTCCTCCAACCAAAGGGAAGGAAGGTAGCTCAGGCTATCTAGTTCATCAGGGCAAGAAATTAAGCTCTTGATCAGCCGGTGGGAAGAAAGAAAGGGAAAACCCCACTGGCCCCTCCCTACAGGGAGGTAGATTCTATTTGTGGGGGGATATAGATAAGGAACAACTATAATAGGGGGTGGGGATGAATTGTAATGGCTCCCAACTAGACTATAATACCCATCTCCGAGATTGGTGAGAAAGAGATTGGCTAGTTAAGGTAGTATAGTGAAATCGGAAGGAAGGTGCCCAGAACGAGTTAACGAGAAAGAAGGAATTCAACTAGTTGGGACTCAGCCGAGCCTTACACCCAGGTGGGGAATGATAGATACATCCAGACGAGTTGACAACCCGGCCAAACAAAGAAGTTCTCCTTCCCTCACCCCTACTATGATTCCCTCCCACCTGCCATCATTCAGATCAGTGGATTGACACTATAGTTCTTCGAGAGTTAGATCATTTAGTTGGTCTATGCTAGAAAGTTAGGATGGCCAACCCACAAAGTTAGTCCTACCTACACGCACCCCCGGTTGAATGAACTAGTTTTCTAGAAAGTTAGGATGGGCATGGCCCTGCCCTTCGTGCATGCAGGACCGACCCGCCACCCCCAGCCACCCTCTATAGCTGTTGCGAGTATGGTTGGTCCCAATGAAAATAGGGCTGAGTCAGTCCAACCCCACCATCCCATTCTCCCTACGAGGGGGCAGGGGGGCGCAAAGCATGAAAGGGCTACCCACCCACCCCGGTCGCATCGCATCCGACATGTAAGAATATATCCATCATCCCCTATAGAGACTATGGCCTCTCCACCAGATCTTTTCCTTTGACAGGTCAATTAAGAATGACGAGGTTGATACTTTAGGATCTTTGGGGTTTTGATCAAGCAGGGAGAGGGGAAGAGATTGAATAGACGGTCGAATGGAAGCACAAGTAGGGATATTCCTTTCCTAGGCCGGGCAATGGACCGATTAACCAAATATCTAGGACTGGCGATACATCCCTTATGGCTTCCTTCATGGCTCATTCATCCTTCAATATGCTTAACACTAAGTGAGGGGAGACATTGATCAAGGGATTAGAAGAAGCGGTAGACCAATTAATCAGTATTCGAGATAGGGGTGAGGCGGGGAAGGGTAAAAACTTCTTCTATTGGCTGAGCTCTAGGGGTTGAAATAGACTTAGGGTGGGTGGGAAACTATAGTTTTGGGCACTGGGAATAGAAGTGAAGTTGTTAATACATACGTGATAGACTTTAGGTTCCAAGCGATAGAATTTCTCAATAGGTTGGTTGCTTCGACTGGAGCTGGGGAGAAGAAAAGCACTTGGTTGATTCCGGCACATCAAGAGCTCTAGGAGATATCCCTTGTCTAGCCATCACCTTTGAAAGGGCTCTTATAGTTTGAGTCGAGTGAGAATCCCACTATATTTAGTAAAAAATGGCCTAATCAATCCTTAGAATAGTAGGGGCCCTCCCACTCATCCCAGAAAGGGCCTCCAACCCACCCTGCCTATAGAATGGTAGGGCTCCCATGATATTGTTACTTTTGATCTATCACGTCGACTAACAAACAACATTTCTCTGGCCCAAACCCCCTCATTTCATTAATCAGTGGATTTCCCACCTAACAATCAAACTTCCCAGTGCATCGAGTGCCATTTGGTTCATCGTCCATCAATGGGTATCCAGTGTTTCAATCAGCATCAGCTGGTCATCTTGGTCTCTCGATGAAGGGACCAGTCCACCCGGTTGATCTCGGTGATATATTGCCTTAGCCACCCACCTCATTGATTGAGGTCAATGGCCTTCAGATGACAACCCACTACCTATTCCACCCCCTTCATCTGATTCACTCAAATCACCCCCTTCTACATCTCCACTTGCTACTATTGGGATAAAAAGGACGACCCAGGACTGGACCTAGACATGACTCTATCTAAGTATTTGGATCTAAGGGCTTTTAAGCAAGTTGTCTCTGGAGTTCTTTTGGATGAAGGAGGAAGATTTGATGCCACTACTCTCAGTGCTACTATTCGGTTAGATCAGAACTAATGGCAAGGGCTTCTATTTATTCAGCTGATCTTGGTGGGTACGATCGGCACAAATCATCACTCGAATTGGAGCATTAGCGGAACACACACATACCAGGGATGGAACCAAAGACGTGGGATACTGATAGCTCTTGGCTGAGAGACATAGGCTGGTAGGATTCAGAACTACTAGTATATTCCATTCGATAGGGCAGATTTCCATGTCTACTCTCCTTTCCCACCCACCCGCAATTATTGATGCATCGAGTCCATCCGGGGGCATTGAGTGCTATACGGATGACTTGGACACACAAAGCTTCTCATTCGTGAGTGAGGAGAAGATGTTGGTTTCTCCATATCGAGTCCACCCATGGGCATCAGTGTGAGAAGTGGCATCGGGTAGGTAGGTCTGATTCATCGAGAAAGGGTGATCGAGCCACTTATTCATACAGGTATTATCAATCGAAGCTCGCATCCACACCGGGTGGTTCTTCCCCAGCAACATCTGACCCACCCGCTAGCCTAGCTACATCTCGACTGCTCCAGCATCTAGGGTCTTGACCAATCTCATTGGAGGATACAGCTTATAGTAGCCCCTATTATTTTTTTAGGCGGGCATTAATCGATAGCCTGGTGGGTGAACCACCTCAATAGGCAGAGGCAAGCAAGCCAGGTGGGAGGGCCCCTAAAATTATATAGGTCGGGCTAGTGGATCGATCAGGAGCGAGAGACCAATCCTCCATGCCAGTTATCATCCCAACAACCTTGGTCCACTCGAGCTACAATTCAAATAGGGAATAAGACCCAACCTTCTTTCCTATAGAATAATAGGGGCCTTAAGCACACCTGGAACTAAGAACCCTAGTCGAACCTAGTCAATCCATTGCTCCAACCCCTCGCATGAGAACAATGGTCTTCCTACCGCCCCTACCACACTTTCATCAACACTCTCATAGGCCATAATGCCCTATCATATTAGTTGGTCTTAATTCTAGTGATAGTTGTGAGGAAGGGTTCTCGACTAGTTGACCAAACACTCCTCCAACGCCCGAGGACCGCTCACTCGAATGTATGTCTTCTAATAGTGAGCCATTAGAGTTGCTTGTGGATTGGCTTTCAAACAAGCCTCTTCTGATAACACATACATGAGAAACTACCTCCCCCCACTGAAGAGACCCTTTTGAGTACCCAAAATGAGAGGGAGGAGGTGCCTCCCACCCCCCTACTAAACTTAATGAGAGGGAGGAGGGGCGTTGATGATGGTAGGGGTAAGCAGCCCCCCGCCCCCCCTTCTATAGCTGTAAACTATGGATAGTAGGGGAAGCAGATAGGGATGGGGATAGTTGATGGCAAGTTACTACTATCTACGTAACATGGTCCATACTATCAATGTAACATGAGTGGGGTGGTTTGACATCTCACTCTTGATTACTCTCATCTCCCATCACTACTGAATAGGAAAAGATAGTAGGGCACAATCTGAAGCACACTAGCCTTATCAATTACCTTGAAGCCTACCGCACAATAGTAGCAACCGATCATTGGAATTCCAACCCCAATGAGCCCATCACTTAGCCCCAGAAGGATTATGTTGGATGGGTATCTATCCAAGTCAATTGGTCATGCTTTCGGATCTGGCCCGGGGAACATTTGGCTCGACCACTAAATAGGAATCTGGCTCGAACACCTTAAGATGAAAAGGGCAACTAAATAATCTGGCTCAATATTGATCCGTAATCTGTAATCTGGTGGTAATCTAGCTTGACTTCCAATTATATAGGTAGGGGGAAAACAATTGAGAATAGAGAAGTTATATAGGTAGGGCCTAGAGATTATATCTGTCATAGAACAATAATGCCAAATCATGATAGAGATTCTACAGGAGCATGCATGGTTCTTGCTGTCGCAAGTTATTAGAAAAGTAGGGGGCACTCCATTCATCTCCCCTCTCCCTCTCCCAAAGGTGAAGCCAGCATGCACCACTATTAAATACGTAATATGAATTGATTCCTGACATAGTATTTGAGAATGCCCTATCCATATAACTAACTAGGCCCTATCTATATAACTAGTTGTGCCTAAAGAGTTGATTCTGCAATGTGCTATAATTCCCCCCCACCCCAAGTGCTTAGGCTATGGGTAATAAGATTCCCCTTAAGCTGTGCAGATCCCATTCCCTGGTGGTAGAAGGAGATGGCAGTTAGCTGCGCTTTACTCATCTCCCTGGCGGTAGAAGGAGAAGGTAGGTAATCCTGTCCCAAGGTGTTATGTCCAAGATGCATTGGGTGGGAGGATATAGCTATTCCAAGCTGGGTGAAGAAGTGTAATGCATCAGGTAAAAGGTATGACCATTAAGCTATGTAGATGCCTTCCCTTTCGGTCTAGGAAGATGGGAGGTAGCTACTCTTTACTCATCTAGGGAACCCTATAGTTCCTAATTCCCACCCGGTCTAACAGCCCATAGAATAGTAGGGGCCCACCCTGAAAACAACCCGGTAGATTAATTGTAGGGGCATGCACACTGCCATTATTCTGATGTGTTAATGGCATCAGTTCATTAAAAGGCTTAAAACAGGCTTCAGCCTATTATTTTGAGCTAGTATAAGCTATTTTAAGCTAGTATAAGCTAGAATAAGCTAACTAGAGGAAGATAAAGCCGAGACTCGACTGCCCATCCAAAGGTGGGTGGGAGACCCTTAAAATAGTAGAGAGCTCCCACCCACCCCAACAAAAATAGGTAGGGTAGGTCTAAAAGCAAACTAGGTGGGAGGGACTGTTGTTATTCTCCTACTTATTTTCAGTTAGTTAGTAAAATGATGTCTACTCCCTCTCTACTCTAAAAGTATATTCCCTACAGGGCTATTCTCTCACTCGCTTGCCTTAAAGCAATTCACAAAATCCCCAATATCACAACTTAAACCCGCCTAGTTGGTTGGAACTCATTATCCCGCCGGGTTCTAGTTCTCAATCAAAGCATAATCCAAGTCTCCTGTGCTAAGGTCAGTTGAATAGCGTTGTTGCCTATGCTATCGAAGTTGTTATGACCGAGTATCCTGGGCTTGTTACCCCTGGCGTTGTTGGCATTACCAAAGCAAGAGAGTGGTTCTAGGTATATTCCCTTCAGTGTGTGAGCTCTTCTCTCACTCCTAATCCAACAAAGGGTTGTCGAATGTGTAATTCCCGAAATTCACTCTCCAAGTTGCCCACCCCCACTCCCCCTTTCGGCATTAATAGTCCTCAATCTCTGAAATCTAAAATCTCTGGATGCCCTATAATCCCTCCCAAACCAACCCCACTGGTTATATTTGTGGGAGGCCTCTCCGGGAGGTATATTATTGTTGGGGTGAGAGGGTGGGAGGATAGCCGAGTTGCTAGTAGGCTAATTAATTAAGTGGGGGGGAATTATAGCTCCCAAGTCTATTACCCTCAAATTACTCTTTTTGCACCATGTCTAAAGCTAACCAACCAACTAAAAAGCCATTCCTCCTTAAACTGTTATCTGAGATAGGCGTTAGCACTAAAAGGAACTCCAAGATAGATATCGTGTTGATACTTATCATATCCTTGTCATCTCCATTCATCTATTGACAAGCAACCCACCCCAAATCGAATCTTCAAAGTGCTCGAGCACCCTTCCTGCCCTATCCACCCCCATAGTTCTAGTAAAGCCCGACACCCACTACACTATAGAAGATAGGGATCTGTCAATTACCCTATCAACTAGAGTCCTCTCCCCTATCAGCTATCTCTATCCCAAGGGCCCAACCTACCTGATCTCCCCATTGGGGCCAGAGACATAGATAGGGGGAAAGCAGAGTACAGAGAAGAAGAAAGGCTCTCCTTGCTCAGGCGGCACTATAGTTTAGTTCAACTATAGTTCGGGTGGATAGGGGCCCTAAGCATCACCCGACCACATCACTATAGTTGATATGAGATTGAAGTCAACATAGATTGATTCCCACCACCCCCCACCCCTCTCCCCATCTATTAGTTAGTTCTATACTCTAGTTTACAACTAAGCTATAGTAGGGCCCTATAGCCCAAGGGTCCAGCGACCGGCAAACAGAATTTTGTACGTAACATGCCCTTGCCCCTACCCCTGGGTGGGGGGGAATGGTAGGGGGGCTGAGAAAGGTGGGGGTGCGAGAGGAGTGGGGGAATAGAAACCTCGCAGGAGACTGCACCGATCTCTGTGTCGGGCTTGGTAGCACTCTCATAGTTGGCAAGGATAGATAGCAGCCCTTATTAGGGTGGGTGGGAGGAGGAGAGGTATAGTGGGTCTTCTATACATAATAGCTAAAGACGGGCCACTAGTAACTCGACACTCATTCTTTTGACTATTGCCCTATAGTTTCTCTAGGCACTTGAAACGTTCAAGTCCATAAGGAATCTCATCCTAGAAGCAAACTCCACCTCTGATTCCCCCGGGGGGTTGGCCCAGCCCCTTTCTAGTGATAGTAGGGTGCTCATTCTTACCCTGATGCTGCTTCTCCACAATCCCTTTGGATGCTTCTTCAGTGTTCCATGGTATTTAGGCCATAGCCATTTGATTTAGTTTGTTGGTCACTTGCATAATAATAGTGCCAACTATAGTTCCCTCCCACCTAGGAGACTGCTTCTCAACTGTCCCATTGATCTTGTGACCACAGCGTGATTCGGGAGGAATTGATTCAACAAGGGAAACATTTGTTGGAGTCAGAGTTGGCATGATTTATGTGCCCAAGTCATCTCCAGCCATGAAGATAGAGGTAGGGCTACACATAGGCCTGCCCTATCTAGCCGGGGGGAACTATAGAAGAGGGGAGAGTGAGGGGGGGCTATGGTACAGAAAAGGGAATAAGGGTGACGATTGCATACGTAAAAGATCACCATTCAGTTTCCTTGAGAGGTTAAGTGAAAGGTGCATGTGAATCGTATCTCCGACACTCATCCATTTGCTCCATCCGACCGGAGTGGGATAATGCACCTGATGAACCCCACCAAGCACATCGCTCAACCAACTAGTATGAATTGTTTCACCCAGCTCTTAAAGCAACACATCGCATGATAGGATAGAGGGGGCCCACTATTAGAAACCAGCATGATCAGACCACAAATACAGGTAGTGACAAGTTGATTGATGTGTTTCACTCGTAGATGGAGTGTTCGTTCGAACAAATGGAGTTAGTTGGAAGCATCATATTGCTGCAGTATCGGTTGTTGCTTCACATCTATTGACTAAGAACCCTGGTGGTATTGCTTGCGGACTCCCATTCTTCCATAATGGTGTGTGCTACAGTCTATGTTCCCCATGGCGTTTCATGCGAAACCACTCTCGAGAATGTTGTGTTCGGGCAGCTTCCTGTAGTTTGGTCATATTCGGTGCATCAGAGGAAACACTCATTGAATGCCATCTCTTCCCACCCACCGCCTCCCACCCACCCATATCATAGAACCCCTCAGGGTGGGTGAGAGGAGTATATCTCCCCATCCAACCCTACATTCATCCGAAACCATTTCAAATACTAGGGGCGATGAACCCTATTATTCGCCAGGGTTGGGTGCCCCTCTATTTATTTGGTAGTTATATTGCCTCCCACCCACCCTTGCCCCTCTATCTATTTGGTAGTTATGACACTCGACCATTGAGGAAATTATTTAGACACTCGACTATGGCAGGAAGATCAATAGGGGGTGACTCAACTACAACAATAGTAGCCGGGGATCCCCCAACCCACCCTGTTACGGAGAGGAGAGGGCTTTCAATTACTCACCCTTTATTGCTCATTTCTCTCGGGTGAGGTTGGTGAGGATTGCCCAAATGAAGTTGTTGATCGATAGCCTATTGTCTTGCATGCTTCTCTCAATCCCACTATTGATGTGAGAGGAGTGATCCCTATGGTATTTGGAATAAGCTTCTTATGATTACTGAGTTGTTTCACCGCCCAATATCTAGAAAAAGGGCCAGTACTAATTACTAGCGGTGAATGGTGGGAGCTGATTATGAAGCTGAGATAGGATCATTACTAAGCTTGCTCGTACTTCTCCAATCATTTTCTTGTGTTCACCATCACATCACACTATCAATCTAGCACCAAACCTAGATATTTCTATTCTTCCCACTCCAATAATGCCCTATAGGCTTTCTTGACATTTCTTTCCACATTCATTTCTCTAGTTCAACTATTGCTAGGAGTACCCAAACAGAAAATAGCTATGGTCAAGAGCCAAGTAGCCACATAGAATTGTAGGGGCCTCCCACCCACCCAACTATGATTCCCTCCCACCCAACACTATAGCTAGAATTCAGGTGGGGGGGATTCTAGTTTTGAACCACCACTCTTGCAGAACCCACCATATTAGATAGTAGGGGCTCGCCATTCATGATGATGAATAAGCCCTCCCTAGAACCTGATATGTTGCCATCCCTGACATAGAAGGAAGAGCTCCCGAATTGAAAATTCCCTCCCAATGAATTGGCAGCCCCTTTTATCTCCCCTCACCCACCGCTAGTGTGGTGGAGGAAAGAAAGATTAGAGTGCTTAGAGATACTATTCTAAGCAATTCTTAGAAATGAGATTGAGAAGCCCATCTCTTCCCAGTTGATGCATGAACTGAGATAAGGTACCTAAGATGAGGGTGCCACCTCCCCTAGCTCTAATCGTTTGTTGTTCCACACGGAGTCCACCCCATGGAAATGAATATGTGAGTAAGTCCCCCTACTATAAATAGAGTAGCGGGGTGGGGTATCACTGAGTTAAGTCTCGATGGATCATATACGTAATATAATCGATCTCCTGATCAGTCATCAGTCGTATAACGTATATACTAGCTACCCTATGGATAGTAGGTAGACTATCTATAGTTTGTAGTTGGGGGGCACAGCTGCCATATAGAGAGAGAGGGGCTCTCCCAGCTATATCTATATGAAGTAGGTGTAGGCCGTCAGGAGAGGTTGTTGCGGTCCTACCAACTCAATCTCCCTCCCACCCAAGGCAGACCCCACCACCTTGTAGAGGCCAGACCCCACCAATTCTGGGGGTGGGAGGATATAGGAGGCCAGCAAAGTAACCCACCACCCTAAAATTTTATCGGCCATACTCGACTTTGGTCAGTCCCAACCCCACTAACCAGGGCTTCACCCTCTCACCCCACCTAAGACCAATATGGCCAGTGTCAAAGACTTGCCTTGGGTTGGGCCCCTAAAATAGTCAATTAATCATTGCCCTACAATTCTATGGGTGAATGCCCCACTGACCCATTCACCTTAGGGTAAATTAATTCACTTGCTAGCCCTTCA
This sequence comes from Sequoia sempervirens, assembly GCA_007258455.2. NCBI lineage: Eukaryota > Viridiplantae > Streptophyta > Pinopsida > Cupressales > Cupressaceae > Sequoia > Sequoia sempervirens. Next base: position 540,005,126 of record VDFB02058242.1, on the reverse strand, counting down.
AATAGTAGGGGGCTAGCCCCCCTCCAATTATAGTTGCTAGAATAAGGGGGGGCCCAGCCTTCACCAAAGCGCAAGTCAGTGGGGTTTGTGGTGGGGTTGCAAGTTAACAACTTGAATTGGTAGGGGATCACTTGCCTCTCACCATCTAGCTTGAACTGAACTACCATCTCTCAATCCATCCTTTGTTGTTTCACTTTCCTTCCTATCCTTCATTGAATTTTTCTCCAATCTGAAGGTCGCTAGTTGATTCCCTACTACTTGCTCGAGAACACTCCCTACAATAATAGCTTCATTAGGCTCTGGATGGATAGACTAATCATTAAGTGACTCATCCAACCAGGGGTCAAAGGAATGCAAATATTGTATAATGGGAGGGGCCCATCTTGGTCCTATTAGCTGGAGTTGGGAGAAAGGAAGTTTACGTGAAGGATGGAGTAGCTCTAAAACATCGCTTGCTTTCTTTCTTTCTTCCCTGTCCACCTAACATTTTTCTTATTGGATAGTTCAACCAGAAGGAATTCTAGCTTCTGCTAATCAGGCAAGACCCCACCACCCAGCCCTTCAAGATCGGCCTTAGAATAGTAGGGCAAGTGGGGGGGAATCATAGTTCCAAGGCCCCTACTATTCTAAGGGGTCATGGTTCTCTGGCCCCTAAATATCTATGGGGGAGGTAGATTCCCTACTATTCTATGGGGGTGGGAGCCCCTACTATTCTATGGGTACCCTTATAATATAGGGGGGTTGGTCCTACAACAACTATGATGGGGGGGTGAAAAAAGGGTGTGTATAGAATATCACATACTAGAAGCAATTCATCATATCTTCTAGTAGGGTTGGATTGACCTTTCTCTTAGAATGAATGAAGCTGTTTCGATTGCCCCCAGTCGAGAGGGATGAATTCTAGCTAGCGTGAAGTTTGGGTCCAGGTCTAGGTGGGGAGCGACTATTGAATAATGGATGGGAAGGGTCCTAAATCCGGAAAAAGAAGTTGTCTCTGGTTCCCTTAGCATTCATCACTAAACCAGACATCTCATATGAATGGAGGGTGACACAGCTTGGTATGCAGTGGGGGTGGGTGGGAGGCCCCTACTATTCTAAGGGGAGTTGTCAAAAATGGTGACGTGCAAGAATGCGGGTGCGATATGCCGAGAGTGAATCTACGGAGAATAATATGATCAAGCTATCAATAAAAATCATTTCAAAGGGATTTAGAGAAACACTTGACAACCATCTTCAACTAGAATCCCCACCCAATGAACTAAGATTCCAACTAATCAGGCTAGCAGGCGGCATTAATAAAGTGGGCGTAGGGAATTCTAGTTCCGGGTTGGGTGGGAGACTATAGTTGGGGTAGGTGGGTGGCTATAGTTGGGGGGTTAAAGCCTCAAATTTGATTGGATTCGCAAGCTTTCGATGCTCTGATGTCGTTGCTTTTTTGTATTGAACCATAGAATAGTAGGGGCCTCCCACCCCCTTAGAATAGTAGGGTCGAGAACCAATTAATCTACCGACTCAAATTAACTAGAATTCCCTCCCACCCACCCCCCCACCCCCCCATTATAGTTGTTGTTGAATAGTAGGGCCATAGAATTTGAGGGGCCATCCTGGGTGGGGGGGGATTATAGTGGTTCCGCCTCCCACCTTATGCTAGCAGGCCCCCATAGAATTGTAGGGTTTTTTGACCCATTTGCCCCCCCCCCCGAATTTGAGTTGTGGGGAGGGCCCTACTATTCTATGGGCCCTTAGAATATATGGGCCGGGTGGGAGGGCCCTACTATTCTATGGCTAGGAGTTTTAGTTTCATCATCATTAGAAGTAGTTATAGCAAAGGCAGTTAAGGTAGAGGCACCACCTGCACCTGCCAGTGAAAAGCTTCTACCTCTGCGGTGGGAGTTGTTAAGCACGAACAGAGAGTAGAGCTCTCTCTAGTGACTATATGGACTGTGCTCATACCTGCATTCATTAAGAGTGGCATTACCTTGACGCATAGCCTCCCACCCACCTCAGGGGTACCTTGCTCCTTCGTCCCTGGTGCCACTGGTTCTACTGGGTAAATGAAATCAATTGGTTATGAGTCATCTTAGTCAACCACCTCCCAAACAGACTCTGCAGCAATAAGCTAGGCTTCCGTATCGAGTTCTAGGCGAGGCTCTAGATGAAGTTCTTTGATTTCTAACAAGTAATGGTGCTACTCATCATCACTCCATAGAATAGTAGGGCAATGAGTGTCGAGTAAATACCATCGATTTGGTCAGGTGACCGTCGATCATATTTGAGGAAGATTTGGAGAGCCATGATTGGGAGAGCATGGCATGATTGCGAAAATTGATCTATCTATTGGAAACAATAATAACACTAATATCGAGAGTGATCTAGATCCATGTAGATTAGATTCGGGCTCCCCGGATTTGAAAATCTCGATCACCAATCATGTTATGTAGATAGTGAGAATCAAATCTAGATAGATCAGATAGCAAAATCGAGGAGATTGATTGATTGATCACTTATCCACCTATAGGAATACCAATGATGTATGAACCTACTTTCTCCCAGTGCACAAGGGGACATTGTGGGCTCTCTCTTCAAGGAAACACTCACCTGAATGGATATGGATCAACAGTAAATGCGGCGTGGCGAGAAAGAATAGTTTAGTTGACCCATCACTTTCACAGTCATATTCAACCCCTGCCATTCTATAGGCTCCATTTGACATGAATGTTATGACTGTGGGGCAATCTATAGCTGTACTAGAATTTGGGTGGGTGGAAAACTCGTCGTTCTGGTTTGAATAGAAGGTCCCCAGAGGGCATAGTTATCTCGAGCAATTAATAATAATAGTAGGTAGTTTGATCTATCACTTTCACCTTAGAATAGTAGGGGCCTGGTGAATAGGATGGGGTCCCCCACCCAAATTCTATACGCCCTATAAAATGGTAGGGGAGGTGGGAGGGCCCCCCCACCCACCCTCTATAGTTTCGAATAGGTCAATCTTCACTGAAGCGCAAGTAGTGGTCACAATAATCTACTGAAGCGAGGGGCCAGTCATATGATCTAAACTTTGGATTAATGAATTGTTAGCAATACACCTACAAAGTTGGAGATGGTGCAGTGGGAACTGTATCCTGGTGGCCCTATCTCCAGTGGGCCGGTTCAATGCTGGGACATATCGGTAAGTGGGTTGGTAAGGTTTAGCACAACAATGCAGTGGGCATTATCATCGATCGAGTTATGCACGATGACCTTTCCTCTCCTGTTGGTCGAGTACCTTAGTGCTAGCCGACACATACCCCTTCTATGACATACTATTCTATGGCAACTATGAGAAATAGCTATTAGAACTCTTCTAAGTTGCGAAGATTCACTCAGGGGTGAGTGGGAGGAAGTAAAGTAGTGGGCTTCATTTGGAGAAACAAGGCCACCTAGGGCGAGAAACAACAAAGAGAGTCTGCTTGCCGAAGGGGCCACCGATGAAAGAAACAAAAGGGTTGTCCCCAACTATAGAAAGAGGGCCCACACTCATCGAATGAAGTTCCATTAATTAGAACCACCCACCCCACCTCGTCTGAACAGAGTGAAGGTGAGGGCTAACCTTTCCCCCCTTTCTAATCTAATAGTTGTTGTTTCAGCCTCACCCTAGAATGTTCACCCCACTTGCACCTGGCCACATTCAAGGCGACCGACATTCGGTCTTCTTTATCCCCAGGGTTCTTACAATATTACACTCTCACGATCTCACACCAAGTGGCCGGATTAATGCTGCCGGTCATATGGATTAGGTAATTGTGTTGATGTAGATTGACATAAGCGTAACTCTGGTCAATAACTCCTACCTAGATCAGTACGGTCCATAGGGGTGACCCACCTATGAGATGAAGCCATACTATACTATAACATACTCTAGTTGTTGATCAGCCAATCCCTATCCTCTATAGTTTCCCTACTATATCTTAGCAGTAGAGCCCCTACCATCTATAGGTAGGTAGCCCATCTCAGTTTGATTTCGGGTGGGAGGAAGTCCCATAGAATTGTAGGAATCAGTGCCCTACCATAAAATTTTAGGGGCTATGGATGCGCTTGCTAGCCCTTCAAATAGTAGGGGGGATAAGGTAATTAATAAAATTCTATGGGAGTCGGTAGATTAGTTGGTTGGGGGTGGGTGGGAGGAAATAAAGTAGTGGTTGTGAATTATAGGAGGGCAGGCAACAAAGCTGCTTTTTGAAGGATCCCTATTGTTAGATGAAAGAGGAGGGAACCTACATTTGGATGAAAGGACATCAGGGCTAACCCAACTGAGCTAGTTATCAAACAATGTTCTTGTATGAATGAAGGAAAGAATCCTATCACCGATGATATTAACTCAACTGTCGCTCTAGCCAAATGAACAACTATGCTCCCAGTTGAATCAACCATGTTCACAATTATTCCAAACTCTTGATCTTCTCCATCATTGCAGTGTTCCTCATGGGCCAACTAGAATTCCCCTGGCGTTAAGTTCAAAAGAAGCTTTGGGCCATATCACTATGATGTAGCACCAATCCAATAGTACGCACAATAAGTTCTCCTATTGTCTGAATATGGGTAAATAAATGAAACCACTTGCTACCCAAGGAGCTCATCAAAATGAATTTCTTGTTACTAAAGTGAGGCCTTCTGGGAGGAATTGGAATTCAAGTTGTTGCCCCGAGCCCTATCCTTCCTATCTGGTAGAACAACATTGTGAGTTTCCCTCGATCGATTGTTGCCCCCCCTTCTAATCAATAATGCCCAGTTGAGCACACTTACTTCCCACCCTTCCCGCTCCCTCAGAAGATGGATATGGCAACAACAACTATTGAAAGAAAGTTCAGAACGAATTCGATTGAACAATAAAGCCATATAGATAGAGGGGGCATGTTAAGACCATGAATCCTGAAACAGCATGAAGATGTTATTCATTTTGGCCACTCTATCGAAGAGGCTCTGATCGAAGCTGGATTTCTAGCCCAAATCATTCCACTTATCTAGTAGCAGGGCCAACCTCGGGTCCTATCCACGCATCACCACTACCTCCAAATCCATTGTGTTGGGTGCAACCGGGTCGAAGGGACATAAGACATCGGGGGATACAAGATGCTCTACCAAAAATTTGTATTGAATGTCAGATCGGTGGAAGTGAGGGAAGGGGAGAATTCTATAGAGAAACTCCTTCCTATAGAGATCCTAAGGCTTAACTGAACTCATCTTTGGGTGGTCTTGGGGCCCACATCCAAGGATCGAATAGTCCCTCTAATCTGGTCTTCTTAGGAAGCAATACAAAATTGGGTAGCAATCAATATAGTCCTCAGTTCGGCAGGCTCCTGTGGGATATTCCTCCAACCCACCTTCCAATAATTGGAGAAGGTATTGAATTCTTGGGGGTGGGTGGGAGGCCCCTACTATTCTAAGGGGGATAGGGTTTAGTTTTAGAGGCACTAATACCATAAGGGCCTTTGGATTGGATCTGTACCCTTATTCCTTCATCCATCGATCCAAAGTATCGAAGAGGGAGGAGGGCTAGGATGAGTATGATTATCCCTCCCATGATCGGTTACTAAATAAAGGAATAAAAGGATTATTTCTTATTTCTATAGATAGGCTCTTATCTCTATAGCTTCATCCGCTCCTAAGACTGACCCAAAATTGCCACCCTTAGAATAGTAGAGGCCTCCCACCCACCCCTGAGAATGAATACCCCACCCCTATAGAATAGTATTTCATGCCCTACCTCTGGAAATTAATTGGGCCAACTACAATAATAGATGCAGAGGGGCTTCCAAAAGAATGAGCGGCTACTAAAGGATTCTCTCCTTCGCCAACTGGGAAGGAATAGTTGGAAGGATCAGACAGGAGTGGAAGGAAGTAGATAAGGGTGGGACCTCCTATTTATGAGGCTCCAATACCATCCTCTAGGAAGGCCCCTACTATTCTAAAGGGTGAAGATAGATGAATACATAGTTCGAGGCTTATCAGCATGGGTTCAAGCGTACAAATGCTTGTTCTGGTATTCCCTTCCCCTAATCCCCCATCTGATATCTACGCCTGGGCAGCTGAGGAGTTGATCTCCTATCTTTCATTTGGGAAGAAGAGTGTGGAGGTGGGGTTGATCAAGTGAATAGTTAGCTCCTCTGGTCTGTGGGGATGGGTGGGCAGATATAGTTGAATCAATCAGGGGAGAGGAAGAGAAATAGAAGAGGCAAGCCCAATCCCTCTCTTTACTGAGACTCTAAAGTATGAGGCCCTTCATATCTTCCTATGGAGATATAGTAATCAATCCCTCTATTTGAACCTAAGAAAATATTCTTATCCCTCCCTTCCCCTTAGGCAGTATGGAACTGCATTAGTAAACCCACCCGAGGAGGAGACTAAATCCTTTGCCTCTGTATCCCTCGAGTCTTTACCACTATTTCTAATCAATGGTGGAGAGGAGATCTTCTCTTTAGTTGACTATTATCAATCCTGGGCCTCTTCTACTCTTATCTCATAGGGAAGGAATGGGATGATTGTTCCCCCTTGCTCTTCTTCTTGATGTATTTGCCAATGGGGATGGATCAAATACAAATGGGAAAGAGGGTTTAGACACTAATACAACTAGATCAACTCTATAGGCTAATCTCTTTAGAAGGGAAGGTTGGTTCAATCTCCTTCCTTCCCTAAATCCTTTCTTTCTATCCCTAACCCACCCACCATTCTCTCCTCCCTGACGAAATGGACCAGTTAGATTTCTTGATTTACGGGCCCCAGCTAGTTGATGATTCCAATAGATTCTATATGTAACATGCTAGGATAACTAGCTCAAAAACTATTGCTTTCCATCTAGAAAGAATTGATGATAGTTGGCATGGTACGTATATAACTCGACGATCCGTCTCCCCTGTCCTAAAATTCTATGGGCTATCTCTTTACTCAAATTTTAGTTTCCCGTAGGGCCTCACGAAATTCTTTATTTATGAGCTGAGGGAAGCCAATTCTTCACCTTTCAACCTAACGAATTGTCAATTATGGAGTGGAATTCATTTAATTCCCCACAAGAGGTAAATCAACTTATGGCAAATTGGCTTGTACAAATCGTCTTCTTCAAAAATTATCTAGAGAAGACAATAAGATGATTTGGAAATATCCATATTGTCTTGTCTGAATTGTCTAATATCATATGATTTGGAAAGGGTGCCGATTCTTACAACCCTCCATTCCAACTACTAGTTAAATCTTTCCATCCAAGACTATCTTTCCATCTATTAGTCCTGCCTTTTCTAGAGATCTTTCCAGCCTTTCAATTTACTTCTTATTATTACCGCTTCGCTCTAGCTATTATCTATAATGATGCCTTTGCTTTCTTTGATGCTACTGGTGAATCCATTGGTTATTAGTAAACTATAACTCCAACTAGAGACTCTATTATTAGAACTGGATCAAAGAGCACTGTATCTAAAACAGGCGCTTCAACTGCATCTAGAACTAAGTGAGGTGACAGTGAGTAAGCTACTAATGAAACTGTGGGATCTATTGGGTGGTAAACTAGCTAGAATGCTACTAGCTATCAAACAGGATCAAAGAAAATTGGATATGAATATGCAATGTAAGGATCTTGAACTATGGGATCTTCATCATAAGTGGGATAATATAAAGTAGTTTAGAGAACTTAATTTGCTGGAGGGATATCGCCCATAGCAGGTGGGAGAAAGAAATGAGTATACAGGGAGAAGGTGGTAAATAAGTGTGTTTGGTTGAAGGGAAGGCGTTTATGTGGGTAAGGGAGAGGGAAAGTGCCTTTTCCCCTAATGTCTATACTAACGGATAAACAACAATTGGGTTTGGATCTGCTCCCACCACCTCTGCTGACCTTCAGGTTCCTATCAACCTCCCCACTCCTTTCTCATCAATCCATCCTATCAAAATATCTCAACGAACCCCATAGAATAGTAGGGGCAATGTCCACCTTCAAAAGCAGAACCATACCTATGGCTTCTCTAAGCCCAATCCAATAGAACATGATGACACCCAAACCTCAACTAGTGGTTAAACTTCAAAAATTATGCATCTTAGTAGTGACCCTACACAATGTGTACAAAATAATCCTATGCATCATAGTCACACTACTCCTAAACCATATGCAAAGGATATTCACAACTACAATATCATAGTGACTTGGCTTAATCACTAGCTCTCATGTCTTAAGTTGTTAGAAACCAAAATCAGATTGCAAGTGAAGAGACCCAGCTACAAAAGAAAATAAAAAAGCAGAGGTTACCAAGAAAGATGTGCAACATAATATTCGAGAATTCAATAAATTACAAGATATGATTTGCTTTATAAAAGCAAAGACACATAAAATTAATCTTATCTTAAGCAACAAGATAGCTCAAAAGATAAAGATAAGAACCTAAAAATTAGGAATTAAATATGCCTAAGTAAACTTATGCTAAATGTGTAATTAAATATTAATTACACCAACACCCCCCATAAGTGCAACTTAGGGAGAAGCAAAATGATAATGCAAATATGAGTCTCGGCAACAAGGCCTGATCAGGTACTCATGTACAAATGCAAGATGAGGTAGAGAAGGAAAACCCAGTGGGACAAAACCCCCCTACAATGAGATGACTATTGCAAAGAAGCATTGGAAGAACACTGTGGAGTAACACTGGAACCTGATTTTGGCAAGCAAGGAAAGATATTTCTATTTACTACTGAAACCAGATGAGAGTCACTGATTGACTCAAGGAATCATGATAAAAGCAACCATGAGACCGATGCCACGGAACACTAGAAAACTCACAAACTGGAACAACTCTGAAATCTGTGAAGCAACAGTAGATGAGATGATGACATAATCTGGAAGTCATGTATCTCCATGTCGATGCCAAAACTGTGACTAAAAATTTTCCATGGGAAGGAGTACCATGAAGACTTTGGAACATTAACCATAAAAAAATGGCCCTCAAACTGAGATGGATCCAATATGGATCATTAACCATAGTCTCTCAATCTAAAGTGTGAACCGGATGTGAATCAACAATGTGTCTAGCTAAGCAAAGATATGGCAAAAAGAAACTAAGAAACCAGATAGACTCATACAAGTTTCCATCAAAATAATATTCATATGGAGATCAAAGTTCATACACACTCTAATTGGATTTATTATGCAAGAAACCCCCCTGAATGGAACTTTATCATAATTCATTTATTACAATAACCCAATGATTGTAAAAGGAGAGCATACAAACATACATAAACAAAAAATAGAAATTGATGTCAGATCTATGTAGAGGACAAAATCAGCTTTCCGATGCCGCAAAAATGACGAAAAAAGGATCATTGAGTCAAAAGATATGCCCTCCGAAATGAAATCTGAACATCTAAGCTCAAAGGCCTGAAAAATTAATATGGAGCAAAAATTGGTAAAACACCTACACCACTGGATTGGCATCGGAATTAGCTTTCCAACGGTATCTCGTTTGCCCGATTTTGATACCGTATGCCCAAGTTACGGCCTCTGGAAGAAAACAACTCTAAAAATGGGAAAAAACACAGTGTGCCATTAAATTTGACGGTCATACGACCGTCGCAAAAAATATGGGCCCAAATTTGATAGCCAAATGGCTGTCGGCGCACATGCATAACTTGACTTATTTTACAGAAAATTGTTTTTTATATAAAAAAAAATTTAAAAAATTACAGATTTATATATTTTTTTAAAAAAAAAATATTTAAAAAAATGGGTGAGGGGGGCGTGTGGGCCCTCCCCCACCGCTCCCCAAGAAGCAAGGTCCCCTGCGTAAGTCTGTGCAGGGTCGTACCTGTGCAGTACCCTATGCAAGTACGTACCTACGTACAAGCCTGCGCAGGGGTTACATCACCCCACAAAAACTTTTTAATTTTTTTTTTCTCCTAACCTTTTTTAAAAAAAGGTTTTTAATAGATTTTTTTTAATGAATTTTGTTTTAAGAAATTCACGGAGAAAAAAAAGAATTTTTTACAATTTTTTTTAATACCTCAAAATTCGTGC
>VDFB02058242.1:539973512-539995002 GCA_007258455.2 Sequoia sempervirens | reverse complement strand
CCTACTAAGGGCCCTTGGGGTGAAAACAACTATAGTTGGAGATGGGCTAGCTCCTGTCCTAGAATTCTAGATAGTGTAGGGTGGGAGGCTTAAGCATTGATTCCTGAGAAGGGTTCAGGCCCTAACTACCCTGATATTGTAACTGAACAATCCTTCTAGCCTAATCCAACCCCTTAGAATAGTAGGGCTAGTTAGGAGGAGCCTATTGTTTCTTTAGGCGAGAGGAGGTGTGGTAGGATAAACTGTTATTTCCCCGGGGTCCAACCCAGGGGTCATCCAACCCTTCCTTCCTGAAAGAAAGTTCCCTGATTATTCTATAATTCCCTCCCTCTCGGCTAACTCCTTGCTCAGATTAGTTATCCTTCTCTGGTCCATCTACTTTTGGAGCTGCACTTGGAAGGAACCGGTAAACTTGATCTAATAGCTAACTTTCTTTCTTTCTTTCTCCTTGTCCTATCTAGCCCTATAGGCCAGGCTATTCAGCTACTATTCTCTATCTGGCCTAGTTTCATTCTTCTTCCACATGGTGGGAGTTCTCTGGAACTAACCCTTTTGTCCTAGGGGTGAAAAGCCTTTCCTTTTGGAGAACTCTCTCACCTACACCCCCAGATGGCAGTGGGAGAAGTGATAACTAATCATCAGGGATTTCTAGCCCTCAACTCTAAGTAGGGATACTGCCCTTCCTCCCACCTTGTTTTGGGCCCTACTATTCTAAGGAAATTAGAGGATGGGAACTCCCTCCATAATGCAAGGATGGGCAAGATTGAGATTAACTATGCATGCTCCTTCATAGTAGAAAACTTTGGATGGGACAGTAAGAGAAGTTGGGTTGTTGACCAGATAGCCATCGCTGGACCATCCTATCCGAAAGTAGCTCCCCACACCCTCGATTTCTTGTTTGGCTGGAAGGACCATCCTCACTTTCTCTTGCAATAGGGTGGAAGGAAAGAAACTTTCTACAGCAACAAGGTGAGGTGGTAGGTTCAAGTTCTAGCAGAGATCAAGCAGGGAGTTCTAGCCCGATTAAATAGTTGGTTGGGAGGTAGGGAAAGTGGAGTTCAAGCAAATAGCTATGCTAGAAGGAGGACAAAGCTAAATCAAGTTGGGGCTAGTTGGGGCACTCATCTAACGAAGGTTATAGGGTGCCTCCCCCGATAATGAAGCGCCCACTGACCTCCCTATTGCCACCCACCCTGCAATGGCGTGCCTTCGGTGCTGACCATATTGGAAATAGAATGGGGGGGTGGGGAGGTGGGGTTGGTGTTGCCTGTGGAAACCCCCCATTCTAGTTCCTGCCTTTCATCGGTAGCCAACCATATTGGAAATATAATGGGGGGGCTACCGATGAAAGACAGGCCTTAGGTCCCGAAGGGCTAGGAAAGCTTCCTAATCCAAACTACAACTAGAACAAATCACCCATCTCCTTTCACCCATCAGGAGATCAAGATTGAGAAATAGAAGGTGTTCAGGCATCCATCAGCTTCTCCATCCAGCCCTGCTTCGGGACTGACCTATTCACCTTAGAACAAATGGGATGAAACTTATTGCCTCCCATCCAAGATGAATATGGTCGGTCCTCTCACCCCACCGCCCCCCCACCCCCCATTATAGTTCCATATGGTTCCCTGGTGCCGAAGGCTGTCTTGGGTGGGAGGCCCTAAACTTATTGCCCCCCACCCACCCCTTCGGGGGGGTGGGAGATATAGGGGCCTTAGGTCCCGAAGGGTGGGTGGGAGGATATAGAGATGTAGTGGACCCCACTGACCAAGGCTTCTTTCTCAAGCGCTTCACCACTTATGCTAGCAGGCTATGCCTTTGGCACCGACCATATGGCCTTAGTGGGTGGGAACTATAATGGAGGTAGATTCTATTTGTGGGAGGATATAGAGATGCTTCACCACCATTGAACCACCTATGCCCAACTCTATAGCCTCCCACTCCCTTGGTGGCAGAGTAATTCTATAGCCTCCCACTCCCCAATGGTAGATGCCTTGGTCGGTGGGGTAGCCCTTCGGGACCTAAGGCCAATATGGTTGGCTACCAAAGGCAAGCAACAACTATAGAGGGTGGGTGGGGGTGGCAGGTCGGTGGGGCCATAGAATAGTAGGGCCTCTATAGGGTGGTGGCGGATGCCTTGGTCGGTGGGGTTGGTTCCTTAGGTGGGGTCCTGTATGTAGGGGCGACTTATTTAAGATTTACCACTCAGGTTTTTGATGATGTGATTTGTTGGGTTGTTGGGTTGTTAGTGTGAATTGGGCTATTAGTGTGAGTATTAGTAAGGTGGGTTGTTGGTTGTAGTGTGAGCGGTTGGAGGAGTTGCTGGTCTGTGGTAACTAATGGTTGGATTTTCTGCTGCCTGAGTGTTAATTAGTTGGAGTTTCTTTTCCAAGTGTGAATATCTATGGGAGTAAGGAGGGTAGGGCTAGTTGAGAAAATATGGTGTACTAGCTGACTATCTCTGTAATATGGTGTTGGAAGGGTAGGTGGTTCATGGCTAATATTTGATGGGTTATGGTGTGGATCCTAAAGAGACTATGGGGGCTCCTCGGCTAGGTGTAATAGGGCTGGGTGGCCATAGCCTGTCTAGAGTTATTGGTGCCCCCAGTCTTCTGAGAAATTCCTTTGGCCCCCCCACCCAACTCATCACATCAAAGCTCAGATGAGAGAGATGATGAATGGGCTTGACTCCTCGCACTCACCCCCGATCAGAGGTGGGGCATTCATAATCCATATGGCGACTAGATCTCTGCATATAGATGGGGTTGGCGGGCGAGCACAACTGTATATTGAATTTATTGTCTGCACTCCCTCATCCCTATATCTCTCCAATCCATACCATAGCTAGTTAGTAGGTCATTGAGAGAGAGCATAAATGTGCCCCTTGATCATGATACGATAGGCACTATGTAGGGTAGGCCAACAGAGCATGCAACTTCGACTATAGATAGTTTTGTGGGAGCCTGAGTAGGGCCCATCCATCTATATTTATTATATGCCCAAGCAGCCCATCCCCATCTAGATGTATAGATGAGATGCGAGTGCCCCTCTTTTCTATTATTGTGTCAGCTCCCAACTCTATATGGATAAGCAGATTAGATATAGGGTGCTGACTATAGTGATGTAGTCTAGACTCTAGACTATATACATAACATGATGAGATGACTGATATCAATCAGTCGAGTTGGGCCCACCCCTCTCTCCACTCTCTAGGGAATGGATAGATGGATGGACGGTTATCCTCTCTCGCTCTCCCATCTATTCTGCATATGGATAGGAGGGGCCAACAGCCATATAGAGAGAGGGTCTCTCCCATCTTAGATTTTGTATCACGTAGAGAATAGATGGATGATGGATGATCATGAAGACCTATGCCACCCATAGATAAATAGATGGCCCCATCCCCATCTATAGAGATCAGATTTGGAGAAAGGTCGAGACTAGACTAAGATATAAAGGATGCCCCACATATCTAGATAGGGTAGGGGGTGCCCCTATCCTCTAAACTATTGGTAGATGAAGTGCCCCCCTCCATATAGTTTAGTTGGTGGGAACAGCTAGAGGAGAGGTATAGGTGGAAAAAAAACAAGTTCCTCTGCATGCTGGCGAGAAAGGATCAAATCATTTGTATTACATAATAGTCTAGATAGAGAGTTGGGTTAGTTGAGGAGATCGTAGACAGCCCTTCCTCCCACAAGACCCCACCACCCAAGGAAGACCCCACTAATATTTGCAGACCCCACTGGCCATGCACTTCATGACCTGCCCTTTGGGACCGACCATACTCGCCTTGGGTCAGTAGCAAAGTTGTCCCAACCATACTCACCTTTGGTCGGTAGCAAAGTTGTCCCAACCTGAGGTGAATAGGTTGGTCCCAAAGCAAGGCATGGTTGGTAGTGAAGGTATACCAACCATGCCCTAAGAAAAATGGGTAACTATAATGGGGGGGTGGGGGGTGGAGTTGGTTCATCTAGGCCCCCTGCTTGTAGGTAGATTCTATTCGTGGGAGGATATAGATATGCCTCAAGTCAATCCCGATGAAAGCAGGGTTGGTCAGGAATGGTGAAGCTGTACCGACCTGAGGCATATCTATATCGTCCCATGAATATAATCTACCTCCAAGAATTCTATAGCCTCCTGCCCCCCAATCCCAAAGGGTTGGTCGGTCCCAACTCACTAGGGGGGTGGGAGATAGGCGGGGCCCTAAGGCATATAGGTCAATGGGGTTGGCTTCGCTACCGACCTGAGGCGTATCTATATCCTCCCACCCCCTGGTGGCAGAGCCTCGGTCGGTGGGGTCCACCTTATGGATGGTGGGGTTGGTTGTTATAAATGGTAGAGTTGGCTGGACCCCACCAATCGAGGCTCCTAACCACCCAAGCTTCTAACTGACCAAGCTTTGCTACTGACCATAAGGCATATAGGACGGTGAGTGAAGCCAACCCCACTGACCTACAGAGGCGTATCAACAATAATCTACCCTCCTGAAAACCCCCCCGATGGGTGAAGCCCTGGTGGCAAAGCTAGGGTGGTTAGAAGCAACTCTATAGCCTCCCACCCAAGGCCTATCCCAGCTATCCTCCCATAAATAGAATCTACCTCCAAGAAGAACCCCCTACTATTTGAAGGGCTCCCATGACCCTACAGCTTCTATGGGTGAATTGGCCGGTCCCGAAGGGCTCGGGGGGGCCCAATGGGGTTTGTGGTGGGCGAAGCCCAGTTTTTGTTTATTCTCTCTCTCTATCGCTTGAAATTGATATCTCAATGTTTGTCTCCAGTGGGCATGTTACATATAGAATCTAGTCTTGAAAAAAGTATGCAACTGCTGCCGGCTTGTTTGCGAGATTGGATAGTTTGTTCGTGGGTGGATAGACTTTGATTTGGCTTTAGGTGTATCTGTTGGTCCCCAGGATAGAGCTGTATGATGCGAGAGTGTCACGTATGGTTGCTTTGAGAAGGGTGCGATATCACCACCTATCTGGCCCAACAAGCGGTCCATGGAGCTACATCCTTACTCACCCAGTCTATGTGCATTGCTCTTTCCAAGAGGTTGGCTACCTATCCTAGATCTTCCCATATTATAGAAGATCTCGGGCTTGATCTGGTCTAGTCTCAAGGTGATCTTCTTTCTATTCCTGTATATCTGGGTTCATGCAGCATTTCCACGATATCGTTATGATCAATCAATGGGACTTGGCTGGAAGGTCTTTTCACCTTTGTCATTAGCTCGGGTAGTCTTCATTTCAATTATTTTAGTAACCTTCCAATGGCTCCCTCAATGAGATCCCAATTGGCTCTCACTCAACACCTTGGCTATTCCCTGAAAATTCTGGTTACAGTTGGGGATCCCCCTATCCAGTGCCATATGCATAGGAGGGGACACAAGGAAAACAAGGGGGGAGAGCCATGGGGGGGCCCTATCCTCTATGGTGGGGCATGTTGCATATATAATCCCCCATCTCCAATATTATAATCCCCCATCTCTGATATAAACACAACTATAGAAAGAAGAAGGGGGGGAATGATAGTGGGTGGGAGGGAATGAGATTATAGCTATAGTGTCAGGTCCCTACTCTCAACTATAGGGTGGTAGTTTTTGGAACTATACTATTCCCTACCACCCATTTCTAGTTGGGATGAAAGGTTGGGTAAAATGACCTCTATGATATCCCTCTTGAGATAGGGAGAGAGCCTGGAGTTCTAAAGCTCGACCTTTAGGAGAGGTTTATTGCTCAATTCAAGGCCCGGTTCTCGCGCAAAGGCCCTTACTTTGAAGCTCATGAACAACATCATGCTTTTTAGAAAGAATAATGAATTGACTATACCTCTCCTCCTCCCACCCACCACTACTCCCTCCACCCCCCCCCTTTAGAAGTTCTAGTAGGCTAATTAATTAATTAAGAACTACTCTTTTTCATACTATATAAAGGAAGGGCCCGATAATCTATCTCCAAATATCATCTCACAAAGGCCATGGACCTGACCAAGTATCTGCCGTTCGTGATCCATTGGTCTATGAGATGGGAAACCCACTTCCCGTAGATAAGAAAGAGCCCGAGCCAGATCCAGAATTATAGTTGCCGGAGGCAGTGTCTTCATTGCGAATTGGATGAAGTTTTTCCGCTAGATCATTGTTCTCTTTTTAAAAATTGTCGCCTTTCACAACTATATCCACCCACTACTATTTGCGGACCCCACCACCCAGCCCTTTAGGACCGACCCATTCACCTCAGGTCGGTGGGGTTTATAGACCCCACCGCTCGCGGGCCTCCTATATCCTCCCATGAAAAGACGAATAGGTTGGTCCAACCCCACCCCCCATCCCCCCATTATAGTTACCCATTTTCCCTTGACTTCAGAATTTAATTAATTAAGAATCACTCTTCTCGCTAGCGTCTCAAGATAAGTCGCCTTTAGCCCTCCCACTCTGGAATCATAGTTCCCGGTGAGGTTGGGATGGACCCCGCACCAACAAAGGCTAGTATGGTCTTCCTCGGTGGCAGGTGCCTACCTTCGCAGCCATTGGCCACATGGTCTACACAAGGCAATCCGGTGGGTGGGTGGCAACCCCTTTGTCCCCCAACCCATCCCTCGCCTCCCACCCCACCCCCGAAGTGCCAAATGGTGGGGTCCAAATCTTGGTGGAAGCTATATTCATAGAATAGTAGGGCCGCTATGAAGATAAAGAAGTTTTGGGAATAGTAGTCATTCCAAAATCGGCACTAGTCCTACTATATTCCCAACCCACTTGGCACAGCCCATAGAATTGTACGAGCCCACCCTGTTCATATGCAGGGCCTAATTTTAGTTTGTTCCAATGAAAGCAGGGCTCGTTCTTCATCGAGGGAACTCTTAAGCTACTCCCCCACCCCACCCCTAAGGGTGCCACCTGTTCATACGGGAATGTTATGTATAGAATTTGGCCAACCACCTTAAATTGGTGGAGATCTCAAAAGTGAAACAACAGTGCTTGGGAGTTGGAACCAACAGATTTAAGATATATACAAAGCAAAAGTAGATGGTCGAGTGAGAGGGATCAGCATTTACACACACCTTTATAACTTGCATAAGTAAAGTGAGCGGGGCCAGATCGATACAGTAGTCATGGCACATGTGCCAATCGATAGCCAACTAGGCGAATCAAACCCATCACACACGCATAAATCATGGTTGCCCCATACCTTGGGTACAGCCATAGATTGTATACATTAAAACATTTCAACATCCATAGCAGGATAGGAAAGTCGGAGAACCAAGTCGGAGAACCTAGTTCACATGCATCCACAATGGGATCGATCTTTCTCGGCATCAGTTGGTTAGCGGGCCCCTCGAGTAGAACTGAACCAAGGAGCCACTATAGGCTCAAAATATGCTTTGTGAGTGTTCCATCCAAGCCACTGGAACCTATCCTTCCTATGGGCCCTATTCCAATCTATTGCGAGCTAGAAGCAAATTATATGCAGTAGAGAAAGCTTTGTCATCCAATCATTATCAAGTTTCATTACTCCAATCATTATTGGCTTCAGTACCCCAGTCCCCTGCCATTAATTAGCATGCCCCCTTTTTTTCCTCCCACCCCAACTACTACTAGAAAAAATCCCCCCACCCTAGAAACTATTCCCTCCACCCTGCTTCGGGGCCCCACACACACTAAATTAATTAGCCTGCTTCCCCTGCCCTTTGGGACCGACCTGAGGTGAATAGGTTGGTCCTGAAGGGAATGGTCGATGGGGTTAGCAAGTTAATTAATCCTAAGCTAGAGTGCGATTAATTAACCTGCTAGAATACGATAACTTAACCCCCCACCCATCGAACTATGCCCCCTTATTCTAGCAAGCTAATTAATTACCAACCCCATCGGCCCCCCTGCTTGGAGGTAGATTATAGAAGTGGGAGGCCAAGAGTTCATCGGGTGGAGGGACAAAAAGGGTTTCCAAGGTTGGGTGGGACTAGAAGGTTCTCGCATGCCTTTGGTAGCCCCCCATTCCTAGTTCCCCGCTTCTTCACTCCAAGAATCCACTCATATTGGCCAACTAAGGTCAAGGCAGTTTTGTGGTCCCCAGGGGTCCTCCTTTCACTATATCCTCAAGTTCCTCCCCCTAGATGAATTACACCCACTCATTATAGCATATGGTTGGTGCCGGCGTCGCCTTAGGGCAAGTTGGTCCAACCTCACTCCCCCACCCCCATAGTTGTTCCATGGTCGGGTGCCAAAGGTCGCTCTTAAGTGCCTGGGGTTTGTTTTCAAGACTGACGAAGGCTTGCTCTCTCGACAAATGCACTGAAGTTGGCCTTAGGTCCAAGGGTAGAAAGAAGCCTCCCGTGGGAATTTCAAGGAAATAACTAGATGGATCAACCGCTGGCCCTCGATGGAAGAACCGAGGGTGAGGATAAGAGAAAGAAAGATAATCGGGGTGAAAGGTGGTGTGGGAGGCTCTGGTTTCATCGATGGAATTACCCACTTCCCATGTTAGAAAGAATCAATGAGTGCCTTGTTGCCTCAGAATTTCCAACGTGTGCAGTGATGGGTGGGATGTCCAACTAGAAGATGATTATAAATTCCCTAAGGCTTAATAGGGTAGGGTGCGGCTAACAAGGGCATTTGGATGGTCTCGGTAACATTAACATCTTTTCTAGTCTTAAAAGTTAGGCTATCGATCTCCTTCCTTCCAACTATAGGTAGGACTACAAGCCGCTGAGCTCTAGGCTAGGGGTTTTTAGAATAGATACCCTAATCCCCTATAATTCGATGGGGAACTCGCCCTAAAATTCTATGGGGTAGCGAGATAGTGAAATGAGGAGGGAGGACCAGCATCTCTATCCATTCCTGCTCATAGTTGAATGGGTGCTAACTACTGTGCCCCTGTCAGAGGAGATAACGAACTACTAGAGGAGCAATCCAATGAAGGCCTACCCACACCCCCTGGTAGCAGCTCCATGGGTTCTAAACTGCCCTGCTTTCTAGAAACTAATCGACTACCGAGTTCCATCCATGCAACTAAGGGCTTGAGCATTCTTTCATTCTTGCCACCAAGTCTCGACTATCATCTATTTATTATCCTCCTGGGGAATGTTAACTTCCAGAACTAATAAACTAGGATGGGTAATGGAACTATGTTGATTGAACCTTCCTTCCATCCATCCATTTAGTCGGCCTGCCATCTAATCACTTATCACCACTGCCCTCTAATCTCGTTAACTACTCTCTTTATAGTTGGATGGGTGGGATGCTCAGAATTTAGGACCAAAATGAAAGCATCCTCACTTCTGCATGGAAATAAATTTGTTTGAATGGAACTCCCTCCTTGATCTCCCAGGTGGCTAACTCCATTAGTTAAGGTACAAGCTCTAAAGCTGAGATAGGAAGTTACGGCTTTATTAGGCCTCCTGAGTTCCTATAGTTGTCTATGCTCCTCCAACCTAAAGTGAATAGGTCAGTCCCAAGGGAAAATATCCCACCCCCTGGTACCAAAGGCTTGCCTTCAGTAGGGGGGGTGGGAGGCCACCTCCCTATTGCCACCCACCCACCCCTTGGCCTGCCTTCGGCAGCCTAAGGCCAATATGGTCGGCTGCCGATGAAAGGCAGGCCTTAGGTCCCTTCGGGCTGGGTGGGAGTCCATAGAATTGTAGGGGGCCCCTACTATTCACCCTCCTCCCAATGCAAGGTGGGTGGATGTGTCGTTGGCATGTTACTTATAGAATTGAGCCCTATTATTCTATTATTCAACTATAGAAGGGTGGGTGGTTGATGAATGAATGAATGAATTAAGAGGTAGAAAGCTTTTCTGAAAGTGAAACCGATTCTATACGTAACATGCCCCCAGTTGATGATTCGCTAACTACTAGAATTTCCCCCAATTCTTGTAGGGAAAGGGCTATGCTAAAGGGAAAGACTAGCGTAAAAGTAGCGGGTTGATCCCCCCTACCCCCAACCCTTCAAGACTGACCATATTCGCCTTAGGGAAAGGGCTTGTAAAGGGCTGATGCCATTAACAATTCTATGGTTATTCTAGCAAGCAAATTAATTTCTTCTAGCAAGCTGATTAATCTAGGGATTTGAAAGGGCTAGCAAGCGCATCCATAGAATAGTAGGGTGAAAAGGTGAATGATAGTTTTCTAGCATGTTATGTATAGAATTGAGCCTTTGCTCATAGTAGGGCCCCACCCACTAGCATGCCCACCCCGACTATGCCCCTACCCCGAGGAAGGTTTGGGGGGGATATTCAAAGCATTAAGGAAGGAAGGTCTATTGCTCTAGAACTATCAGAAGTTCCAGAAGGACTTCAGCCTACACTCTAGTTGATTGCAAAACAAGGGTAATGAAGAAAAGGTTGCTGGAGGTAATGAAGAAAAGGGAGGTTGGGAGAACTAGTTATAGAAAGTGAACTCCCAAAAGGATGGAAATGCCCTCAATTCAAATAGTTCTCTCTGAAATTCCCTCAATTCAAATAGAAACAACTAGTTTGGTCTTGGTGAGCTCCCATGCTTAAAACATTCTGAATGTAATAGCATAAACTCCCTTGGGCCCAACGTTAGGCTATCTAGGGGCCTATAGTTTCTTTGGGAGAGGGGTTGCCACTGGTTCTCATCTCACTAGTTCTCTTTCCAAAAGCTGCCCTACTATTTTAAGGGGTGTTGCTGGCACTGGACTTCCTTCCACCCATCCTTCTTTTTGTTGTTGAATTGGACTACTGAGTTCCATCCATCCATCCTAGTTGAAGAAGATAGATTGTTCTAATTGGCCATCCGCTCGAGCATGCTTTATTTTCTCTGGTCAATAGCAGGACAATGCCCTACTGATTTTCATTGTCTAGTGGGGATGCATGCTTTCATTTTCCATTCTCTCTAGGCATGCTTTCATTCTTGCCTAGGGACCCTTTCCCTTTGGCCACAGAGCATCCAACCATCTTTCAACTAGGGTAGTGGCCCATAGAATTGTAGGCCCACAATAGGGATAGTTGCCCATCCTCTAAACATTATGGAGTTCCCATCCTCTAATTGAGCTACTACAACTACTACTCTCTCTCAACTGCACTGTCTTGCCTCTCGGTCGGACCAGAGAAAATGAAAGCTCAGGTAGGTCAGCCATTAAGTAGGTAGGCTCCTTCCTCATTCAGCCATTAATGTCTTGAACTCCTTGGATCGATGGAAATAAACAACTCTCTCTGGTCTCTGGGCCTCAACTCTCTTTGGGCCATCCTTCACTGTCTCTTAACTAGACAATCCAATTGGGGCCTTCCATATGTTAGCTCCCATGCGACCTTCCTTCTGGTTGCCATAGAATTTGTAGGGCCTAACTTCCAACTAAAGGTTATGGTAGGTGGTCTCTAGATTCATTTTACTTTACCCACCACCCCCATCCACCCTCTATAGTTGTTTCCTGCCTTCAGCAGCTGACCATATTGGCCTTAGGCGGGGTTTGGGTGGGTTCATTAGGATTATAGCTTGAACTCCCAAAACTAAATCCAGGATGGACAGACCTGTGTTAACGGGCACCTGATTATAGCTGGAGCTAGATGTCGTTGAACTCCCACCCACTCTAGTTGAACTCGTTAGGGTAGGGTCCC
The DNA here is from genome assembly GCA_007258455.2 of Sequoia sempervirens. NCBI lineage: Eukaryota > Viridiplantae > Streptophyta > Pinopsida > Cupressales > Cupressaceae > Sequoia > Sequoia sempervirens. The sequence goes on along the minus strand of VDFB02058242.1, from coordinate 539,983,438 downwards.
CTCCCTCATTAGGGTAGTCGCTTTGTAGGGGTAGAAGGGTTGGCCATTCTAACTAGATATCCAATGGGTGTAAAGAACAACTATAATAAGGCTTTCTGAATAGGTGGGTGGGAATTATAGCATGGGTGAAGGCGGATAGAACTACTTTGTTAGCAAGAAAGCAATCCAACCCACCTAGAGTTAACTAATCTACTTGCTTGGTCCTATATTTGTTTTTGTCCTTCCGTCCTACTGCCTACCTTCCAGGAGATTTTTTATCTAGTAGAAAGGGTAGGGGCATAGTAGAAAACTTTGGATGGGACTTGCCTATCACCCACAAGGAAGAACTGTCTTTGAATTCTCCTCATTGAGTTGTTTGAATTCTCCAACTAATCTAGCTCTACTGGATAGCCATATTCTCTAGGAGGGCCTTCCCATCCATCCACCCTACTATTCTAAGGGGTTTTTCCATCCGAGCATGCTTTCATTTTCTTTGGGCATGTTGCTCCTACCGCTTTCATTTTCTATGGTCCTAAATTTTGAACATCACTCTAGTTGAAACAGAGTTAGGTAGTGCCCTCCTACAACCCCACTGAGACTAACTTGAAAGTGACCCCCACCCCACCTAAGGCCAATATGGTTGGCTGCCGAAGGTAGGCCAACTAACTATAATCTATCTCTCGGGGGGGGCCTCGCACCCCCCCCTTAGGCCTCACCCCTAGTTTATATTCTAAGTTGAGGAAGTTCACTCCCTTCCCATCTACATCCCTACATGGATGGTCCCAATTCTAGTTTATGATCCTTCGATCTAGGCAGGGTAGCTCCCCCTCCTTTAGTTCAACAGGGGGCCGTTTGGATGGAATGTCTTTGGTTAGTCCTTCATTGGGAGTGATGATTCAACGGTCTTGAGCTACTGAATTAACAAGGAGCTACCAGGGGTGGGGGATGGAGCCTAGCTAATAATGCTACCAATTTTCTCACTAATAGCTAATAAACGATGGGACAGATGCAAAAACTCCAATAGAGACTCCAACCCAACTTCCAACCAAGTGAACAACACTAAATTTTTCTCACACTGGTGAATGAAGGACACCACCCTAGGGGAAAACCCCACCGACCGACCCTTCAGGACTGACCTTCCCTTTGGGACCGACCTAAGGCAAGTATGGTCAGTCCTACATGCCCTATAGCCTCCCACCCCCTGGGTTGGTCCAACCCCACCATCCCATTTGCCAACTAACTATAATCTACCATCCAGGGGGGGGGACTCCCACCCCCCAAGTCGGTCCAACCCCACCGGGGGGTGGGAGATATAAGGGCTTTAGGGCAAGTCAGTCCAACCCCACCATCCCATTTGCCCTACTATTCTAAGTGGGGGTAGGGCCATGCGAGAAAATCTAGGAGAGTAGTGAAGGATAGTATCTAGCGCCCTTCCATAGTATGCATCCACCCCTCCCTTATAGTTTCCCATAGAATTGTAGGCATTACCGTTAGCTGGCCTATCTCAGACCAGAGCCCGACAAGAAATTAGGAAGACAGGAGATCCCCTAGGCCCCCCCAGTATATAAGTGTAGTTGATAGATTAGTTTAGCCAGGAGGTAAGCTATAACTCCCTGATGCCAAAGAAGAGCTAGGTAACCTGACTCTGGATAACTAGATTGCAGTTTCAGGGAAGCTTGTCCTCCCATCTGAAAGAAGATAGTATATGGGCCTCCCTATCTATAATGATAGAACGTATGTCACTATTTGAATTCTCCAGCTACCTCATTAATTCGGCTTACTCCATCCCTCACCCCCTTGTTAACTAGAATTCCCTCCCACCCATGTTACTCCAAGGCTATGGATGGGTGGGAATCATAGTTGGGGTGGTGGGGATATTAAGCCGCCCATCCCTACTGAATCTTCTAAACTTTCAGAATGCAACATAGGCCAATAGATAGAAAGGGAAGGTGCCCAACCCAATAGTTGATTCTATACGTAACATACCAGGGGCTGGGTGGGAAACTATAGTGTAGGGAGGGCCCCTACTATTCTAAGGGAATAGATAGGACGGGGAACTAGGAAGAGGGTGGGTGGGAAACTATAGTTCCAGATAGTCAAATGTGATGAACAATAGCAATAGACATAGACAATAGACTCTCTGAACTTGGACAATAGTCTTCTCTTAGATAGTTAGTTTGTGTCCCTGTAGGGCCTGTTCTTTCTTCCCCCAGGGCAATGACTAGAGGGTTGTCGCTAGTCATATAAACAAAACGTAGTCTTCACTCATTTATGCAAAACAAAGCAAACAAGAATGGAAGGATAAGCTTGCTTGATTAGCGGGATCCTCAGCTCGATGATTAGCAGGCTCAGCTCAAGGGTTTTTCAGTCCTATCCCATCCTATGTTTGATGCATTGATGACTATTGATCATGATTATCGGGGTACTGGACCCCCCTACTCTCTAATGGTGCAAAGCACCACCCCACCTTTCTCGAGTAGGGTTTATAAATAGTAGGGGCCGCATATGGACTTTCAACATCCTACGATTTTGGGGGGCATATCAATCATAGTTATGTTTACCCCTCAAATTTCCTTGTCAGAGTTTGTCTCATCCCGCTAGGCAGGAAGGAGATCTCATTCATCTCTTTCAACTAGTGATCTAGTTGCTATATACGTAACATGATTGATGCACACCTCTAAAATAGTAGGTCGGCATGGGCACATGATCAAAGTACTTAGTTCCTGCCCTCTACTTCCTATGATAGCAACTCGGCAATGTTCCCAGCAGAGTGGGAAGGAATGGGAGAAGAAGAGGATTGGGGCCCCTATCTATATATGTTGTTCAGTTCACCATTGCAGTTCTTGTGGACCAGAGGCGCTGGCTAGAAGCAGTTAATGGGGCTAGGGGCCTCACCCAGTAGATGGATGGAAGGGCCCAGGTGGCATGTTCAGTATCCCTTCGTAGCTTTGAATGGGTTTACATTTCCGTATTCGGGGCTCTAGTAGTAGGGCCTCTTGGATATGTAGTTGGGGCCAGCACATCCCAATCATTGGCCCCAACTCAGAACCTCTCAGTTTCAGTCTCAGCCAGTTGGCCAAACAGCTATGATTCCTATGGCCTATGCGGCCTAGTGAGCATTAGTGGGGTAATGGTCATTGGGATAGAATAGAGAAAGGATCTGGCATGTGTATGATTGTAGTTCTCTAGTACCCCAACATGAACTAAACCACTCATCAACTTAGGCATGAGATCAGCCCCCCCATTATGAATGCACCAGATGTATCCATCTAGTATGCACCTGTTCCGATTGTAGTATCTTTCCATGCAAAACTCTCTTTTCTTGGGTGGTAGATGCCTAAGCCCTATAATCCCCTCCCACCCTGGCAGAGTTCAAGCATTTGATCGCTATCATTCTAGTGTTGGTTTATGATCCATATTCCATTCCGTTTAGGAACTATATGAGAGTAGGGGGGCACAAGATAACTACAAGTCACCCCACCATCATGTTGTTTCGTGAGAGCATCTGGTTTTGCATGTGCCAAGTGAGTCATGCAAAATTGCTCGACCTAGCATCAAACGAGCCATGCTTGATGGTCGAAGCAATCTTAAGCTAGGCCCCTACTGGCTCGAAGGAATTCATTGTACTCTTCTTAGGAGAGGGAATCATGCTTCTCTATGCATCATTTGATCAAGGAATACAACGGAACAACTACCCAACTTAGAATAGTAGTGGCCCACCCACCCTGATTGGAGACATAATATGTCACCGATTGGTAAGATCGGAAGAAACTAGGAAAGATTGACCAATGAATCGTTTGAACTCCCTGCCCTATCTAGTCGGGGGAGTGCTTGTTCCTTCAATCGGATCACCTATTTCTAAAGGAAGATACCCATAGTACGATAGAGCATGTTGTATGATAGAGCATGTTGGCTGGACCCTACTATCTAAAAGGCGTCGCCTGTGTCATATTCTTTCATCCTGTGATCACCTGTTTCTAAGGAGCATGTAAAGAGCCATTAATTTGTAGTGGGTAGCGAAACAAATATATCCTCCTCCATAGAATAGTAGAGGCCCACCCTTTCATAGTTCCATCCATATTGGCCCTTCTCATTCATTCTTATGAGCTCAATTGCTTGTCCAACTAAAACCCCGTTCGTTGGACGAGTAGAGGATATGTGTTTCCATTTTGGTGGGATTAATCCAATGGATATAGCTGAGTGGAAATCGCTCAATTAAAGTAGTTCTGAGAACTAGGATGGGAAATAGCATGATTCATTTGATTGGAACAATGTCATAATACCTCTGACAGAGCAAAGGCCCAAGTCTCTGAGAATTCTAGTTGCCAATGATGGCCTCCCAGGAACTACTATTCCAAACCCATCCTGGACAAAGGCCTCAGGGTAGTCAGGTTATGAAGCAACCAAACCAAGGAGAATTCAATTTCTGAAGACTAAGAGATCTACTCTAGCACAATCTCTTGAGGGTTCTAGGAAAACCCCCAGATAGCTAAATAGGCCCATCGAATTGTAGGGGCGGGTGGGAGCCCCTACTATTTGAAGCAGTTTCGGGATGGGTGGGGAGAGGCCCTACAAATTATATGGGGGGTGGGTGGGGGGAAATAGGATGAACTGAAGTTTAGATATAAGACTGAATGCTATAATTTGGTGAACGGGGGACCAAATTCCCATCGTAGCAGTTATGGTTCCACCCACCCCAACTAATGGATCTGCAACATTCATATCTTCCATCTAGATGTAGGTAGTTTCCTTTTAGGTTGTCCCTGGATATTGAGTTGAGTGCTCGCCCTCCCTTTCTATCTGCATAGAAAGCTTGCGATAGTAGGGAGGGAGGCCCCCATTATAACCTTCATCCTCCTAAGTTCCCACCCCAACATAGGCATCTACCGAGGAACAATGGCCCCTGTGCTTCACACCCACCACCCCTGGCGAATAGTAGGGACCTTACGGGCTCCCCCACCCAGATACGACTCTTGAAGAACTTCGCCAGAATAACTATATTCCCCTTGAACTATAATCTCCCTCCACACCCCAACCCATAGCCCCTAAAATTATATGGCATTCGGGTTGGGAGAGATAGTTGTGGGAGCCCTTACTATTTGAAGCGGTTCTTAACTTTAGCCCCCATTCTCTCCCACCCCCATAGAATTTTAGGGGCCCTCCCACCCAGGATCAATTAGCTCTATATTTGGAACTATAGTTTCCCACCCCCTCTCTTCCTAGTTCCCCATACTGATTAGTTGTTTTTGTTGTTGTTGTTGGGTGGGCCCCTACTATTCTATGGGCCCTACTATTCTAAGGTGCCCATAGAATTGTAGGGGGTCCTTCCTTCTCCTCCCTTGAGTGTCTATATAATGCAATGTCATGTGATGGCTATATAGGTAGGGGTACGATATTATGTTATGTATATAATGCATAACCTCATCGAGGTCGACTCGGGTAACCAATCGATCACTTTAGACCAACCGACGGGCGCTCAACAACTACAATTCCCACCCAACCCTCCCACCCTAGGAGATGGATATGTGGTTAGGACCATGTCGAGGGGTGGGAGGGAATTCTAGTTGTCTGGTAGGTAGGTGTATTCGAGTTCGTCTAGTGGTTAGCATCAATCGGCCCCCGGGGGTTAGCATCGTCGAGCCCATTTCTAGTGTGAGGGAGGCATCTCATCGATTGGATAGAGAAGGCATCCTTTCATCTAGTGTCTAGTCAACTGGGTGGGATAGTCTATCAATAGGGCCCAATCCAACCAATATGGATGTAGGTAGGTTGGTTCGAGTCCTGCTAGGTTTGGAGGTAAGTAGGCCATAGGACAAGGAATCACCTTTTGTTGTCATTCATCCATTTCAACCCAAATAGCAATGGCATAACACTGTATCGGCAGGCGGTACCACTCTCTCTTTCCTTGGTTTGCCCAGATCAACTATAGTTGCTCGGATCTCAACAGATATAGTAGGGGCCAAATCCAGGATTAGGAAAGTAGGGCTTCCAAGGAATTAGCATTAGCCAACTATCTGAACTATCCAATGTCGGCTTACGAAATTGATTGACTGCTAGATCTTTCTCTTCAGGCCCAACTCAAAAAATAAGACCTACCAAAACCATAGCCCCTACCATAGAATTTGATAGGGCTATGGTAGGGGAGGTGGGTGGGAAACTCTAGTTCCGAAGAACTCCCACATGAACACCCCGCTAGATTAGTTGTTGGGGGGCCCCTGCAGGGAAAATATTAGTTGTGGGTGGGTGCCCCTACTATTCTATGGGCAACTAACATTCCTGACTATCATCTATTGCCGGGTGGGAACTATAGTGGAGGTAGATTCCAACTCTATAGCCTCCCACACTGGATAGCTGGGATAGGCCTTGGGAGTTATAATTGGTAGGTAGGGAGTTCAAGCTATAATCCTAATGAACCCACCCAAACCCGACCTAAGGCCAATATGGTCAGCTACCAAAGGAAGGCCTTAGATAAAGTCTTCGGAATTGATTGAATGAGAAGTTAAGGAGTTTCACCCGGTTGGTTGGAAGTTGCAGAGGGGGGAAACACAAAGAAGGGGATTTGGGAAACAATATGTTAGGCCAGCCCACAGAGTAACTAGTCTATAGCCCCACCCACTAATTAGAGATTGTATGGATGCACCCGGGTCGGAAGAGTGGCTGTGGGCAATTCATTCTCACCAATCTCCAAGGAAGTCAGGCTAAGATAGCAGGTTAGTTCAAGTCTGTTAAGATAGTAGGTTAGTTCAAGGAGAGTGGGGTAGTGAGAAAGGGTTCTCTCACCCATCTCCAAATAAGGACCATACAACTATAGTCATTCAACCGAAAGGAAGTCCAACGCCAGCAGCAACACCAACTTGAACCAGTGGTGCACCAAAGCTAAATAAAGTTTCCACCAGTCACCAAAGCTAAATCAAGTTTCCCTGGGTGAAGGGGAAGACTTTCTTGAACTCTCATTCCCCAGGGTGGAGCTTTTGTTCTCTCCCTCCCACAACTATATATTGTTCTCTATGCTTGGAGCAAGGAGGATCAATCTTTTTTTTTGGGATGTCTAGCTTTAGTTCAATCAGTGAGCATGCTTTCATGGAAGTCAATGACTAGCTATTTATTATTTCTCATTCAACCAGAAGCTAACTATAGTTATCTAAGGGGTGTAACCGACCCCCCTCACTCAACCCCGGTTGGAGTTCAACTCTCCATTAGTAACTATGAGTGAACCTCAGGTGGAAGTATTTCTGTCCAGTGCATCCTATCTGATTACTCAGCAATGAGAAAGAAGTTCCAGCCATCCTGAACCGGCCACTGAGGCCACCCATTTTCACCTTCTCGGGCAGCACTGTATGGGCTAGGTGAGAGAGAGTAGCTATCGAGTGACAATATCTAGCTCCTTTGCCAATATATAGCTCCTAAATTCTCTGATACGAAGTTGAGTAGATCTCTCCAACTCCCAAAAGGAAGGTTCAATTAGCAGGAAGGTCTTTCAAAACTCAACGAGGAGAATTCCCTCAATACTGGATAGTGTCACCAGTTGGATTTCAGTGAAGATTGGCCTTCCGGTGCTTGTTTATTAGTTGTTGGCAACCGTCTCATCCCACACCCCTGCATAGTTGGAAGGATGGATGGATGGTTGGGACTTGATGGATGGATGGTTAGATGGGTGGTTAGATGGGTGGTTGGAAGGATGTAATTATCCCATCTCATTATCTTGATCATGTATAGTATAGAGTCATGATATCATGTATAGTATACAATTGTGATATCATGTATAGTATAGAATACTCGTGAGACCCATCAGGGTTTCACTCTAACATCACAAATAGCATTTTACGTATAGAATTGAGAAACGGGTGGGGTGGGAATAGTAGTTCAGTTGTTTCTATCCGGTTTTCCAGTCATGTGAGCCAGACCCCTACCATTCTAAGGGCTCAATTCATTGATTGAGTAGGAAGAGAATGTTGTTGGGTCAATTCTCCAGTCATGTCTCGATGCCCTACAATTTCTAGTGGTTGAGTTGACTAGGTGGGAGGCATGTTATGTATAGAATCGAGAAATGGGTGGGGTGGGAATAGTAGTTCCAGTCATTTCTTGATAATCAGGGTGGATCCTCCATCGTCTTACCCTTCAACATACTATAGAATCGAGGGCAACAGATTTTTGCATGGCCGCCCTTAGAATAGTAGGGGTGGGCTGAGGGGCTCCTTGGGGCATGGAGGCTAGCATGTTGGTCTAAAAGCTCCCAGCCCAGTCGTACCGAGCTGGTTGGGGCCAATGAAGTGTGCTTGAAGGTAGCACAGTTGGGTAGACCTTTAGGTCTTGTAACAAGTGCCTTTGTATGTGCTTCGAGCGGCTTCGGCATACAGAGATCTCCAATTCGGAGTTGATTCCCATAGAAAAGGAAGTAGTAGAGCACCCCCCACTACTCTACATTAAATTAGCAACAACCAGGGTTAATTAATTGGAATGGGTTTACATTCAGAGATTGATTATGAATTGGTGGCCTTTGCTACCTCCAACACATTTCTATTTTTGTCTCCCATTGCTTGTTGTTTGTCCACTCTCGGTTTGGCTCCCTATAGTGGTATGTTCAAACACCGCGGGGATACCTATTGAGTAGTCACTGTTGGAGTGTTCGGTCCACCGATATTATGGCGGAGAAAGCCTAGACTGGACTTTACATGATGACAACTACTACTACCACTATAGTAGTATCACTTTTTAAGGAGGAGCTAAAGCAAGAGTCGCAAGAGTAGGAGTAGATGAGACAATGATGCTGGTGGGGTGCTCAACACCCTAAAGGGTGTATCGCACCAGGCTCCGAAATCAGTTCTCCGCCTATCACTCCAAACCTATCAGTTCTACGAAGCCCCCCACCCACCCCGCTACTATAATAGCTATAGATGCAGGTAGAATTTGGTGGGGGGAATAGTATAGTTTTGGGAGGCGGTTTAAAAGCAAAGTACGTCCTCGCCCTGTAATGGCATAAGAAAGAGCGATTTTACCACCTAGTTCGATTAGTCTCCGGCCGATTGTTCATTCCCTATTCCAAGATTCAACACTGAAACCTTGGCTAGAGATGCATGTCAATGGGATTTGTTATAATGGTCAGTCTTGAGCCGGGGCCCCTACTATCTATAGGCAATCTACTTTTTCTAGCTCTTGTTTTCCTCTAGAGGATTATCAAACTACTTCGATCTTTTTCTTGGGTGAGGGATAAGCTTATGACAACGATTATAGAGAGGACAGCTCATACTTGGGGGCCTATCTATAGTAGGGGGGACCTAATAGGCATTGGTGGTATCACACCCCTCACTCTCACTCTCGGTCGTACGTGAGTCGAAGAAGAAGAAGCCGGCTCATCCCATGGTTCTTGAAGAAGAAGCTAACTCATCCCATCTGTTGCCGACTATTTTATCTCCACTTGTGAATGGCCTATTGTTCTTCTATATTGGGCCGGCTCTATGAAGTATGACTGGGCCCCACCCACTATAGGAAGGATAGGGCACTCATGGGTTTCTATCTACTAAAACTAGTTAATGCTTCTATAAGCTTGGATTTATTCCCCTATCCACCTATCCCACTATAGAAGGAGGGGGGAGGGGGGGCACCTAGTTTCTACCAAGCGGATTATCTAGTCAATTTGAGTTAATGGGGACTCAGATCAATTTTCTGAGGCACCAGGCCCCTACTCCATAATGGCTATTTGGTGTGTAAGGTGACTGCCCTATCCTCCCTAGCTATGGATAGGGGGTGGGGTGAGGGGTGGTTGATTTCTTGGGTGTCTGATTATTTGGGTTAAGGTTGATCGGTCACCATCTCTATGTGCGGTGACCTTGATCCCACGTCCATTTCCTTTGGTAGAGAATCATCCCAGTGGGTGTGAATCTCTACCCCGTAGATAGTGGAATCTATCCCGGTGGTGGAAGGAGATCTCCCTGGGATAGGAATCATTG
>VDFB02058242.1:539948887-539973412 GCA_007258455.2 Sequoia sempervirens | reverse complement strand
GATTTAAAAGATGAGCTCATTAACTGTTTAGTTGTGTTGTTTAGTGATTAAACATTCAACCAAACCAAGGTCCTTCAGAAAGATGGTACCTATCTAAAGTATGTGAGGGACTAATATAAGTCACATTTAGAGAAGAAAAAAAAGTACGAGCATCCCCCCATGATTTTAGAGAGGGAGTGGAAGGACCTAGTGTCATGGAAAGGAGAAGGCTGAAAAGAAAAAAAGAAAGACACCACTGGGCCAAGGAAGGTATGTGGTACTATCAACAATATAATTATATACTGATTACTCTTTCTTTTTACATAATCTAATGTATTTCAAACTTTTCATAGGTTTCCCAACACATCAAAGGAAACAAAGGCAAGACTAGAAAAACACGGGCAACACAAACTTGGATGTGGTGGTTATATGAATTTAATCGCACAAATTGTAAGTATTAATAAATGAATATTGCATCCAAATAATAAATTGCAAACAATTTTGGTTTTATCACACCACAGAAGAAAAATTCATGATCTTATGCAAAAATGTAGGACTCTGAATTCAACAGAGTGCCCACAAAAGAGGACCTAAAGATTTCCTTCCAGCAAGGCTATGGAGTCATGGCTGAACGCCTAAGCCTCTTGAATGGGAGAACACAAGCTTCCACTACATCTAATGCATAGGTAAATAAACTCAATGAAGTTTATTTAAATTGAATACTTGTGCAACCTATTCAATATTAATTTCCACCATATAAAGTAATTATGTGCCTATTGTTTTGCCCATGCTGTAATGATAATATTGCACATGACATTGGAATGCAACTTGGTGAGGGTGGAGCGCAACCTACAGATGGTCATGGTTTGCATCTTGGTATTGGATGTATTCATGTGCTATACAAAACGCAGTATGGATTAATACAATTAAACATCTTTAATTGCAATTGGTGTATTAATTAATGTAACCTTTCATGTTTCAACTTTAGAGCATGTAGAGCGTGATCAACATGTTGAGCATGATTAGGTTAGACAAGATCAGGAACATGATGTGGCCCCATTAGGTAAAGAGGACCACTCTAACATATTCTTTAAACATATTTAATTGCAATTGGTATGTATTAATTAATGTAACCTTTCATGTTTCAACTCCAGATCAGGATTTAGAGGGTGTTCAACATGTTGAGCATGAGGCTATAAGACAAGATTAGGAACATGATGTGGCCCCATCAGGTCAAGAGCACCACTCTAATGTTCTTTTAGTTAATGAAATACTTGTAACAATAATAATAAAACATATCAATTTAACATTTCTTTGTTATTGCAACAAACCCCCCCTTGTAGCGGCCTCCACGTCATGAGTACACAACTAGGCATACATTAAGATCACGAGCAGAGGGTAGAACAACTGAAGGCCGGGGGACAAATGATTTAGAAAACGATACTCCACTTCATCTTTTTTTAGCTTAAAAAAAGAAACAAAAAAAAAGTGATTGTAATCATATTATGAATGAATTTGAATATGTTAATGAATGAATCTTATATGTTAATGAATGAATGTTATATGTTAATGAATGAATGTTGTATGTTAATGAATGAATGTTATATGTTATTAATGGATGAATGAATGATTAATGTTATATGATTGGGTATGGGGAATTGAGAGTGATGTGTGAGGGGGGAGGGCCAAAATGAGCTTCCACCACGTATTGGCCTTGTTGCTGCAGAATATTAAACTATTCTTGAAACAAAAGAACACAATAAGCTAATGCTCTTTCAATATAAGAAATGCATCGTTTGAAGTATCAAACCAATTTGTAAAGATGAAAGAAAGTGCTAACTTTTCACTATGGTGGCAGAAAAAATGATTCTTTATACCCTGGTGCCTTAATTTTCCAAGCCAATTTCTCCTACTTTGCATAGATCTACCATGTTTGTGTATGTGATATGTCTCCTACAAAACATGTACCAGCTTATGGCCTTCAATCCAACTACATCCAAGTATATTTAATTCTCTATCTTTCATCAATATCTCTACTACTTGTTCCTTGTATATATTTTTTTTTACATGAAGAACCCATTTTTGTGAAATGTGCCTCTAGTTGAGTAAACTGAATCCATTCTCTACATCATAATTTCAAGTTGTTTCCATTCCAATGTTCCGAGTTTAGTTTGTTTGTATGGCTTTGTATGAATACCACATTGTGTTGTGTGTGGATTTGGTTTCAAAGCTCTATTTCTTTTGTTTTTAGTGGTGACATAACTCTAAAATTTGAATTTTGTGCATAACAGGTTAGTGGAAAAATTGACATCTCTGAAGGGTTTAGAGGCTCGATTGAGAGAGATACACGAATATTTGGATCTTTTTGTTGATGGGAGGCTTCCACTTAACCATGAAATTTTGTACCATCTGTAGGTATGCAAAAATTTATCTACTTACATTCATTCAAGAGGCTAGATCGCTTATCTTTTGTCATATGGTTGGATTAATGTGGCATACAATGTCAATGTGGGGTATAATTTTTTTAGTATGTTTAAGTTATGCATAGTTTACAATGAATAGAGGGTGATTAGGGGAGTGTAAGTTAAAACAACCAATATCATTAACAATAATTCTTTATACTATGTTATATTGATTCATTATTCCTAAAATTATTAAACATACAGACTAGGAAGAGAACTCTATTCAATACATGAGTATGTACTACATATATTGTTGTGTCCAAGCCTTATGATCTTGGATATATCTAGGAAGGCCCAAGAAAGGAGTTACATGTATATAATTAGTTGATTGGATGTCTGAGAAGTTTTGGAATAATAACAATATAGGACTTGTACGTGTAACAATAAATAACAATGCATCTGTCACAATAATACAACAATACACACTGTGGAATATTGAAATAATTAATCAACTTGCATGTTTCATATCAATCGATAGGGAGCTCCACTCAAATGAATGAAAGGCTAAATAATGTAATATAATGATAAAAAAAATAGATTTATGGTTTCAATAATGTAATATTATGAATATATTTTCCTTTCTCTCCTATCTTGTTCCCCCATGATAAAGAATTAGAAATTAAAACACCAAAAAAATATGAATACTCATGTTGTTCCATATTCTCTTCTTCTCTTATTGTCACATATTTAAACTCTTCACTTAATGAAAAAAATCGGCATAGCTCAATATCACCTATTGTTGGCTTCAAGTGCTCATTATAAGTAGCCATTGTCCCATGAGTGATGTAGTAATAACTAGCTATCCATCCTAGATCATTAACCTAGAAATATCCACTTTTCCAATCATATTTCACCAAATTACTTTTGTCCAAGATAGTTGCAGCTGAATGTATTTGTTAGCATAAAGAGTTCAATTATTAGAAGCACTAACAAGTACCATTAAAGTAAAATGCAAGGGTCATAGTTGTCTAACAATACCATAGTAAAATTACTATGTACTAAATTGAAAATCACATCTATGCTTACCAAGTCTGCCCTTCTCTCTTCTAAGGTATTGTCTTTCTGTAAAGCATCAGTAGATAGACCATATAGAACTAGGTTTCGTAGCATGTGAATGTAAAGATAAGTGTATCCCAACCATGTGCATTCCTCCCTTACATTTTGAACTGTACCTAGGAAATTTTTTGCATTTAAATGATCTGCTAATTTTGAGATAAACTGGATCTCAATTGGTAATTGTTGATTCATAAGGGACAGATAATATTGCAGCTCACTATGACCTGTTAATATTATTCCTTCTCCATTGGAATCATACTATAGCCTTCCATATATTGATCTGCCAAAAAGGGTCTCTATTGTTAGCATGGGCATCTCCAACATGGAGCCTTTTTCAAAGGGATGCCGAGGTGTATGATCCTTATTGGGATAGAGGTGCAACAAGTATGTGTTAAGGTCCCTGTTTGGAAATGGACATTGTAGCTACTTGGCACAATCTAGTGTATTGTAGCATATTAGTAGATCAAGCTACCAATCTCCTCAACCATCTATTGAAGGTGTCAATCTTGAGAGGAGCAAATTGTGGCCATTGATGGAAAGTAGGAGGCTAGGTGCATATATGATATGTCCACGTGGCATGAACTAGTGGATTTCAACAATATTTGCACTTTGGTGAATAAAACCACTCAACACGTTAGCCATCCACCAATTGGCTATAATCACTAATCTTTGGGGCAAGTTGATCTACACTTTCAATGTTGATTGTTGTTTAAGTAAAGCCTATAGATATCAAGCAATTTTATCAAATGGTTTTGGTGAAACCATGTGGTGTGATCTAATGATAAATCATACCATTCAACACTTTAGTAGTCTACTAATTTTCTCAAGTTGTTGATCTTCAAGGTGAATCAAAGGGTATATAGTCAAGTGCAAAACATAAGTTTACACGACATGTCTTGGTTGGCTTTTGAAGTCAAATATGTTCAATTAATTTGGGATGAAGAGAATATCTCCCTTGACCATTAATATTGATGTAAAATTGATCTATACCATTAATTGAATGAATATTTTATTTTTAACTATAGGGTTTCATCACAATTAACCAACATGTGGGTCAATTTTTAACCACAAAAAATTTATGAGGTTATATTGGAACACCATGAATTTTTCATCGAATGGTATCCTCCACCTCAATAAAACTCCATGAATGTTTGGTGTGTTTTCGTAACGCTTCAAATGGGCTCATAACGCTTTTTTTTTTTTTGTCTATAGATGGAAGAAGTTACATCAATTTTAGATGGAAAACTGCCAACATTTTCTGTGGCGCTGACCGATGATGTTGGGTCATGGTTTAGACAAATAAACGTTGGTCGTTAAAGTGACAAAATTCTAGCAACAAAATTTAAAACAATGTTTCGTCAGTAATTCGACAATATTTTGTTGATATGTCACCAAACATTTGTAAAAAATTGTAGTCAAATACAGTAGTGATAGGTCCCAAAATCACCTTTATTAACTTGGTGCACTATAAAGAAGGCATGAATACAAAATTCACTAATTTGATATTCTATTGCTAGTCTTGATTTTATCAAAAAATTTATGCACTTCCAAATTATAAAATGCAAAGGGTTTTTAATGGAATTTTTAGAACTTAATCTACTATAATATATTTTTAATGAAATACCCACCATTTATACCTTTTTGTATAGCCTTGCTTAAATATCAATGTTAAAATAGCTAGTTTGAAACACCTAACTCATAAGATCCTACTAGTGTACTCAAGTGCTCTTATTCATCATTTAATTACAAAAATAAAAATAAAAATGAAAAATTTGTATTTAATAATACCTTGTTTCTAGAATAGCTACTACATTAACTGCTTATGTTTTTTATTAGCGATAAATAGGTTTTTTTGGGTGCTAAAACCCAAACCAGGTTTTGATGGGGCCCTGGAACCCATTAAAAGCAGGTTTTGAAGGGACCTAAAACCCAAACCCAAAAAAAGCTACTAGAAGATGATCTCAAACAATCAACAACCCATTAGTAGCAGCACCAATGAGAACAAATCAAGACTACACCAGTTGCACAAAGGTTTTGAAGGGACCTTAAACCCAATACAACAAGGTTTTGGCAGGGACCTTAAACACAAAACTTAACCAGGTTTTTATAGGGACCTAGAACCCAAAGGTTTTGAAGGGACCTTAAACCATTTACAACCATGTTTTTCCAGGGACCATGAACCCTTTACAATTAGGTTTTGGTAGGGACCTTAAACCCAACAACACAACTAACTAAAAAGTAGCATCCAACTTGTAGCTCTATCCAAACTGAACAACCATCCCACACTCCACCTCCATAGGATAGGCCCCCCCTCTATTAGATAGGAAGATGCAAGAACTCGAACCACCAAAGCAACCCCAACCCTACTCATACTAGCACCACCTCAAAAGGAACCAACTCCACCTCAACAGGAACAAGCAAGAGGGAAGAGAACTTTTTACTAGGCCAACAACAATCACCTCCACCTCAATAGGAGATGGATCTACCTCCATAAGAGAAATCTTCACCTCTAAAGAAGACTCCGTCAGAAGAACCCAACAAAAAGAATCCACTCCAGTAGAATGAACACTCACAAAAAAAATTAGGCATCAAAAGAGATGGAATCAAGAGAGATGCAAACTAAAACCATAGAAACAACTTCAACACAACATCCACCAAAATAAAAGGAGCAATAGAAAAATCCCCGCAAAAGGCCAGCACAAGCCATTCAAACCCTTGTAAAAAAAAGAATAGTAGAATAACCCAACAGGGGCACAACACCAAATAGAGAAAATCCCCTTTAACAAGCCAGGAGGGGTTCTTCCCAAGACAAGAGAATAACAAAAACAACTAGGTTATCTTGATAGTCATTAGAAGCAACCAAGACAAGCGAAAGCCACATCTATCCACAAAGGACAACCTATAGAAAAAGAAAAATAGAGCAACAGAGGGAAAATTCCCAACCCCCAAGCAAAGACAACACTCCCAACAAGATACAAACATAACATAAAAACCATAACTGGAAGCCACCGCAGGAAGAAGAAAGAAATCTAGCCAAGACTGGACCAACAAAAAGGAGGATCCAAAATCAATCAAACCCCACAAGCCATAGCAAGTGCTCAAGCACCCAACACAAGAAAAATACAGAAACACCTCCCCATCATAGGAGGAAGTAGAAAGAACATGCCCAACAATTAGAAAGCACAGACTAGGTAGCTTCGAGTGCTCAGAAGAAGTCGCAGCCAAAGGAACCAAAGACCATGCCTCAAAGAAAACACCAATTTCCATAACCACAAAGAGTCAAGGACCACACCAAGAGCCATCAATGACAGATAAAGCCAAGATCCCACACACAACAGGAAGCAGCTCGACCTAGGAAGAAGAGGATAGCCCCCCAACTAGTGGCAACCCTCCAAGAACACCCTCTCCAACCCTGTCGCCATCACCGTCCTTTTCTTTATAATTTCCCTCTCCCACCTCTAAAGAAATCAAACTATGAACGCCACTCCTACTCCCACCCTTTTGCTCCATTGTTGTATTCAAATATATCACCTTAACTACTTATGTTGCTCCTCCTAAGATAAATAAATTATTTACTAGTTTTTCTCTCTCCATTTTATTATCTTGAAACTCTAAAAAAATAAGTGCAAGTACCTCAAGTTATTCTTTAGATACAAACCAAGCATTTCCCCCTTTTTCTAAGCCAATATTATTTTTCTAGTTTCGTAAGGTTCAAAAATTTGGCAGAAAGCAAAAATCTAGCTAAAGAAGGTGTATGAGCTCTGTTAGGGTTTTGTGGTGTCTTTGGTCACTCTTGGCCCCTCTTGTGTCATACTGCACTTACTGCATGAGAAATTCCTCTTTTCTTGTGTGTACAACTGCATTTACTATAGTTTTTGTGTTTTAATATACCTTCAACTGGCTCTAACCCAACATTTCATGCTAGTGTTAGTGGTTCGACGGCTCTGCTCAATGGCTCCTCCTTCGAACAAACAACACCAATATTTTTTTTCTGAAATTCTTTCATGAGGTATGTATTCTAACTCCTCGGCTAATGTGGTTTTTCCTTTACCATACTTTGATTCTGCTTATCAATGGCTTGAGTAACATACCCTTGTTGGATATTTTGTTGGGAGGACTCCCCCTAAAAGTGTGCTTAAGGAATGGGTCAAAAAGGTCTAGGTCCCTCAAGGGGTCCGCCTTGATATGGTCCAAAATTTAACCAAGGGGTTTTTTTGTTTCACTTTGCAGAGGTCAATCATGTCCTGGATATCCTATCCCATGGTCCCTGGTATGTTAGGTCTTCTTTGTTGGTTTTCTAGGCATGGACTCAGGAATTCACTGTCTCAGATGGCACCAAGTTGTAGGTCTCAGTCTGGATTGATTTTCTTGGTTTACCTTTGTCGTGTGTGCCTTTTCTAAATCATATTGCATCCTCTATGGGGAGAGTCATTTGCATTGAGCTAAATAGGTTTTTTCAATCTCGACCCTAGAAACGGGTTTGTGTTGAAGTGGAACTTTCCAAAGATTTGAAATACTCCATTGACATTCAAATTGGAGCCCTTTGTAATACCCAAAAGGTCACATATTTTAATCTTCCCAACACATGTTATAGGTGTCAGTCCCTAGACCACAAGATCATGGATTTCCCTTTGGCAGTGCCTCATACACCTTCTCCACCACAAGATACTAAAAAGCCTCATTAAGCGGATACTTCTGTTGCCAAACTTGATGAAAAGTGGACCATGGTTACAAACCGAAAAAATAATTCTAGTGGTTTTGGGTCAGCTTCCAAGGCCTATGAACCAACAAAGAGTGTTTCAAACTCTTCTGTGAAGGGGAAGGAAGTTCCAGTCAGGGTTGATAATGTCCTGTTGCAGCCTAGGCCAAAGACAACGCCTTAGCCTGTTGCCGTTGTGATAGCACAATCAAATTTTTCTCCTCTCGTGATGTGAGCTCAAATGCAGTCACACAGTCCTTCTCCACCTTTGGAAGAAGGTGAATATGTGCAAGAAAAGTGGATATTTTCTTCTCCTATTCAAATTGGGTTAGTTTCGCCATAGTTTCTTCAAAATCACTTTTGTTCTCTGAATGAAGAGGAGTTAGACTCCAACAATATGGAGGAGTTTCAGTCATGAATTTCTTCTCATGGAATGTTTGAGGTCTAACAGACCTCTCCAGAAAGTATTCTATTAGGGATACTTTGAGTAAATATTCTAGTATTGAAGTGCTTTGTCTCCAAGACATTAAAATCTCTAGTTTTTTGCTTGCTTCGGCTTTTCACTTTATTTGGCTAGCTAGTAAATATTTTCCATTTTGTCCCCACAATGGCACACTTGTGTGGTTGACCATGGGTCCAACCCCACTCATCGACTCGTTTGGATCCTTCTCAACATTGATAATTATTCTTTTTGTATTATGATAATGATGTTGTGGTTCCTTGCTTTGGCATTGGATTGTTGATTCATTTCCAGTTGCTACTTGGTTATTTCGTGGGGATTTCAATATGGTTGAGATGGCCTATGACAAAGATGACACCTTTCCATTCAGATGGGTAGTTGGCAAAAGGGAGGCGTGGTTTTACATGCCATTCTCATTCTCTTTGGCATACTTGGTGTAATTACAGGGCTGGCTCTGACAGGATATTTAAGTGCCTCAATCATGCCATGATCTCGGCTCAATATTTTTTCTCTTTTGACAGTTCTTCTCTCCCAGTTAAGTTGTTAGTGGATGTGACCTTGTCTGATCATTTCCCCATTTCTTTTCACATTGAATGGGAGACAAGATAGCCTCGCATGTGTAAAAATCATTTTTTTAACACGTCCTTGCTTTATCATTAGCCCATATTGGCCCACATTCGAAGAGTTTGGAATTTGGAGTGTAGGCCAACTCATCATATAGGTTGGATTACTTTGTGAAATGATGCTATCACTCGCACAGCTAGATTTCTATGCATTTATGGGTGCCAACTGGCCATCTTTTGTTGACATTCTTATGAGGCTACCACTACTGACTTGCGCTCAACAACCAAGGCGTTGGCAAAAAACCCTTTTTCCCCATCATTACAAGTCATGGTGGTAGAATTAAGGCACAAAAATCAAGTTGCAGATAATTATGCTGCCAGAGGTGCTCAAATCAAAGCTAGGTTACACTAGTTAAAAATTGGCAATCATGCCTCTAAGGAGTTTTTCTGGCCCTGCATGCCCAACACTCATCTCCAGGTATTAAAAAATTAAAGATGGAATTCAAGTGCTCTCTAAGCTTCCTGAAATTCTCCAAGCCTTTGTTTAGAATTACGAGAAAGTATTCACTGCACAAGAATTCATGCTTGTGCAACAACAAGCCCTCCAGGATTGCCTTGTTGTTCTGCCAAATAGGCTTTCCTCAACCCAGAGAAATTTTTGTGATCAATTGTTAACAATTGAAGACCTCAAGGAATTTTTTCATTCCATGGCTGATCACAAAGCCCTAGGGATTGATGGCTTCCCTTGTGAATTTTACAAGGCCTTCTGGGATTGTGTTGGGCATGACTTGTACAATGTTTATTTAGAATCCTTTCATGCTAAATCTCTGGGTAACTTAATAAACAAAGGAAATATTAATTTAATACCTAATTTTGGATATCCTGAGGATATTTGTAGCTGGAGGCCTATCACACTTCTCAATTTCTCCTACAAAACATTTCCAAAGATTTGGCTCTGAAGATCTGCCATCTTTTACCTCAGATTGTGCACTTGGAGTAGACTAGTTTTATCAAATCTAGGTTTATTGTGGACAACATTATTGTTTTTTGGGAAGGCATGGAGTGGGCCAGGTGCTCAAACCAGAGAGCTCTTTTCCTTAAATTTTATTTTGCCAAGGACTATGACTGCATTGAATGGCCTTTTCTTCTACCTATGTTGCAAGACTTGGGGTTTGGGCCTAATTTTATTTAGGTTGTTCAAATGCTCTTTGCGGATGCCTTTACTTGTATCACCATTAACGGCTGCCAATTTCTTTCCTTTGGGATTTTTAGTTTCATTCGGAAAGGATTCCCACTTGCTCCCTCTCTTTATGTGCTTGTCGCTAAAGGATTTGGCTACCTCTTAGCCAATGTGGTTTCTCAACAACATGTAAAAATAATTTTGCTGCCCAACTCTTACGCCCAGCTAGTTAATGGCCATTTTTCCAATGACTCTTTCCTCACTCTCCTGGAGGAAGAAGAAAATATCAAGGCAGCCCTAGAATGTCTTAATACATTCTACCTTACATCTGGTTCTACCATTCAGTGGCACAAAACTTTGTCACCGAAAGTCTATATTGTCCACTCCTCCTTAGCTTCAGTAGTACGGTTGGAAGTGAATTGGGCCAGGAGAAATATTTCGGTTTCTGGGCATTCCCTTTTCTTTCCAAGCCTCTCCAGCTGAGTTGTGGCAAGTTGTTCTTTCCAGAGTTGAACAAAATCTCTCATACTGGATTACTAAGCCCCTCTCTCTAGTAGGGAAATTCTAGGTGTGCTCCAAAATTCTTGTAGCTACCCATGTTTATTATTCTTCTTGTTGGGCCCCTTCAAAAGTGACTTACAACAAGCTCGAAAAGTTTCTCTGAGACTTTCTTTGGGCTTCTACCGAGACCCATAGAGGGTTTCATCGTGTTGTTTGGGATTTTTGTTGCCTTCCCAAAGATTCTAGAGGAATTGGGCTGCTCTCCACTCAACAACAAGGGACTGCCTTGTGTGTAAAATGGATAATTCATACCCTTACTAGAGATGAGGCTTGGAAAATTCTCCTTCGACATTGTATTTTTTCAGGATTTCCTGTTCACAGACCTACCTGTAAGGGGATTTATTTTCGAACCCTTCTGGTCATGAATTAACTAGTTCAAATTGTGGGGACTTTTGTGGCCAGGAGCATTTGGAGAGCATAGGAGGTAGTTAAGCCTTGGCTCCGCTAGGATGGCTCTAGTTTCCATGATGGGCTTTCACTCAATCAACAAGATGTTTGGTGGTTGCCTTTGTTTGCTAACAATGGACAACTTCTGGCTAAATTTCCCTATCTTAAGGCGCTCAAATTCCACAAGAAAGGTATTCAAAATTTACAGTAGGTTTTTCATAGACCCACAATGTGCATCATGTCGTGGGAAGATTTGTGTGCCCTCTACAAGCTTCAAAACTAGGACTATGCTACTTATGATAGTCTGGTGAATGCTATTCCTATAGAAATTCTTCACAAGGTGGGAATTCATGGGTCCAAGCCCTAGTGGAAGGACTGGAAGGGGTACCCAAACACCCCTTTTAGAAATTACAAGCCTAGGTTTGGTTATAGGTGGCTTTCACTGCATTTTCCTATGATTGAAAGTTTGAACCAGAGGTGGCTTCTTTAATCCCCCGCTCATGTCTGGCGGAAAATATTCTCTGCCACTTGGTTTGCAAGTGTTGAGCCGAAACTTACCCACTTTGCTTGGTGTATTATTTTCCAAGGCTTGCATGTGGGTTCTTGGCTTGTTCACCTGGGGCTCCAGGACCCTCATTTCCCTTTCTATGGGCAAGCTGAGACTTTTAAGCATCTCTTTTGGTTTTGTACCAGAGCCCAATAGTTTTGGACTTGGATTCATGGCTTCTTTCAGCCCTTTAGACCAAAGCCTTTTTTGTGGCATATGATTCTACTTGGAGACTCACCCAGACTTCTTGCTAAGTATTCCCAGCTTTGGAACACTTTCAAGGTGGAAATCCTCTTCACTATTTGGAAAGAAAAAAATGCCTGCATATTTTCTTAAACTCAAATGGATAAAAAAATTTCTTTGTATTTTAAAGCTATTATTTGTTCTAATGTGCTCTTATAGATTTAGGTGTAGGTGAATAAAGTTGCACTTACCTGCGGGTTCTTTTGGATCACTAGGGAAATGCCCCGTGTACTGTTCCTCGGGTGCCCGCTTCACTCACCTCCTCTTGCGGTCGGTCGCCTTCTCAGGGTCAACAACGGAGTGGCTTTGTGCTCCCCCGCTCTCAACTTCCTCTTCGGCGTGGTTCTTGCCCTCCTCGACAGACCCTCTCTCCTCCACGGGTTGGCTAGGGGTGGCCCTCTGAAGGAGCTGCGGGGAGTAGCGGTGATGGTTCTGAGTGGCCCTCTGATGATACCCCTGCTTCTGGCTTAGGTTGGCTAGGTTCTAGTAAAAAATTTCTGCAGCTTGCACTTGCAATCTCACCTCGACACAAGGAAGATAAAGATAAAGATAAAGAAGTTGATGATGGTTGGGGTCCTCCTCCTAACATCACTCTAGACCCCGCTGATGTATTGGGAAAGAAAATGGATGATAGAGACCCTCCTGGCTCTGCTAGCACTACTTTGGTCGCTTAATGGCCTATTTTATGTTTGTTATCATGGACTTTTGGGCTACACCCATGTGATTGGTTATTTTTTTCTTTTCTGGGTTTTACCCATGTGACTCTTGGGGTGTGCCTTCTTACCACCCAATTTTTTTTGTGAATATGTATTTTAATCTTTAAATTAATATATATTAGTGCCTATTCTTCAAAAAAAAATTGCATAGAGAGATGTTCATACCTAAATAACATTATGCAAGAAAAAATTAATTATATACCTATCTAGGTATATAGGGAAAATGAAAAAAACAATAATTCTATAGAAAAGATAATAAAAAATATATATTTATATAGATCCATTTTTGTAGCCCCCTTTTAATTTTGTTGAGATTAATTTTCTTTCACCTCCACATGAGCTTGATTATAATAGGAATTTATCTTATTTTATTGGTATGGTGGGGATGGTGGATTAACACCCTCAACTTTCAAAAGAACACTTTATCCTTGAACAACCCATCTCATTTTCTTCCATTTACATGCTTGATCACATATATGAAAATACTCTATACATTTCATTGAATTTAAAATTCAAAATACCTTTAGAAGAGTACTCATTGATTCAAATAGCATGGTAAATGTTATCACAAAGGATATTCTATATGTTCATCAATTATATAAGTATGAGTACAAGTGACCAATTTTTTTTATATGGAAACATGATGGTCTCACCTTACCTACCTTGACAAAGGGTACTCCCCTTACCGGCTCTACCTCACAGCAACAACATAGAAACACAACCAATATGGAGGAAAATAATGAAGAGATTTTATTATTCTAGAATGGAAAATAATATTATAGTATTACAACACTACATGGATTGTTTGATTACAAAAGCATCGGTCACACAAGTAGATCAAAGCCTTCAAATTCTACTCTACGATCTCACAATCACATCCTACTCTACCACCTTGTCCCCTTCTTCCTGATGGGTTTATATCCTCCCTTCGTCTTCATCAACAAGAGATATTTTTCCTTCACTATAACCATATCGACCATCTCAAGATTTTGTAATATGATCTTCATTTAATTCTTTTACTTGCCTTGCCTTAGTCCTACCTCTTTCGTCCAACCAACAATCAAGAAGTTTTCCTTGGTGTCTGCTTCAATCGTCTCTAGTACGCTACCAATTAACATATATTCACACCTTAATCGTCCCACTTCAAACCATCAATGAAACTGATACATATCAGAATGAGACAATTCCCTTTCACATCAATATTGATCTCTCTCGTCGATCACCATTCTCATCATCATTCGATTCAGCAATGAAGTGTGTGTAATAGAAACCTCACAGTTTGCTAGTTGGACTCGGTAGTGTTGTGTTTTGTTTTGATGCTTTCCGGATACTATGATGATACTATTATTGTTTGATGTAGGATTTAGTTAGATACTATGATGACCTTTATTATTGTTTGATATGGTTAGTTTAGATGCTAGATGATGTTGTTATTACATTTTGGACATGATTACTTTATATGACATGATGGTTGATTATATCAGTTGATTTAATGCAGTGATTTAATTTAATATGTTATGAGATGATTGTTAGTTAGAAATTTAATTCATTGATTATGTTATTATTGTTAGAATAGGTGTGACAAAGGACAATATAGCATCACTCGTTCGCGAGTGCCCTGTTATGTTGCGATTCCTTCTCATAATGCAGTACTTTGATTTAATGCTTTGATATATATGTATATACATGTACAACCACGTTTTGTATCGAGGAATTTCGCAATTACAAGTCTCGATTCCACTGCTTCAATTGGGAGGAGGCTGACACCAAATAACCAGTTAAATGTCTATTGTCCTGGCCGAGAGGTGACGATGAAGTCCTCCCGTTCCATGATGTCAGGTCGTCTCATTTGTTGGTATAGTTGATTTTGTGTAATTGTCGTCATTGTCTGTTGTGTTATGTGTTTTGTCTTATTTTATTTATGAGGGCATTTATAGTTATGTTTTAGCTTAATGATTGAAATAAATTATTTATTTTAATGTTGGAGTAAATGGTATTTAAATATTTAAATAATTTAATTATTTTTGAAAATCTTACATTGCAATTAAATAATAAGTAAATATTAAATATGGCTTAATTATTTTAATCAATTAAATTGGTGGTGGATAATTATGTGAATAATTTATTTAAAATAAATATGTAATGTGAGGTGCAAGAAAAGTTGCAAAACAGGAATTAAAGCAATAAAAGAATAAAAAGACAGTGTGAGCCAATAGGAATTGAGAGTTGGGAAAAAGCTAGTTTTAAAGAATTGATTTTTCTTTTAATCTGGGATTTTTGGAGAGTTTTGAAGAATGGGCAATATATTTTATTTAATTATGAATTTTTGAGGGGTTCTCACACACACACAGAAGATCAGAAAGTTGAAGTTGCTCAAGTCATTATTGAGTTCGTTCTGGACTAAGGATTGGAATGGATTGGAGACATCGGAGTCAAGCAGGCATCTTCAGATTTGCATTGGACACCAGGTTCCTCTCGAAGTCTTCTTCTCGTACCTTCTCTTTTATCTGTTTGCTTCAGAAAAGAAAAATAAATTTTATTAGAAATGATTCTTGTGAACATAGAAAACTTCTAGTTGTATTGAAAATTAGTGAGAGATGCTAGACTAAAAATAAATAAAAAATATAGTTATTGTACTGCATCAATTTTGTCTGAACTAAAACCCTTACCTTCTGAAACATTTAACCAATCAAATAGAGTTTTAAGAAAAATGATTTCTTTGTTGAGGATAACAGATTGGGGGTTTTAGATATATATATTTTCTTTAAATATGGCTAGAACTATTCAGTGCTCTGAGCTTTCCTATTATTTCCCTATGTATTTTTACTCAGCATATTGAAATATATATATATATATATATATATATATATATATATATTTATATTGTTTACATATATTAATGGTGCGTCGGCCGTACGCCTGTATAAAAATTAGACTTTATAAATTCGAATTTCTTAAGAAAATGTTTTATTTTCTGTGTTCTGTACGAAATTTGATTCAGCAGCGTATTTTTAAAACTGTTTAAAATCAGAACAGCATGATTTATCATATATGAAAAAATAAAATAAAAGTACAAATTTAAAGCTCTTTGTATTAGTTTTGTGTTATGTTAATTTTTTTGGGGTTGGGGAGGCCGTGAGAGTACCCACAGCCTATGTGAGGACTTCTGCATAGCAATCCATCTGGTGTAGCGTGATCGTAAGGAGGGGCTACACAGCGTCACAATGACGGAAGGTAGGCTAGCAGATCCCCAAAAGTATCTGTGTGACCAGAGTATTCTTTTTAAATTTCTTTTTTTTATTATTATTAATTAATTTGCATTGTTTATTTTATTTTTTTATGCCTCATATAATATATATATATATATATATATAAATATATGTTTTAAAATATATTTAATGGTTATGTTTTTTAAAAGTGAAATTATAATTATTTAACATTATTTATCCTAATGTAATTATAATCTTTTTATTTAATATTATGTTTATTAAATGAAATTAATATTATTTAAATTTAAATATTAATTTATCACATTATGTGGATGTCATCTTATCTTGGATTTTAAGCTTTCGATTTTGTTCATATTTAGGTAAATTTTGTATTTATATTTCAAATCGAAATAGTTTAATGATTGTTTTGATTAATTAAATTTTTAGACAAGAAAATTAGCTTTTAATTGTAACTGTGGATTTTATTGAGACAATCATTTTAGTTACTTACTTAAGATTGGCATCGAACGTGAATGTGCAATTTTGCAAAATGTGATGGGAGTTTTCCTTGTATGTATTGTTTTGCTTTATTGTTTCTTTTGTTGTCGATGTGGGAACCCTATCGTATTTTAATCCTGTTCCAGAGGCTTGTGATTTAAAGTGTATTTACCTTGTTTATGCTTTTGAGCGTTGTTGGGGTTATGTTAGGAAGGGTTGGACGGGTTTGCAAGTTTGTTGCTTATGTGCAGTTGCGAGATGGTTAATGCCTCGTGTATTGGATTTATTGGTTTTAGGACTTATATGTGTTAGTCCAACCCTTGCCTGCTTTGAGATATGTTAGGGGTCATAGGAGGGAGAGTGGCTCTTCGTGGGCGCCGGCACCTTGGATGAGGAAGGGCCAGGATAACCCTTGAAAGAGTAGTAAACAAGTGATAATCTAAACAATAGATTTAGGGGGTTGGGTAGTAAAACACACAAGATAATAAAACTTTGGATTCCTCAGCTATGCATTAGGGCTACCTTAGACTAGTGATAGACTGAGAAGGCCGTGGTCGGCATCGTCAGAGTCTCGTCTTCATGAGAGACTATTGGCTCCGCATTAGCTACCCTATGGTGCCGGCGCCTCAGTTAGGAGGAAGGGCTAGGAGATCCATAGATGGGTGTCGGTGCCTCAGTTGGAGGAAGGGCCAGGAGAATCCCATGAGAGCTATGTGATGACACTCTCCACTTGACACCCTTGTTGCTTGTGCTTTGTTGTTGTGCCTCTGGATGTTAGCTCTTTATAATGTTTCTTTGAATTCTTGTGATTTTGATTCATGATTGTTAAGTGTTAGTACTTCATGTTATCGTGATGAGTTCTTGGTTATACTTGTTATGTGATTTGAGAACGTTGATGGTTTGGCATTGCATACTTGAGTTGTATTTGTTTCATATCATATTGTGGTTGAGTCGGTTGACATTCATGGTCGGGTTCACTTCCTCGTCACCTCTGAGCACGGGGGGTGAGTTACTTGTAATTCACATGGTTGGGTGGAACGTGCTCCGCACCCGTTGGGTTCCCCATCAGCATCTTGTCTTCTCAACTTTCCGCAGTGGAGTTGTACCAGTGATCAGTTGTACTTCATGTTCATTATTCTTGTATCAATCCCCATGTTGGGAAATTCAATGTAATTCATGTATCAAAGAAAATTGTAATGTAATATTATACCAAAGATGTAATAGTTAGGTTCTTTTGTAACTCTATTAAGAGATTTATCATGGATGTAATTATGCGATGATTATTATGCTCGCATCATGATTATCGGATGTATCATTGTATATGGTTATCATAAATTATATGGTTATGTTATGTCTTTATCTTTATTCGTTTAGTGGTTGCGATGTAACCTCGCGTGCCCTGGAGAACCAAGTGTATTAATGTTATGTGTTATGCTATGTGATGTTGGTTTAATGTTATTACATGTTACTTTTATTATTTAAAAAAAAAAATTTATGCGTTATGTGTGTTCTCACGAGGTTTACCCGTAGTTACAATGTGAATTGATCTGTCACCTAATCGCCATCTTCCATTTGTCTATCCACATTATCAAATTCCATCATTATTACCTTCCTATTGGTACCACCAAGGTTAATGCCATATCTTTGTTGTGTTTAATGGATGCCTAAAGTGACCATCCTTGAAATCTGGAAGTCTCCCTGATTAAGTCCCCATTGGGTCATCAAAGAGACTCAAACATAACTCAATCTGATACAAGAAGGTCTCCTCGATGAAGATCCTCCATGTCATCCCCGCTCAATCATTCACCACCACCTGTTAGTCATGACATCACCATTCCTTGTCATCATATCTTAGCTTGGTCCCTCTTATCGACATGTCGAACAAAATCATTTTGATGTTCCACTGAAATGTATCTATCTCTCTGATGAAAGGCTTGTTGGAATGTTGAAGATACTTGTATCTTCATCCTACCAAAAATGATGTGTCTCTCTGATATGAGTGAACATTGTAGTAGTATCAAAGGGACTCACCACTAAGTCACACTGAAAATCACCTATCAGGCCGATGAAGAACCTTCACAACCATCCACTTCTTGTTATGAAATGCTTATCGCAATGTCGAAGGGACTCCTAATGTCATCCCACCGATATGTAAACCTCCCTCTAATTTGAATTCTCCTTTTCTATTTTACTGCTAATTCTATCACCATCAGTATGTCAATGGGACATGAAACATGGTTGCTCTGAAGCCTCTATGTAATGCTAATGAAAATTGTTAACCAAATGTCGGATGACAAAATCATTCCTCTTTCATGTTGCTTACTCCTAAGCTTGAACTCTTGTAGACCGCCATACTCAGCTAGTCGAAGCTAATTCAGCCCTTATTGGAAAAGAAATATCTCAGATCAATGCAAAATTTCTCTTCTCCCTGGATGGTCCTGCATTAGACACCCAGTGTAGGAAGAATTTTTTGAACATGGATTCAAAAAATGGGGTTGAGTGGTAGTACCACCCTTTCATAATGCAAGTGATCCTCAACCAACCCCATTGCTAAAATTGGTACTTGCAATTACTTCTTTCTCCTCTTCACAACACTTAGCTGGAACAAGCAATCTCCTCCTCTGAAAACTCTATTCTTTACTCCTCTTCCTTGATGTGGAATCAACTCCACCATAACCCGACCTCCTCCTCCAAATGTATCTCTTATTCACCACTAATCTTGTGGGATTCATCCCACCATAGTCTATCCACCTCCACCAATTAGCACCTACACTTAACTCTGCAACACCAAACAAATCTTCTGCATACCAAACTTCACTAGAAAACTATGTTTGAACCAACTTATTCAAAGTATGCAAATCACCATCTTTGTCAAATTTAACAAAATTTGAATCAATAAATTATCCTCTGTTACAACTCTGTCATCTATGAAAAATGTACTCTCATATTCATCATAAAAATGAAAGATATTGTGTATTACCTCTTTTTCTGCAACCTTTTTATCACCACTATCTGCTGCCCTATCTTTTTCTCCTTCACTCTCAGTTGTACCATCATTTTCCAACACTTTCAAGTTCTTCAAAGGAAACTCATCTACTGCTGCAACATCATTTTCCTCTTTTATTTCTACACTTTCTTTTGGCTTCTCATCCTCTACTATAATCTTACCATCTTCGTTCATGATATCATCAAAACATACTTCTACAATATTTTCTTCATCTTGTTCACCTGCATTCACAACTATGAAGAACTTGTTTCCTTTCTTCTTTGACATTTCATCAATCAATTTCCACACACTCTCAATATTTTTACAAGTCCCTCTATAGTTACAAGTACTCCTTGCAACAATATCTCACTCACACAACTATCCTCTACCCAACAAATACTCTAGAAGATTCTTCCTCTACCCACCTTCTCTTAGTGGAATAAATCTACACCTTCTACCCAACTTTATCTCTGTTGGAGGATAGTATTCATAGAGCCTATTTCATACTTGCAATAGACATACTTTCCCATGAATCTCTCTCTTGCAACTTTTCTGTGTCACTTTCACTCACATGTCCTAGTGCATAGTCTACACTCTCAAGATATTCTGGCTTTGATACCACTAATGAAGGGTACTCCCCTTATCAGCTCAACCTTACAACACCAAAACAAAAACACAGCCAATATGCAGGAAAATAACAAAGAGATTTTATTATTCTGGAATGGAAAAGAAGATTACAACATTACAACACTACATGTGGGTTGTTTGATTACAAAAGCATCAGTCACATAGGCAAATCAAAGCCTAAAAATTATACTCTATGATCTCATGAACACATCCCACTCTACCACCTTCTCCCCTTCTTCTTGATGGGTTTATATCCTCCTTATGTCTTCACTAGCAAGATATCTTTTTTCCTTCACTGTAACCATGTTAGCCATCTCGAGTTTCTATGATATGATCTTCATTTAATTCTTTTACTTTCCTTTCCTTAGTAGCACCTTCGTCGTCCAACCAACAATCAAGATAGTTTCCTCATAGTCTACTTTAGTCACCTCCATAACACTATCAATCAACACATCTTCGTGCCTTAACCATCTCCCTTCAAACCATCTATGAAAATAGTACATATCAAAATGAGACAATTCCCTATCACACCGATATTGATCTCTCTCGTCGATCACCATTCTCTTCATCATTCGTAATTCACAATATAGATGCAAATTGATCTATCGCCCAATCACCATCCGCCATCTATCCATCCACATTATCGAGATCCATCATTGTTACCTTCCTATCGGTCCCACCAAGGTTAACTCCATGTCTTTATTATGTTCCCAAAGTGACTCTCCATGAAATCTGGAAGTCTCCCTGATTAAGTCCCCATCAGGTCATCAAAGAGACTCAAACATAACTCTCTCTAATATAAGAAGGTCTCCTCGATGAAAAACCCCCACGTCATCCCCGCTCAATAATTCTTCGCCACCTATCATTCATGACATCACCATTCCTTATCATCATCTCTTAGCCTAGTCCCTCTTATCAACATGTCAAATAGACTCATTTTGATGTTCCCCCGAAATGTATCTCTCTGATGAAAGGCTTGTTGGAATTTCGAAGAGACTTGTATCTCCGTCCTGCCAAAAACAATGTGTCTCTCCATTATGAGCTAACACCACCACCTTTGTATTATTGAAGGGACTCACCACCAAATCATGCCGAAATAACCTATCATCCCAATGAAGAACCTTCACAACCATCCACTGCTTATCATGAAATAATTCTCGCAATGTCGAAGGGACTTTGAATGTCATCCCGCCAATATGTAAACCTCCCTTCGATTTGAATTCTTTGCATCCGTTTTACTACTGATGCTATTGCCATCAGTATGTTGATGGGACATGAAACACGGTTCCTTCGAAACCTCCATTTTATGTCGATAAAAACTGTTAACTAAATTTTGGATGATGAAGTCATTCCTCCTTCATGTTGCTTACTCCTAAGCCTTAACTCTTGAAAACTTCCATGCTCAACTATTCGAAGCCAATTCAAACCTTATTGGAAAAGAAATATCTCATATCGATGTAAGATTTCTTTTCACCCTAGATGTTCCTGCATCATACCCTTAGTTAAATCACCCATGTTCTCGAAGTCAGACCTAAACTTCTATTTTTTTCTTTCTCTATAATCCCTAGTTAGATAATTTTTATAATATGAACATGGGCCATCCATTTCTCAATTCCATGAAAGTGGTTGCTTATGTTTTTTTATATATGTTTAAATATCTATCATAATGGAACAATACACATGATCCACCATAATGGATTTCATTTACTACCCTTGCATAGGAACTTTTATCTTGATTGATATTGGATGAGACCCATAGGATCTCTTTGAACCCACAATTATTTCTTGTTAATTCATATCAAAAATTTAAATTATTTCATATATCTTCCTTATCTATTAATGTTTCTTTATTTTCTTATTTGATTTCTTCACCTTTAGCTCCTTAGCCTTCTATGTTTTTTTCCCATTACTCCACCTACTCCTTTGTTGTGTAGAGTAAATAACTCATTTTTGGGTCCCCTACCACTACCATTTTGGTCTTGAGGCCTCCAATGGTGATTTATATTTCTCCTCTAACATTTATGGATAAAGAAGACAACTAGTTTTATTATGTAGACATACCCCTCAATTCCTCACTCTTCCATGGTTTGTCTAGTTCCTCCACCTACCCATATAATAGTAATATTAAAGTACCTTCCCAATCCACTTGTGGTACCTTACCCTTCAATGGTTATTTTAGTTCCCCTACCCACCCCCTTGATAATTATGGAATACCCCATGTCAAGTGATGTCCCTCATGCCCCTATGGTCTCTCAACCTATAGTAGTTTATTTCATCCCTCCTCTTATGGCTAAGAAATAAGAAGGAAATAAGCTAGAATTTGTAAACCCTCCTTCTTAAGACAACTCTCAAGATCATACTTGATAGAACTAGCTAGTGAGAGATCACAAGTAGTATTGATCTATCATATCTAGAGACCATGTTTCTCTAAGTATCAATCATAATCCATGAATCCCCATCCCATACATCCCATACTAATTTCTTGACAACTTATCAACCACCTCCTTAGCCCTTTCATATTCCTATCTCCACCCCTTACGTGATTCCTTAGGATCTAAAAGAGGGAACCCCAAAAGGGTTGATGCAATCCTAGCTCCATCTCTTGAACCCCCTTTTCTCCCCATAATTCTAGATACTACTCACTTGGACCATCCTTTAGACATTCCCAATGTTACCATCATCTTGAGTGTCATTATTTATTCTTTAACTTTTTTAGGTCCTAAAATAGAACTCTTGAATCCTAGAACTTTTATCCACCTTATTACCAAGGATTTATAATCAAGAAGGGGAAAATATAATCGTTTATAGACTTAGAAAAGTTAAAGGCTAGCTCTAAGAGTGGGTTATATCTCCTATGATTTAATATTTTCTTAAGATCAAGAGGTTATTCCTAGGGTTATACCTTAATAGGTGTAGTGTTGTAAATTTTCACGCTTGACAATTTCACACTAGGTTTAGCTCCCCCTTGTGTGCTTGGACCTAATTGTGCTTATAATTTTCTCATTTTATGGTCATTTTCAAAAGATCGGGATAAAAATGGGATTTAATATTAAATAGTCATTAAAAAAACATCGAAAACCCCAAAATAGGTCAGTTCTAGGGCACCCAAACCCTTGACTAGCCTATTTTGTCCCAAATTTAAATATTTTATTGAAGATCTTTTTATATTTATAGTTACATAATTAAAATTATTTTTTGGCTCTTTACAAATAATTTTGTGAGAAACAAATAAATGCTTATAAATATAAACATTTTTCAACATTTGAAATTAGATTACAATTTGTTCATCATAATTGAATATCCTAAAATGGAATTTGTCATGCCCTAAATTTACACCTAAGGAAAGAGCACAACTGATTTTATTTTTTTAAAAACCTTAATGTATAAGTATTGGTTATGACTGTCCAAACCCACGCATGATAATGAACCTAGAGGCATTTTTTTGATAAATAAGGAAAAGGCTCAAAATAAGAGGTTTATATTTGTTTTTCTATTTTCTATTTTATCTTGATCTAACAAAACTCACAATATTATTCACAATATAATATTTAATTATTGATTAGAAATATGAATAAGAAACATTATTATAGTCAAGAGAAGAATAAGAAACATTATGACAATATTATTTTAGTCAAGCTTTATGATTAGTAATGCATCAATTTTATGCATAAAATCATTCACTTTTTTATGTTCTTTAGTTTTTGAGTACTAACAATTGTAGGACCTTCAATAAAACATCCAATTTTCCTTGCATGAAATGTGCCATAAATTTATTACATCAAGGAACTCATATTTGAAGTGGTAAGTTACAACACTTGTTAATTTATCACTTGTTTTATCCAGTTTGCCTCTTCCTGACCTAGGGTAAGAACTATTTACATCATCATAACCATTGTGGAGGTGGGAACACCAAAACAAGGTTTGAATTAGGTAAGCCCCTATATGGCGCAACCCTTTCTCTCATTTCATGTTTGTAGGTAATAGATCTAAAGAAAATATGGATGGAGATTCAAGGCTTAATTGTGAAATCAAACATTTAAGAATCCTATTTTAATAAATTGGTGCAAGGTGAATTATTTATCGACATATGAAGTTTTGAAGATGAAACCTAGAAGGAAGGACTTATAGACTATAACCTATTGATACTTGTTCAGAGATCTACAAAAGAAAAATTTCCAATCTAGGGTGTCCATGCCCCTAACTAATGAGATTCAACCTATATTTGAATTTCAAGATCTTCTGTATCTACACTTTTCTTCTTTTTAATCTATTTTTGTATTTCAATTTTTCAAATTTTTGTAATCCCATTAGATTTTTGTAGATGCATCATTAGCCTAGCTTACTATTACATT
>VDFB02058242.1:539708935-539948787 GCA_007258455.2 Sequoia sempervirens | reverse complement strand
CCTACCTAGAAAACTCTAGATCTCTCTCTCTCTTGAAATTCTCCCTCCCTCTAAAGACATACATAAATGCATACATACAAGCATAATACATATGTACATACAATCCTACATACATACAAGCATACATGTACATGTGTAGATACAATCTTAAATATGTATAGGAATACATACAATATCCATACATTGATACACACATGCATACATACATACATACAAACATACAAATATATAAACATACATTCAAGAGAGTAGCATTTAACATAAAGCAAGACATAATGCAAGCATGTTATATTGTGCTCACATTATGTCTTACTAGACATGCTCCCCACAAATGAAAAAAACCATATCAAAATTAAGACATAACGTGCTCGAGTTATAACGCACGCGCATTATATCTTGCTTTGGGAATCCCAAAGCCTTGGGATTGGTATTTTCCTTGGAATACCAAACCAAAGGCTTGAAGGGCATTCCCAATGACCAAAGACGTATTTTTGCAAATTCTACAATTTTTCACATAATCGGGTTCGTGCTCCCCATTAGGATTGCACGTGGTTCAATATCAAACAAATAGAACACTTGGGTAATGTTAGGTTCTCTCTTAGCTATCCAACAATGCAATTTTTTTCACTTTCTAAAAATGTTAAGCCTTTCATCCATAATTTATTTTGTTTGTATGTCTCCTTTTTGGAAAAAAGTAGTGTTTGGTGTTTTTTTCGTTATAAATTAACCGTTCATCGAAATTTCAAATAAATTATAATTTTTAGAAACTAGACTCCACTCTACAAATTTAAAAAAAAAAAAAAAAATCATTTAGTTTCCAAAATTTGTAGGGGTAATGTGGCCAAAATTCTATTTTCTAGGAAATGTTCACTTCAAAATTAGTAAAAAATCAAATATTATTTAAAAAATTATCAAAAAAATCATGCATGAACTACATAATGTTAGCTAACTTCTAACTGTAGTGATTTTAAAAATACTTAAAAATGGTTCTCCGTACAAGGGTCGTACAAGAGTTGCTATGTTATGTTTTTCTGACAAAAATAACACCAATTTGTGTACGTCCCTCATTTAAACCCCTTAATCTCAACCATTTTTAAAAAAAAATAGTAGTTTAGAAATTAGACTCAGAGCACTTCGATCCTTGGTTTTTTTCCATCTCAAAATTTTGAGTCTAACTATCCTCAATTTCACGTCCAAGGTCAGTATTTCCTGATTTCATAAAAAATTGTCCACTTAAGTCCTTTTTTCTGGAACCATCTTTGTGCACTTACACGGTCCAAAGAGTTTATTATCCTTTTAGAGTCCTCAGTTATGCTTTTAATTTTTTGAGTGGGCTCCACATTACCTTTTAGAGCTTTAATGTTTTAGCTTAGAGTCCCTTTCTATAATAAAAAAAGGCCACATTCATTAGTGCTTTTCAAACCCCACCAAATAGCCATGGCCTCAGCCTCATTTCTTGTAGCAATACCCAATCCTTTAGAATAAACTTTAATAACTCTACCTTTGTTATCTATGAATAGACCTCCCATAATAGCCAACCTGAGGTTACCCTTAGAGCAAGTTCCAAACTACTTTTTTGTTGTTCTCTAAATTCCTTATTATTTCTTTCTTTCCACAAGTTCCAAGAAACAAAGGGAGGAACCTCCTTCCATAGTTTCACTATTATAGGGTAAGTATATAGGAAGAAGCTCCACTGATCAATAAAATTTTGTAGGTTAGGAGGAAACACCCAATCCATTAAAAGGATATTCAATACCCCTGATCAAACTTCCCTTACAAATGGGCATTAGAACAACATATGAATTATACTTTCAAATTATTTTGAGAAAATATGAAATCTATTAACTGAAAAGAAGAAAATAGGTGTTCCACCTTTTGGGAGGTGGAATACGAACTAGGTGTTTATGGACCTAGACCAATTTTCTTCAAGTACCATTCAAGGAAACCCTTGAGATCTCAATCCAAGGATGAAATGGGGGAAAGAGATATGCTAGCAAGGTGTCCTAGGGTGTGATAAAATATTAAAGGAGGGTTCACCACCAAGCTAGGGCTTGGAAAGACAAGAGATGAATGAAACATGCAAAACCTAACTAAATGACCTAGGAAATGAAACTGAAATGTAGAATAAAAAACTAAGAATGAACAAAGGTGCACCTGGAAGAAGGATGAGGTCAAAACAAGCTCTAAAACCTTGAAATCCTGATGTTTTATGCCCACTAGGACTCATATGCTAGTTTGGGTGATTTAGTCCCAAACTAGGGTTTTTGTACCAAAACTAAAATCTGGTACTGACAAGTCTGGATGTTATAAAATCGAGAAAAATCACTGTACTAGGACTCATACACCACAAGTGGTGTATTAGTACCATTTTGATTTTTCAAAAGGTCAAGATCTGAATCTATTCTCCTATCTCTACTCTTCCTTCCACACTTTGCTTTTGGGTATGAAACCCTGAATTATGACCTATAGACTTGACTTTTTGTGATCTTGCAAACAAGGTGACAACTTGATAACTTTCCTCAATCTTACGACTTTATCTTCAAAGAATCTTCAAGCTTCAAGACACCTAGATTTTTAATCACACATATAGAGAGAGAAAAAATTGTTGATTGTTAGGAAATAGGGGTTTGCTTGGTTAAACCCCGTTTAGGTAATTAAACCGTATGATGAAAGAATGAAACATGAACAATGATACCTTGAATGATGTCTTGCAATGTAAATCTGCAACCTAACATGAAGTGGCCATGAATAATGTAGATCTTGATCTTGAATTAGATGTAGAACAATGCTTAACTTGGATCTTGTATGCTACATCACAACATTAGCTCAACAACATGATTGATGCATTATGCCTTTGACATGATGATGGATCTTGAATTGCTGCAAAAAATGGTGAAGAAATATGCTCTTGAATTCCTTAGCAATTCTCTTGAATTCTCTTGAATACTCTTGTGAACTCTTGTGAAAGTGCTCTTGATTACTTATGAAATTCTAGGATTGCTTAGCTGTTGAAATGATGAAATAACCTTTTATTTATACTTATTTATGCCAAATTTCCTAAAATTAGAACACTACAAGCTGACATAAGATCTAGGAAGATAATATCCCACCAAGAATTGAATTTAAATTAGGTCCTAACTAGAGTGGGACTCATACGCCCAGTGGCTCAAAACTAGGGCACAAACTCCAAGACAAGTCTTGTTTAATGTGAAATTCAAAATCAGGTCCCAAGACCTAGGTGGGACACATATTCCCAAGGTGGAGAATGAGTCCCAGACCACTAAATCTAGAACACATGACCCAAATCACTAAATTATGATTTGTCATTTGATAAATTTTGGGATTATCTCTGAAAAAACACATTTAATAAGGCTTGTGGATGCAAAATAGGGCCAATTAAGGAATAAATAAGCCCAATTAATTAATTAATAAAAAACCTAGATTAGTGTGAAATTGTAAAGCTACACTTTACAACACTGTAAATAAGGCACCATTAGGTCCATTTAGTTAAAAAGGCCCTAAACTTAATGTGAAGGTGTAAATAAATACACTTTACAACACTAAATTAAGGAAAAAATAGGTTTATTTAGCTTAAAAAGACCCTGAATCTAATGTGAATGCGTAAAACACATTAGAAAACTAGATCAATGTGATATTAGGTTCATTTTAACATTAATTATTCCCAAATTAGGTGTGAAATTGTAAAGGGTGACATTTTTTGTCACTACATTTAGACCCCACTTTAGTGAGAGGAGGAACTTGCTTGAAACTCACACTAAAGTAGACATTCAAGAGGGGTCCATGGTCTAGGCTAACAAAGATTGAGGAGGTGGCCAAGCCCCCAAGATCTAGGATCCTACGTCAAACCAACATAAGCACAAAAGGACACACACAAGGTGTATGATATGCAACAACAAGACTAGATACACGAACATATGATGTCAAAGATATAAAGACAATAGAACAAGAAAGAAAAAGGTGGATCAAGCTTCTACCATTTGTCCTGCACGTTGTGGATCAAATCTAAGATATTTGTCCAAAAATTTACACTCACTTTGAGGCAACGAAACTTCAGGTTGTCCGCTGGGTAAGTATCCAAAGCGTGGCTTAGTGAGAAATTCATGCCTTTGTATCGACTTCTTACTATATAATGAGAAAGTTAGGCCCACATTTAGGATTATCATCATACGCTAACCATACCAAAGCTATACCTCCTGATAACATTGAAAAGGTGCCACAAAACATGAATGGTAAGATTCATGAAGCAAACA
Organism: Sequoia sempervirens; assembly: GCA_007258455.2. NCBI lineage: Eukaryota > Viridiplantae > Streptophyta > Pinopsida > Cupressales > Cupressaceae > Sequoia > Sequoia sempervirens. The sequence goes on along the minus strand of VDFB02058242.1, from coordinate 539,944,516 downwards.
AAACTTCCTATGCCTGACACTCATGAATAAACAAGATGGCACCACAGGCAAGCAAAGTGTGTTATGCAAGGTGGCCATATAACAGTTATTGTAAATGCGAAATAGTGTAAGGTACGTTCAAAGGGATTTTTCTTAGTTCATGTAAGGTCTCTTCTTAGGGAACATCGTTCTTAATGTCTCCAAGAGAGGAAAAATAAAAGGAATATCACGCTCTCAGAGGAAATCAAACCAAATGAAACCACCAAGAAAAGGACTCATCACAAGAATAAAGAAAATCACATAGTGAAATGTGAGTGTCGATGCATGCCCCCACTTTAAAGTGGTTTCTAACACCATCACTATGAGAAATTTCTTTAAAGTAGAAGAAGACATGAGAGGTTATTTGAAAAGCCCTATGCCAAGTCATATGTTTCTGAATGAGACTACATCATGGATGAGGGGTTTCCCCCAAAACTTAGTATCAGTTAGAGGAGCAAGGTGCTTCACCATAAGGAAGAGCACTACACTCCTTAAGATGTTGAATTTCATTACCCAAAGACTTACATTCATTAGTAGAATGACCATGAACTCTATGATATACACAAAATGAACTCTTGTAGTAAAATTTCTTTTGTGTTCTTGGAGGGAGGGATATCAAATGATCTTGGAGGACTCTTGATAAGATACTCTCTTGATCAATAGTAGAATATGTTCTTTTATTTTTGTGACAAATATGTCTCTAGCTTAGTACAAGGTGTCATACCTACACGAGACTCTTTATATTACGAGATTTTGTACTCTCCTTTACAGGAGGGTGTAAAATCTATCAAATTTGAATCATTAGTTTTTTGCGTGATGACATTGATGTTAAGTGAGGACTTATTTGCTTCTTTTATTTCTTTTGAAGGACAATAATCAATACCACTAGTGTCTATCAGTTCAGGATGCACTAATGTTAAATTTGGCTTAGAGGGATCTTTTGTAAGATTTTTGACATTAAGTGAAGAATTGTTTGTTTGTTTCGAGGGACAATAACCAAGACCACTAGTCATTCATTGCGTGTCAATCTCTATAGGGACACAGATACCTTGTTCTCTAGAACCACATCCTTTTACAGTATATCCAAGTTATTTCATGAGTTCATAACCTTTTCCATAAATATTTTTCATTTCTTTCGGATTCGGTGATTTTTCATAGTTAGTTTCATCAAAGTTTGTTGTGTAATTTTATTCTTCTTCTAAAGTGTTTGAGGTGGATTCTTTTGAAGGGTATTCCAAATTTTGTGTTGAAATTACCACCTTTTTTTTTTCCCTTTTCAGATTCTTTCTTTATGATCTTTGATTATCCCATGAATTATGTGAAATCTAAGGAACACCAATCATCTTATAATAACTTTGTCACTTCCTCAATATGTTTTTATTTGTCTTTCAGTTGCATGGATTCTAGTTGTGTAGTTGGTGTTAATTTTTCCAAAGGATTATCCTTTCCTTTCTTAATGTTTAAACAAATTTTTGGTTTAGGTTCAGGTTTGAGTGTGTATACTTTGTTGTTGTAGAAATACTTCATTATACGATGAAGAGTAGAAGGCACCACATGAATCTCATGTATCCATGGTATTCCTAAAAGGATATTGTATGAAATATCATGAGGTATAACATGGATGGGAGTTTGTAACATGGCTTTTCCATCTATAATAGGCAATGTGATCACACCTAGTGGTTGTTTTCCTACATTGTCAAATCCCCAAATAGATAAAGAATTAGGTTAAATTTTTTATTTATCCATGCCAAGTCTATCCAAAAGGGTTACACTACACACATTAATGAAAGAGCCATTGTCAATAAGGGTTATTTTTATTCCCCATCCATCATAGTTATCTATTATCATGAAAGAATCCTTTTGTTTTTGCACTTCTAGCGAGGGTAACTCATCTTGATGGAAAGTAATGTCTAAGTTGACCGAAGTTATAGCTTAAATTTGGGTTGCTACTTCATTTGATTGCACATTAGTGGGGGGAGGAACTTCTTGTAAGGTAGTTTGAATCATGTTATGATAATGAGGGGAGGCTTGAATAAGGTCCCATAATGATATCTTAGTAGGAGTATTCTTTAGTTGTTCAACAAGATCATACTCCTTTCCACTTTCTGGAGGCAAACAAGGAGGAGTTGGTAAGATAGGGTTAGGCAATGGGAGGGATGTTTAAGGTATTTGTATTGGTTGTTTATTGTTTCTAGTGTTATATGTATGAGCAATAGTATTATAACTTGGTTACTGTGAAACATTATTCTTAGGTGGGTAAAGGATAAGTTTGGGTTTGTTTTGAGTTTGTGTTTATTGTGAGGGTGGGTAAAGAATCAGAGGATTCTTGGATGTACCACAAGGTATTTAGGAGGTCAAATAATTAGGGGGGATCTAACAGACACTTGTACATTCAATACCTCAACAGTTTTGGTTTTATTTGTTTCTAATGAAGGGGAGTCTAGTGTCATCTTTTCATCATCATCTAAGGAAATCACATCACCCTTGTTTGTATAAATTCTCTTATTTTCTTCCACTATGATAGCTTCCATAATAGGAGTGTTTTTAGGAGAGAAACAAACTAGATGTTCATCACATTCAATGTTTGGTTCTTCTAAAATTGCTTCATCACAAGTAAGGGAGTTATCAATGGTTGGATTGTCTTGTTCAATAAGGTTTTCCCTAGGGGAAGAGAGGAAACTAAGATTCACATGACTTTCAATGGTTGTATTTTCTGACATCAAAGTATCTTCTTCACAACTAGGAGAGATACTAGGAGAAGAAAAAATGTGATTGTCGTGATTGTCCATAATTTCATTCCTTTGTCTCATAATGTCTTCCAAAATAGGATAGGTAGGGAAAGAAACATAAAGAGTTTTTTCATAGATCTTAAAGATCTAATTATCTAACACTAACATATCCTCATCATTTATAACAATATCACAAGAGGAGAAGATTTTGGGAGATGAATTTATACTAGTTGAAGTGTTACATAGGTAGGTTTCAATGGTCTCTTGTTGTGTTATGTGATCATCATGATTACCTATTGTTATGTCCTTTTGTTGATTAATGTCTTTCCCAACAAGAGAGGTACGAGGAGAGAAACAACTAGGGTTCTCAAAACTCTCATTGATTTATTCTTCTAACACAAAAATATCTTCTTCACAAATATGAGAGATATTAGGAGAAGAACGAATATGATTGTTGTGGCCACCCAAGGTTGTATTCTCTTTCATTAGACTAATCTCACTCATAGGAGGGATACTAGGAGAGGGATCAATGAAGAACAAAAAGAGAGGGGAGAGGACTTCATATTCATATGCACTTAACAAAATTTTCTTACAACACTCAACAAGATCTAAAAATAGAACATGAAGTATAATAACCATAGATTTTTGCAATGAAAACATGATGCAATGATTGTCTTACAAATTTGAAATGCAACAATGATAGATCAAACGTGTACAAGGAGAATGAAATTTTTAGATTTAGAACATGATAATTGATTGATTATGCTATGTAAAAATTTAAAAATGAAGTGTTGTAAATGCCATTTTGAAATTAAGATATTCATGAAATTAATTGATTTAAGCTAGATCTAATGAAATGCATGTAACAGAAGCTTAAAAAACTAAAACAATTATCTAATGATAGCAAATAGAAGTACAAAAATGATGTTTTTAATGTTGTAAAAGGGAATTTTAGGTCTGATTTGGGACTACTTTTCCTAGAGGGGCATATGAGTCATAGTCAAGGTTTTTGGAAGGGTCAAATGTTGAAAAATGCATAACATAGAATTCCCAAAAAGTAGTCAAAACAACCTGTAGTGGACTAAATCGCCTAGAGGGGTGTATGAGTCCCAGATTAGGGTTTTTGCACCAATTTTAGTAAATTCTTAGTTGTTTCTAAGGTTTCTAACTTCTATGATGTTTGGACTATTTGTAATTATAGAATTCCAGTGAAATTGAATGATCTAAAATGCAAAAATGCAACCTATATGCACTTTCAATAATTAAATTTTTTGAAACCCTAGATGCAAATTAACTAATGCAAGACCTAATGAAAAATTATTGTAAACTATATCTAGGTCTATGATGCACTCCAAATAACAAATAAGGTGTTCTAACGTCCAGGTTCACCAAAATGAAACAAAGAAAATAGGTGTTCCACCTTGTGGGAGGTGGAACACAAACTAGTTGTTTATGGACCTAGACCAATTTTCTTCAAGTTTCATTTGAGGAAACCCTAGAGATCTCAATCCAAGGATGAAATGGGGGAAATATATCTACTAGAAGGGTGTCCTAGGGTGTGATAAAAGATTAAAGGAGGGCTCACCACCAAGCTAGGGCTTGGAAAGACAAGAGATGAATGGAACATGAAAAACCTAACTAAATGGCCTAGAAAATGAAACTGAGAATGAACAGAGGTGCACCTAGAAGAAGGATGAGGTCAAAAAAAGCTTTGAAACCCTAAAATTATGATGTTTGATACCCATTGAAATTCATATGCCAGTCTAGGAAATTTAGTGACCCCAGACTAGGGTTTTTGTGCCAAAACTGAAATATGACAGTGACAAGTCTAGATCTCCTAAAATCTTGAAAAGTAAATATACTAGGACTCATAGGCCACAAGTAGCATATCAGTCTTGTTCTTCTTTTTTGGAATGTCAATAACTAAATATGTTCTCCTATCTTTGCTCTTCCTTCCACACTTTGTTTCTAGGTCTAAAACTCTGAATTATGACATGTAGGTGACTTTATGTGATCTTGCCAATAAGGTGAAAACTTGAAAAATTTCCTCAATCTTACAACTTTATCTTCAAAGAATCTTCAAGCTCCAATACACCTAGATCAGCAATCACACATGTAGAGAGAGAAAAACTTGTCGATTGTTAGGAAATAGGGGTTTTCCTTGGTCAAACCTTGTTTAGGTAATTAATTAACCTGTATGATGAAACAATGAAACATGAATAATGATAGATTGAATAATGTATTTTAATGTAAATCTACAACCTAACATGAAGTGGCCATGAAGAATGCAGATCTTGATCTTGAATTAGATGTAGAACAATGTTTAACTTGGATCTTGAATGCTACATCACAACACTGGCTCAACAACATGCGTGATGCATCATGCCTTTGACATGATGATGGACCTTGAATTGTTGCAATAAATGATGAAGAAATCTACCCTTGAATGCCTTAGAAATATTCTTGTGAACTCTTGTAAAAGTGATCTTTATTACTTATGAAATTCTAGGATTACTTGGGTGTTGAAATGATGAAATAACCTTGTATTTACACTCATTTATGCTAAAATTCCTGAAATTACAACAGTACAAGCCGACATTAGATCTAGGAATATAAAATATCACCAATAATTGAACTTAAATTAGGTCCTGACTATAGTGGGACACATATGCCCAAGGTGGCGTATGATTCCTAGTGACTCAAAACTAGAGCATAAACTCTAATACAAGTCCTATTTAATATGAAATTCAAAACTAGGTCCTAAGACCTAGGTGGGACTCAGACACCCAAGGTGGCATAGGAGTCTGAGACCAATAAATCTCAAACACATGACCCAAAACACTAAATTATGATTGGTCATTTGATAAATGTCAGGATTATCTCTGGAAGAAATCATTTAATAAGGCTTGTGGATGCAAAATAGGGCGAATTAAGGCATAAATATGACCAATTAATTAATTAAAACCCTAGATTAGTGTGAAAGTGTAAAGATACACTTTACAACACCCTAAATATGGCACCATTAGGTCCATTTAGTTAAAAGGCCCTAAATTTAATGTGAAGGTGTAAATAAATACACTTTACAACACTAAATTAAGGAAAATTTAGGTTTATTTAGCTTAAAAGGACTCTAAACCTAATGTGAATTCATAAAAAACATTACAACAATAGATAAAGGCAACATTAGGTTCATTATAACATTAATTATTCCCTAATTAAGTGTGAAAATGTAAAGGGCGACGTTTTTTGTCACTACATTAACAAAATGAAAGCCCCATCTATTGAGGACATCAATTGTAAGAATCTTACCATCAATAGATGTCCATCAAAAGTAGTTGATCTTTAGAATAATTTTAGGATTCTAAACTTTGTAACAATTGAAGTTTTGGGGGGTACGAAAAGGTTGTTCTAATTCCTTGTACACTACTTTCTCTAAGAATGCACTAGAGGGGTTAGTGCTTCTGACCAAAACATTTGTAGCATCCTAATAAAACAACCAACAATCACCAAGAAGTGAATCTAGCAAGGAGAATAAGTTAGAAGACCCTGGTAGAGGGACCCCGATAAAAGATCTCCAGTTCATAATTTGATGTTTGAGGTCTTTCCATTTAGGTGTTTCACCACCCCAAACAACATATCCATTTAAGAAGGCTCTATTCATCCTAATAAGGTCTTATTTTATCAGGTTCAACTAATCAATGGTTGACAGAGTAGGAATTGATACCCAAACCTCCTCCCAAAATTTGACTTGTCTTCCATTTCCAACCCTTCTCCTAGTGCCATGTTTTAAAGTGTTCCTAGATTTCACCAAATTGTTCCAAACACTAGAACCTTTTGGCAACTCTTCCGAATGGAGCAAGTAGCATGAGTCTCCGTTACCCATGTATTTAGCTTTCAATATATTGAACCAATCCTTTTCACCTTGAATAAAGAACCAACCTATCTTCGAAAGGAGAGCTTTGCTGAACAAATTTAACTTTCTTATCCCTAGAACTCCAACATTCTTAGGTAAGCATACCTTCTCCCAATTAACCAAAGCTAATATTTTTCTTTCCTCTGTACCTGTCTAGAGACAATTCCTTTGAATTTTCTCAATTTTGTTGATAATAAAGGAATGCATCTTAAACAGGGACATGAAGTAGAAAGGAAAACTTTGAATAGAGGATTTGAAGAGCTAAACCTTCCTAACTTGACTCAATATTTTTCCCTTCCATCCTACCAATTTTTTTGAATCCTCTTAATAATACCATTCTAGAAAATAATTTGGGGGCCTTTTGTGCACAAGGAAAGTCCAAGATAAGAATCAACAAGTGTTTCTTCTTGGCATTCTAGAATTCTAAGAACTTTGTTTTTCAATAGTTGACTAGAATTAAAGAAGTACAACTTAATTTTTGTATAGTTATTATGTTGTCCTAAAGTAGAGGCATAGTTCTAAAGAATGAACTTCCAATTAACTACTTCAACCATAGAAGCAACACCAAATAATGTTGTATCATGAAAAAACTACTGATGTGACGCAGGGGAGAGGGACAAAGTAGCTCTAATTCCCTTTAAAACCCCACTATCTAGATTTTTTTGTAGATTCTTGTCCAACACTTCCGCCACAATTATGAATAAATAGTGGGAGAGAGGATCACCTTGCCTAAGACCTTTCCTGCAAGAGAAGAGACCCTTAGGGATTCCATTAATTAGGACAAAACACTAGGGTTAGAAACACATTCTTTTATCAATCTTAGGATTTTAACACAAAAACCAAATTTCTCAGGAACAAAAAACAAAAAACTCTAGTCCACTTTGTCGAAAGCCTTTGAAATATCTAACTTGAGGACCATTCCTGAATTCTTGGAGTATTCCATAGAGTGAATATACTCATGTGAAGCAATGGTTTCATCAAGGATTTTTCTTGTAGGAATAAATCATTTTTGGTTAATAGATAACATTTTATCAAGAACAACTTTTATCCTATTTACAATAATCTTATAGAAGATTTTATACACTATATTGTAGAGGCTTATTGGTTGATAGTCCATTATTTAAACCACATCATATGTTTTAGGGGCTAACACAAAGAAGGTAGCATTAATCTGACAAAGGAGCCTCCTTGATCTAAAATTTCTCTTCACACAATGAGAAGATCTAAGGACAAGATATCACAAAAGTCCTAAAACAATGCAAGAGGGAAACCATTAGGGCTAGGTGCCTTGTAAGCTCCAAAGGACAAACCAATAGATTTAACCTCTTAGATTGACACCACCCTTCCTAATTCCTATATATCTCTTTCAGAAACAACTGTGGGAATGCCATCAAGTAGAGAATTGAGATCTTGGAAAGGGGTTTTAGATCTCCTCCAATAGTTTTAAAAAAGGATATCACCCCATTAGCAATGTCTTCATCATTTGTTATTAATTCACCCTTCTCATCCATAAAGAGATTAACTTTTTTCCTTCATCTATATTTTAGGGTGGATTGGTGGAAGAATTTGGTATTCTTATACCCTTCTTATAGCTATTGGACCCTAGATTTCTATTTCCATTTAATATTTCCTCTTTTTAAGCATTCAGGAACCATTTATTCCTAAGTTGTCTTTCTCTTATTGAGGTATCTTCACCCACAACTCTCTTCTCAATCTTCTCTTGAATATCTTTAAGATTACTAAGAATATTTTGTTTTGTGTGAAAAATGTTCCCAAAAGAATATTTTTTCCAACCTTTCACATTGGACTTAATTCTTTTAAGTTTTTGGGCTAAACAAAACATAGGCATACCTTGACATGGATGACTCCACCAAATCCAAATAAGATACCTAAATTTAGGATGTTGATTCCACATGATCTCAAATCTAAAAGGGTTGGGGCAAAGACATTTATGATCTTCCAAATTAAGGCTTAGAGCACTGTGATCCGAGGTCAACTTTGGGAGGGTAAAGAGATTCAACATAGCAAGAATATATCAATCACCTAAAATCAACACCCTATCCAGTTTAACTTCAATATGGTCACAACCATGATGTATATTGGACCAAGTAAACCTAGAACCTATGAGATCCACATCCAAAAGACCATCAACAACTATAAATTTGCAAAGTATAACATGGTATCCATGAAGTCTTCTACCCTACTAGCTTAACTGAAGGATAGAGTGGGGAGTTAAAATCCCCAACAATCAACCATTTTGTCCTCAAATCCTTTGACAAAAGATGCAACAAAGTGTTCCAGAGTTAATTTCTTTCCGCCCTAGTATTTGGGGCATAAACATTAAGAAGAATTCACTTCAAATTAGTCCTTCCTTACTTCCAGAATAGTTTCCCCAAAAAAATTGTTACTGAATTTTTAGAACCATTTTTTTTTTCATGATTCCATAGAGTTGCCAAGCCCCCTGAATGGTGCAAGGGCACCATGTCAATTTTTGTAAATATGGTCTTATATCATGTTTTTGTGGTTTTTGAGTTATGTTAGTTGTAATAAGGTCATAATAGAACATTTTACAATGTGTGGATTCATTTAGGTCGGTTTGGAGTCATCTTGTTAAAATTTTGCAAAACAAGTTGCAAAGTTGTTATGCAATATTTGCATTTTTAGTGTTTTTGTGGAAGTTCAAAGGTCAAGTTGGTTTTGTTAGAAGGGAAATCAGTTGAAACTGATTGGTAATGATATTTAATTCTTTAAAAATCCTTGGTGAACATTGTGAGAGAGGTTGGCTACTATAAATTTGAATTTTTGAATAGTGAAAGCACTGATTTCCTACATTTTGATAGATAATATGCTGCTATAGGTCTCTGTATGGTTCCCTATTGAGATTTATTGATCCAAAATTCATTTAAATTGTTGGTGGAATGAACTAAGAGTAATTTGGTATTTATTTGGGTTGATTTCATTTAGATTTGTGTAAGTTGGAGCATTTTCTCTGTTGACAGCCATAAAACCCTAAAATTGAGGGTCTCATTACATAAAATGGATGTATAGGCCATTCCACATGGTGAAACATGTGTTAACTTGGTGTAATGGAATAATCAGGCATATATTTTGTGTTTATGTGATGTGTAGGGGTAGGGAAGGTAGTTTGATGGGATTTGAATGATGCCCTAGTTGCAAACATTCATGATTTTGGTGTAAAAGGAGGAATTGAAGTAGGGTTTTGTAGAAAGAATGGTTGGAACCCTTTATAGTTGAGGAAATATGCTTGTGCAGACCTAATTTGATGTGTTTAAGGTTTTGGTAAGGTGAAATAAGGTTTGGAGGTTGTAGATTCAATAAGCCCCTGTGTGACAAGCCTACAATGGCCTATGTAAGGGTTTAATGGTTTGGTGAATTTGTAGGAGTTTCAATTATTAAAATTTGTTGATTTAAGCCTTAGGTAACCTTGTTGAGGTCCTGCAATTGAGATTTGAGGTTGGAAGAGGGGTTTGTCTAGTGTTGCTTTGGAAAATAGAGCTAATTGAGCCTCTTTTCAGTGTAGCAACAATTTTTAGAGGGTATTGTTCTGAAACAACCCTATCTCCTTTTTGGATATATTAAAGTAGAGCATAATGGGTATTTGAAATGATGTGTAGCTTATGGGTTTTCAATTTATTTTGATATTTATGGTTAGAAAACACCATTTGGAATGCTATAAGGAAAAGATGCAGAAATTGTGAAAAGTCACCAAGTTAGGGTCTTAAAGGTGAAAGAATTGTTTCAAATTGATTGAATTGTGTTTGTTTTAACAAAATCTTTCTTGTTCTGCATCAAGTGGTATTAGAGCATAGGTTTTGGTCTTTTAAGGAGAAAAGTTGCAATTTGAAGAAGGAGAAGTTGTAATTTGAAAGGAAAAGATGTCTCCTAAAGGAATTGGAGCACTTGGTAGTGAAATAAGATTGTTAAAGGAGTAAAAAGAAGCACTTTTAGCCATATTTACAGCATTAGAGACAAAACAAAGGAGAGGAATGGCCATTGAAGAGGATAGTGACTGAGAGGAAGAGGATGAGAATGAAAACCCTCCAAGAAGAGTCCAAGATGATGATGAGTTGAACCCTGATGAAAGAATGATGGTGAAAATGCTAAAGGCTATCAGATGAGATGCTTCTAGTGAGAAAAAAAATTTCCAATGTATAATGGAAAGTTAGATGTTGAAGAAGTGTTGGATTGGATAGATGCACTGGACAACTGCTTTGAGTACAAGGAGGTTGCAGAAGAAAAAAAGGTAAAATTTGCTAAGAATAAGTTGAAAGGCCTTGCTTTAACATGGTGGAACTATGTGTAGGAGGAAATAGTGAAAAGGGGAAAAACAAAAATCAGTTCATGCGATAGGATGGTGTCAAAGATCAAGAGCTAATTATTTCCAGTTGATCATACAATTTAGACATTCAAGAAGTTGCAAAACTTAAAGCAGAAGGAAAAGGATGTCATGGCTTACATTGAAGAATTTCACAAGTTTAGTATTAGAGCTAGTCATGTTGAAGATGAAAATGAGAAGATAGCAAGGTATATGAATGGTTTGAGTTTAAAAATTCAGGATGAATTAAGTCTTGCTACTCCTAGAATGGTTGAGGAATGTTTTTAGTTAGTTGTTAGGGAAGAAGAGAAGTTAAAAAGAAGGAAAGAAAGATAAGGACGAGGCAGAGTCAAAACTAGTACATGAAGAGGTTCAAGGCAGTCCTATGAAGACCAAGAAGATGCAAGTAAAAGCAAAGACCAAGTTGTTGATCAAAGAGGTGGATTTAGAGGCTTTAGCGGAAGATTTGGTGGACAAGGTAGAGGTTCAAGTACAAATTTTAGGAATATGTTATCATTGCAATTAGTTTTTCCATCAAGAATGGAAGTGTCCAGAGAAACAAGCTTCTACTTCAACTGGTGGTGATAAGATAGTTCAGTTGGTGCAAGAGGAAGATTGTGAAAGTGTTAAATCTCCTAATTAGCTTGCTCCTCCAAAAGTTGGAGAATCCTTATTGGTTAGAAGAACACTCCTCAAAGCATCCAAGGAGAAAGAACCCTAAAAAATAAAAACACTTTTAAAGACCACTTGCAAATGCAATGGAAAGGTATGTAAAGTAGTAATAGACTCTGGAAGTACTAATAACATGGTGTCGATAGAAATGGTTGATAAACTTAAGTTGGAAAAGATACCTTATGAAACATATTACAAATTGTCTTGGTTGAATGAGAATAAATATATTTTGGTTAATGAGCAAGCTTGTGTTGAGTTTAACATTGGTGGATATAAAGACAAAATTCTATGTGATGTGTTACCCATGGATGTGTGCCACTTGCTGCTAGGGAGACCATGGTAGTTTGATAGACATGCAATTTATGATGGTAGGAACAATACTTATGGGATTGAGAAAGATGGAATTTATTTTACTTTAAATCACTTGGTAGAAGATGATAAAGGACAAGGTAAGGCAGCTAAGGTGATCATGTTAGGTAATAAAGAGTTTATAAAGCTTGAGGAAGGAAAACATGAGGAGATTGCAGCAACTTCAAGGCTTGAAGGTACCAAGACAACAGAGGTGAAGAGTGATTTGATTTTGAGGGAAAATGAGATTAAGAAGGTAAATGATGAATTAATTGTGGAGATTCAAACGTGGGTTGAGAAGCATATTGAGGGCATGATAGAAAGAGTGCTTTGGTCATTGATTTCAAAAGAGGCTAGTGGGTAGTCAAATTTTGTCAATACAAAGGTATGTAAACCTGATGAAACAAAGATCCTAGAGACATAGAATCTAAGAGAAGAGATGAAAGGAAAAGGTGAAGACACTAAACGTGAATTGCAAAGACAGGTGGATAAGGACAAACACATAGTGAAAGTGAAGAAGAAGATGATTCATGGTGAAGATGGAAAAGGTATGTTTGCAGGTGTTCAAGTAGGTTTAACATAATTTTCAAATGAAGAGAAGGTCAGACAACATCCATCAAGAAAGTTGTTCAAGTTGGAGTAATTTCTAGGTGGTAAAGAGTTCAAAAATGCAAAGAACAATGCAAATATTCAATACCTGACTCATTGGAAAGGATTACCAGATGAAGAGGAATTTGGAGATCAAAGGCATGGTGTGGTCAAGTATGATTTACTATAATACAATCCTCAAGGGAGTTGAGTTCTCTTTTTCTCTCCGGGTGTATGGTGCAGGGTCACCATGTCAAATTTTGTAAATATGGTCAGTTTATGTCAAGTTTTTGGGGTGTTTGAGTTATGTTGGTTGTAATATAGTAATAATATACCATTTTCCAATTTGTGGAGTCATTTGGGTCAGTTTGGAGTCATATGGTTAAAAATTTCCAAAAAAAGTTGCAAAGTTGCTATGCAACATTTACATTTTTGGTGTTTTTGTGGAAGTTCAAAGGTCTTGACTTGGTTTTGTTTGATGGGAAAGTAGTTTAAACTGATTTTTCATGATATTTAATGGTTTAAAAATCCTTGGTGAACATTGTTAGATGGGTTGGCTATTGTAAATTTAAATTTTTGAATAGTGAAAGCATTGATTTCCTGCGTTTTGATAGACAATCTGCTGCTACAGGTCTCTATACGGTTATATACTGAGAGTTATTGATCTAAAATTAATTGAAATTGTTGGTGCCATGAACAAAGAGTATTTTGGTTTTTATTTGGGCTGATTTCACTTAAATTTGTGTAAGTTAGAGCATTTTCTTTGTTGACAGCTAGAAAACCCTGAAATTGAGGGTTTCATTGCATAAAATGGACTTATAGGCCATTCCACCTGGTGAAACATGTGTTAGCTTGGTGGAATGGAATAATTAGGTGTTCTTTTTGTGTTTATGTGCTTTGTAGGGGAAAGGAAGGTAGTTTTATGGGATTTTAATGATGCCCTAGTTGCAAACCTTCATGATTCTGGTGTAAAAAGAGGAATTGAAGAAGGGTTTTGTAGAAAGATTGGTTGGAACCCTTTCGAGTTGATGAAATATACTTGTGCATACCTAATGTGATGTGTTTGAGGTGTTGGTAAGGTGAAATAAGGTTTGGAGGTTGTAGATTCAATAAGCCCCTGTGTGATAAGCCTAAAATGGCCTAAGTAAGGATTTAGTGGTTTGGTGAATTTGTAGGAGTTTCAATTATTAAAAGTTGTTGATTTGGGCCCTAGGTAACTTGGTTGAGGTCCTATAATGGATATTTTAGGTTGGAAGAGGGGTTGTTTTAGTGTTTCTTTGGAAAATAGGGCTAATTGAGCCTCTTTTCAGCGTAACAACAATTTTTAGAGGGTATTATTCTAAAACAACCCTATCTCCTTTTTGGATATGTTAAAGTAGAGAATAATGGGTATTTGAAATGATGAGTGGCTTGTGGTTTTTCAATTTATTTGAGTTATGGTCGGATAAAACCATTTGGAATGTTACAAGGCAAAGATGGAGAAATTGTGAAAAGTCACCAAGTTAGGGTCTTAAAGGTGAAAGAATTGTTTCAAATTGATTGAATTGTGCTTGTTTTAACAAAATCCTCCTTTCTTGCATCAAGTGGTATCAAAGAATAGGTTTTGGTCTTTTGAACCTGGAGAAAAGTTGCAATTTGAAGAAGGAGAAGTTGTAATTTGAAAGGACAGGATGCCTCCTAAAGGAAGTGGAGCCCTTGGTAGGGAAACAAGGTTGTTAAAGGAGTCACAAGAAGAACTTTTAGCCAAATTTGTAGAATTAGTGACAAAAAAAAGGAGGAAAGGCCACTGAAGAGGAAAGTGACCGAGAGGAGGAGTAAGAGGGTGAGAATGAAAACCCTCCAAGAAGAGTCCAAGATGATGATGATTTGGACCTTGATGAAAGAAGGATGGTGAAAATGCTGAAGGTTGTTAGAGGAGATGATTTTGGTGAGAATATATTTTTGAATGTATAATGGAAAGTTTGATGTTGAAGAAATTTTTGGATTGGATAGATGCACTAGACAACTACTTTGAGTACAAAGAGGTTGCAGAAGAACAAAAAGGTAAATTTTTCTAAGACTAAGTTGAAAGGCCTTTCTTTAACATGGTGGATAGGAGAAAAGAGTGGAAAGGGGAAAAACAAAAATCAGTTCATGGGATAGGATGGTGTCAAAGATCAAGAGCCAATTCTTGCTAGGTGATCAGGTAATTCAGTCATTCAAGAAGTTGCAAAGCTTAAAGTAGAAGGAAAAGAATGATATGGCCTACACTAAAGAATTTCACAAGTTCAGTATTAGAGCTAGTCATGTTGAAGATGAAAATGAGAAGATAGAAAGGTATATGAATGGTTTGAGATTCCAAATTCAGGATGAATTGAGTCTTGCTACTCCTAGGACAGTTGAGGAATGTTTTCAGTTGGCTTCTAGGGTAGAAGAGAAGTTAAAAAGAAGGAAAGAAAGACAAGGAAGAGGAAGATGAAGCACTATTAGAGGAACATGTTCAAGGAAGTCCTACGAAGACCAAGAAGATGCAAGTAAAATCAAAGACCAAGTTGTTGATTAAAGAGGTGGATTTAGAGGCTTTAGAGGAAGATTTGGTGGACAAGGTAGAGGCTCAAGTACATTTTCAGGAAAGTGTTATCATTGCAATAAATTTTTCCATCAAGCATGGAAGTTTCCAAGGAAACAAGTTTCTACTTCAACTGGTGGTGATCAGAGAGTTCAGTTGGTGCAAGAGGAAGATTGTAAGAGTGTTAACTCTCCTAATTAGCTTGCTGCTCCAGAAGTTGGAGAATCCTTAATGGTTAGAAGAACACTCCTCAAAGCATCCAAGGAGAAATAGATCTCACAAAGAAGAACACTTTTCAAGACCACTTGCAAATGCAATGGAAATGTATGTAAAGTAGTAATAGACAAGTTGGAAGTATTGATAACATGGTGTCTACAAAAATGGTTGATAAGCTTAAGTTGGAAAAGATACCTCATGAAACACCTTACAAAGTGTCTTGGCTAAATGAGAATAAATCTATTTGGGTTAATGAGCAAGATTGGGTTGAGTTTAATATTTGTGGATATAAGGAAAAAATTCTTTGTGATTTGTTACCAATGGATGTGTGCCACTTGCTGCTAGGAAGACCATGGTAGTTTGATATACATGCAATTTATGATGGTAGGAACAATACTTATGCGATTGAGAAAGATGAAAATTATTTTACTTTAACTCCCTTGGTAGAAGATGATAAAGGACAAGGTAAGGCAACTAAGGTGATCATTTTAGGTAAGAAAGAGTTTATAAAGCTTGAGGAAGGAAAACATGAGGAGATTGCAGTCACTTCAAGGCTTGAAGGTACCAAGACAACAGAGTCGAAGAGTGATATGATTTTGAGGGAAAATGAGATTGAGAAGGTAAAGGATGAATTAACTATGTAGATTCAAAAGTGGGTTGAGAAGCATATTGAGGGCATGATAGAAAGAGTGTGTTAGAACTGTAAAATTTTGAAATTTTTATAGTATATTGCATTCAAGAGTTCCAGCATTGAGTCCTTATCATAAGCATAAAATTCCCTCTTTGTATTGTCTTGCTTATTTATTCTCATGTGATCCATTTGAATCCATCTAGTCCTTCATATTTCATTAAAAGACCTGAATCGGCAAGACATAGTAAAAATCTCCCCGACCTGAATTTTCACTAACATGTATTTGTTAGAGACATATTGGTAGGAAAATTTTCTTGTTTCGGCAACAAAAGGAGCCATTTCGGCAAAGGGAATCATTGTTGGAGTGAAGTCATAGCGAATACATTGTGTTTCGCCGACTGGTGCATGTGGAAGTATACCGGTAAGACTAAAGCATGTCGGGGTAATGTCTTGGCGAAGGTGTCGGGTCTTGCCGAAAAGGCGTTGGGGATTCAAAAAGGCTATCGGGAGAAGCTATAGAGTCTTGTCGAGTTAAAACCTATGCCGATAGAGATATGCATCGCCAGGAGAAGCACATTTCGGCATAATTTTCATTGAATTTTGAATAATATACCGACATATAGCTCGGGGTGAGTTTTGCTGAAAAGGAGTAATCTGGAGGAGTGATTTCGGTAAGACATTTGGTATCGATATGAGTCTTCCTGAAGGTTCATTGTCTCACCGAAGGTATTGTTCCATTGATAAGGTTTATTTCTTTGGTGAGAAAACTTGGTGGTTACGCTGAAATGAGAATTTATCGGTGAAAGGGTGATTTTGTCTCAACGACTAGAGAATACATTGAAGAGTACATATCGGTATGGCACCATGAAGTCTATGAAACATCTCCCCAACTCAAGATTGTTATAGCGACATAAAAACAGAAGTAACAGTCATTATTTTCATTCCAAGTGTCGGTATGACTGTGGAATGTCTTGGAAAATGGTGAATAAATGTTGAAAAGGGACTTCACCCCAGATTTGAAATTTTCTCATCGATAGTACATTTGATGCGATGGTGCCAGTTTCAAAGGAGGCTTCATTCATGCTTCATTAATGGTGTGATGGGATAAAATAGTAATGTTTTAATCAATTCCTCATTTTTGAATTGATTGCTAGTGAATTGGCATGCTGAACAGAGAACTGGGATATTTTTTAGTCTGAGGAGCTCGAGCAGAATTCTATAAGTAATTGCTTCTTCATTTTTTCACATTTTGATTCTGTAAGCTTGAAAATGGAGTCTTCTGGTTCTAGAAAGGGTAAGCGTAGAAAGCTTGGTGAGAGTAGTCAGTCAAAGGGAAAGAAACAAAAGACTGATACAGAGCATGAAGGCACTGAAAGGAGGTTGAATCAAGACCTTATTGATCAACTACCTAGCTCAGGGCCTAAAGCTAGAAGGTCCGCACAGCTTAGGGCAGAAGTTGATAAGCTGGATGATAAATGCAAGTTCATAGGTGATGTCTGGACCATTGTAAGAGGGTATGAGCTTTTCAATTTCCACTACCATAGGAGAAACCATTTTGAGCCAGTCTGTAATCCATGAAAGTTGAATGTAGGGAAATTGGTGTGCCCTAATGTATTCATAAATGCAGAATTGGTAAAATTGCTTGCTGATCATTATGATCCAAAACATAAAGCTATATGTGATCCTTCTGGAAGACCATAGATACATGTGTCAAAAGAAGCAAAAGGTGAGGTTTTAAAATTGGAAGGGTATTGCAATGAGGAAATCAATTGTGAGGAGTTACAGAAGGAATTTTCAAGAATGGATACAATTTACAAGGGTTGGATGTTACCAATTCATAGGGTCAAATAGGGTAACAAGCCAAAACCTCTGGAGGATAGTGAAGGGCCTCCCTATCATGTAGACTTGTTTGAACCATATATGAAGTACACATATTTTTCAGTGTGTCAAGTGTTGGGAATGGATGCCCTAGAATTCATCTCAATGGTGCCAATGGTTATCACAATAGATATCCAATATCATAACTACAGGCCATTTGATTATGCTTCATATATTTCTAAGGAGCTTGATTCATAATTGATGGCTATAAAGGGTGGAGCTTCTATTATTCATCTCAGAAACTATTCATTGTTAATGCATTTAGTGCTATATTTCAGACAGTTGTTAGGGGTATGGCCTCCTGAAATGAGAATTTCTCAAATTGGTAAGGAGGGTGAAGCATTTCCTGTCCAGCTGTGGACTGCTATTTTGGATAGCAGGTTTTCCAATTCTAGTTTCATCCACTTTGAAGAACATTTTGTAAAGACATTGTATAAATTGTATCATTATCCTTGTAACTATTCATTGACTGATGAGATCAAAAGATTCCTTTGGCTGAAAGACTTCAATGGGCCAATTGATCATAACTGGGGAGACTGGTATTGTTTGGAGGGAGCTACAGTAATCAGAGTATATGGATTTGAAGATGCTCCTATCATTCTACCAAGGACAGTTCCAAATAGGGTTGCATATTTGGAAATTGTCAGACAGATGGACTACTGCAGTGTGATGCATTTCAGTTCCTTTGGGAAGCAGGCTTTCATGCCTAGTACTTTGTGTTTTGGTGATTTCACTGTGTTGGCTAAAGAGGGATATAATTCAATTCATGATAGATTGTTGCATTGCAATATGAAAAGAGGACCAACCAGGAAAAACTTTGACCCTAAAGGATATATCAATTCAGCCAAAGAAAGGATTAACTTTGGAGGGTATCAACATGTACCCTATCCTTTTAATGATATGATTAGGAATCTGGATGAAGATGAAGCAGAAATGGTAGTTGAAAGATAGAACTAGGGGCTATAGGATATTGAGCTATTGTCTTCTGGAGATGAGGAAAAACCAAGAGCTAATGTGCCACCAGGTAAAATAGAAAAGGTATCTAGGATGAGGACTCAACAGTATGTCTACCCAGTTAGAGAACAAAGTATTGAAAGTGGTGATGTTGATGCAAGGCACATGGTATACAGATCATTTGTCTCTGATAATTATTTTATACATTCCCCATAGTTCAAGGCATTCTTGTACAAGCAGAAGGGGAAGGAAATAAGAGAGAATGTTGATGATATTACTCCTGGAAATGAGGAACAATTGTTGGCTCAATTGAGAAGATGTGTGGATGATGAAATGACAAATATGACTCCTGAAAAGGGGAGGAGAATGTTGGAGAGTGCTGGTGTCATGATCTTTCCTAGCCTTGATTTGAACTCTGCACTAGTTTTTGATAGTTTCTTGAAGGGCAGTAATGCTACTCATAAGCTTGACAAGGAAAAGGTGACAGAAGTGTTTGTAGGCTCCAAGTATACTACTGATGAGGGATCATTGATGATATGGACTTTGTACCCACCCCACAGGAAATCAGTGGTAATTGATACAACGAAGGAATTTGGCCATGTCATGAATCTAAAAGCTGGAGAAGCTGATCATGTAGCTACTACAGATATTGGGGTAAATATTGCAAAGTTGAATAAAGCACAAATTCAACTATTGATAAAAGAAAGAGAAATGTACAAAGAAAATAATGAAATTTTTTTGAGATAAAATGGTAGACTCAAAGATTTGGTTGGTGTTTCAATGGGAACAACCAAAATGATCACTCAAGGAGAAAGCTCTCAGGAAAAAGATCACTGGGTAGGATCAAGTGCTTATTTTCAGGGAAAGCATGATGTAATTTCTGCGATTGTCAAGAGGAGGCAGGATCATTTGACATCTTGGTTGAATAAGTTGTGGGGAAAATATTCTCATACCCTTGCTGCATTGAAGGAGCACACAAAGATGGATGGACAAATCATGGAGAAGTTTCATGAGTTGGCTCAAAGTGATGAGACTAGCAGTTCTACACTTGAAGCTGCAAATCATATTATCAATCGCCATCAAAAGTTCTATGATGAATTGCAGGAGGATGAATA
The DNA here is from genome assembly GCA_007258455.2 of Sequoia sempervirens. Classification (NCBI taxonomy): domain Eukaryota; kingdom Viridiplantae; phylum Streptophyta; class Pinopsida; order Cupressales; family Cupressaceae; genus Sequoia; species Sequoia sempervirens. The sequence continues at coordinate 539,924,570 of VDFB02058242.1, read as the reverse complement.
GGGGTTGTTGGAAGCTGCTAAGAAGACTGTGATCACATTTTCTGATGACAATGGGGATTTGAAAGAAGCCACTACGTGGAAAAATGAATGTGAGTCAATGTTGAATGAAATTATGAAGACAACTTCTGCAGAGGATACAACATTGGAAGAAGTGAGCAACCAGAATGAGGAAATGGTCAAGATGGAAATCATTATCCGGAATGCTGTTGGAGATGCTGACACATATGAGCACCGGGATTATTTGGACCACCTCGCTAAGACTCAATTATTGCTAAATAGAGCCTAATTATTCTCTATCTTTTGTTTTGTAATTTATATTTCCTATTTCCGAAAGGACGCGTCCTTTCATATTCTCAATGTATAAATGTCCATTTTGAAAACAATATGGGAATATGGGTAGAATAGGATAGAGAATAGAAAATACGGTGGAACACCATGTTTCATAGGGCTGAGACTCTGGTGTATGTTTTGAAGCCATGGAGATATCAATGAAAATCATCTGATTTGCTGGTGTATTCTGGTGTCAATTGTTGTGTTGTGCCAATTGAAAGAATTATTTAAGTTGTCTCTAAAATTGATATTGCCTGGTTATCTAAATTAACATAACATCTTTATGTTTGGTTTACCAGTACATATTTTCCATATCTGTGTGATTGGTTGATAGGTTCTTTCAAGGAAGGATTAAACCCTTTTAATTAATCATAGTAATCAGGGAATTTCGTTTAGATCAGTAAGAAGAACTTAATAATCACAATCTTGCACGTTTATACTAGTTATAAACAAGATATGCCAAACAATTTGAATGTCCTCTAGAAAGAAGTCACTCATTTATGATTTCATTTGACTCTATATACTATATAAGGCACTGGTCTCACTGTTTCCATTTTTTAGTTTCATTCATACTTTTTTACATCTATTGAATGAGTATTTTAGGGTTTAGTCTTCATTTTTAGTATACAATATATACCAATTTTTTTTTTTTTTGTCCATTTCAATTTGCCATTGTGGACAAATCATGGCATGAAAAGAAGATCAATAATCAAGTCTGCTTCATTTGTTATAGGTACACCCGCCTATGTCTAGCAGCACCTGGAGAGTAGAGGGTTTAATTATTTTAAACCTTGTTATGTTACCCTAAAACGTTGTGAAAGCTTGGCAACCTTTCATGGTTCAAACCTGCGTTTTTGAGAGCTAACAAATTGGTGACTCTGCTGGGGATAACAAAGAATCTACGCCTTAATCATAGAGTTAGAAGTCATATATACAGACTTCGCTGGGAATAATAACAATCTTTTTCTCACTTTTAGGAAAGTGAGTGGCGACTCTGATCAAATATTGCAATATGAATGGAAGAAGATCTCAATTTAGGGGAGGTCATTCTGGAGCTCCTCCTGGAAAAAGTAGGTGGACACATAAAGATGATAAGGCTGACAAGGGTAAGGGGAAAAGTGAGGACATGTGCTTTACAAACAAAGACAAATCATCAATACCTTATGGTGAGAATTGTTTTGACACATGGAAGGATAGTTCAACAGAAGAGCCTTGTACCCTGGAAGATTAGAAAAATCCTTTTTACAACCCTCAAAAACATGTTAAATTTGAGGCTAGAAAACAGGCCGAGTTTGAAGCTGGAATCGAAGCTGAACGACTCAGAATTCAATATGAATATGACCAAAAAATGGAAGGTAATCAGAATGGACCTGTTAATCAAGAAATTCATCAAGAAGATTATGAATCTTTAAGCTATGAGGAAGTCACGGCACAGTATGAATCTCAGAGAAAGGAAAGGGAAGAGTAGGAAAAATCCCAAATGATTCAAGCAATGAGAGAATTCAAACTGTAGAAAGCTCAGAACATTCCTCACACATCTGGCTTTTCCCCAAAATATGTACCACCCCATAAACAGGGTGATCATGGTGCTGGGTATTCTGAACCACCGAGGGTTCCTCACCATCAAATTGGGAATCAATATAGATAGCCAAATCATCCACCTTATATTCCCACACAACATACAAATAATTATCCACCTCCTGGTCAACGGCATGTGCCACAACAAAATATGCAGTACAATAACCCTATGTACCAATATCAACGCCCACCTAATCCTCCTCCTTGTCAATATACAACCATGATTAGACAATTTGATCTAGCAGGGTTTCAATTATACCCTTATCCCATGGACAACAATTGGAGAGGTTTATTACCCAAGTTTACAGGAATTAATGCAATCACAGCCGAGGATCATTTAAGGAATTTCAATGCCTTTATTCAAGATTTGGATGTACCTTATGAAAATTTGCATATGAGACTATTCATGATGTCCCTTATTGAGGAAGCTAGGGATTGGTTCAATAGCCTGGCAACTACTTCCATTTATTCTCTCCAGATGTTTCAAGATCAATTCCTTGAACAATTTGGGAATTTGAGTGCACCAGACGCTGCTCTCCATGAACTAATGTGAATTCAGAAAGGTCAAAATGATTCAATCTTTGATTTTAATAGAAGATTCAATAAATTGCAGAATAGAATATCTCCCGGATCAAAGTTACCAGATTCTATGGCATTAAGTGTTTACCTGAATGCATTCGACCCTAAAACAAGGTATGTGCTGAGAAACAGGTTCCCAAGGGACATAGCTGAAGCAAAAAAGATAGCATTAACAATTAAGAATAACAAAAAGGTTGCTGGGATCATGAATAAGAGAGACAACCCTAGAGCTCCTCAACAAAACAATAATTATCAATATAAGCAAGAGAACACATATAGGAATGAAAGGCCAAGACCGAGGTTGCATGACATGCCCTATAACACAAACTAGAAGGATGGAAAACCTGTAACAGATAGGCCTGGAAGCAAAGAAACTCCTAATCCATTGAAGAAGAAGGGAACATATATGGTGAATAGTAATTATTTTTGTGAAGTTTGTGATAAACCACACTCCCCTGATTATTGTGTAGTAGCTCAAAGAATGCAAGAAGAAGGAGTGCTAATTGGAGATGATGGAGAAGACCACAAGGTCTATTAAACTTCAAATGTTGTTCACTGTGTTGAGGAGAGGTACTCATCTTCGGAGGAGGGAGGTTATGAGTATGATGTTGCAGAACAAAGGTACAATATCCATATGGCTGAGCAGCATGTTTTTTCTAACTCTAAGGATGATTATGTAGAATCACAATCTATTGAGGTGCCTGCTCACAATAATGTGAGGAGACTTACTGCGGAAGAGATAGAAAGATTAACTATTGCTGCAGTAGAAGAAGCCAAGAGTAAATACTGGTTGAGGAACAAGACAGTAAATGAGAAGGAAGGTGTCCCTAGGGGTATCTTTATGAAAGATCAAAAAGTTGTACAAGGAGTCTCAAAGAAAACTGAAAACAAACAACGTGAAGAAAGTAAATAGAATCTTGTTCAAAAGGATGTAGTAAAATAATTACACAAGGAAATTCAAAAGACAGATCAATCAAGTAGAAAAGAAAAAGAAGAGAACAAAGGGGAAACATTAGAACAAAATAAAGTGATTAAGAAAAAAGGTTCCTCTTTTGATTTCACTCAAGCCTTGTCTCAGGTAAAGATGTCTGTCCCACTTCTTGAAATGATGAAAATTAAAGAATACAGGAACAGTGCAATGCAATTGATAACAAGTGAAAGTGAAAAACATGTAAGTTCTGAAAAATAAAATGGCTGCCAAAAATAAGCAGGATAAAGTAAACATCCCAGAAATCTGCTTGAGTAATGTGTTGACAAGTCCGCCACATGTTGATCCTTTCTTTATCACGTTACTCATAAATAACAAATTATTGAGGAACTATATGATAGATTATGGTGCTGCCATGAATATTATGCCAGTAGGAGTGATGAAACAACTAGGCATGTGGGTGGATACATATGAAGGAAAATGTTATGCAATGGATAACCGACCTGTTCTTGTGGTTGGTATAATGAAAGATGTAGAGGTCAAGTTAGCTGCTTATCCTCAAGTAGCTTACAATATTGATATAACAGTGATAGACACCCCTCCTCAATTCGGTATGCTTTTGTCAAGATAGTGGACAACAACTATTGGTGGAAATGTCTAGTTCAACCTATCTTATGCAACAATTCTGGTAAATGGCCAAGAGGTGAAGTTGTACAGGGAGCCGAGGATGAATTAGCTCATTGATTGTGTGCCACAAGACCAAATCAACTATTTTTGTGATGTTGATCTTGGGAGTTTCAATATAGAACCAGCACAGCCTGAATTGACTAATAGTGATCCTATTGAGAAGCATGCTGCACGGAACCACCATGGTGTGTGGAAGATGTATTTAGATGGAGCCTGCAGCTAAGAAGGAAATGGAGCTGGGATAGTATTTGTTTCACTTGAAGGTACTACATTTAAGTATTTATTCTTGTTAACTTTTGAATGTACCAATAATGTGGCAGAATATGAAGCTCTATTAACTGGATTGAATATAGTGGTGAATCATAAAATAAAGTTGTTGGCTATTTTAGGAGATTCAGAGTTAGTTGTCTCACAAATTAAGGTGAAGTATACAGCAAAAAACAAAAGACTAAAGAAATACAAAAATGTTGTATGGGATACAATAGAGTTGCTTGATGCCTTCTCAATTGAGTGGGTAGATAGGTCGAAGAATATAATGGCCGATTTTCTAGCTAATGTAGCATAGAAGAGAGATGATATTACGTTGGCAGGAGTGTTACAAATTGAATTCAAGACAAGGCTTGCTATGCCTGATAATGTATATAGCTGGCAATTTTTTAATGATGATACTGATCTTTTGAAATTCCTTCATTGTATAGACCAGTACGAAGCCCAAGAGATTGACTTCAATGCCTTCGTTGAAGAAGTGGATGGGAAGCAGACAGTCTTTGGAAAAGAGATCTTACAACTCAAAACAAATAAGATTCCTAAAGGCTTGGTGGCATTAGAGAGGGTATATGATGGAAGTGATCGGTCATTAATGAAGCAAACACCAGTTGGAAGGGATGATATTGAAGAAATTAATTTGGGAGCTGAGATGGCACCAAAAAAGGTATACATAGGTAAAAAGATAAGTCATGCAATTAGAAAAATGCTGATAGAATTGTTGAGGAAGTATAAACATGTGTTTGCTTGGTCTTATGAAGATCTGAAAGCATATAGAGAAGACTTGTTTCAGCATGAAATACCATTGAAGCTAGATGCTAAACCATTCAGACAAAAGTAGAGGCCTATCAATCCAACTATAGAACCTAAAATGCAGGAGGAATTGGCAAAGCTTAGAGATGGTGGAATCATTAAGCCAATCAGACATTCAACATGGGTGTCAAATCTGGTCCCTGTCAGGAAGAAGAATGGAGATATCAGATTATGTGTATATTTTAGAAATATAAACATAGCGTCCCTCAAAGACAATTATCCTTTGCCTAATATGGAGGCCATATTGCATAAGGTGACAGGCTACGAATTGTTGTCCATGATGGATGGATTTTCAGGATATAATCAGGTTAAAGTTAAGGAGTCTGAGCAATACAAAACTGCATTCACAACTCCTTGGGGAATGTATGTTTATCTGAGAATGTCATTTGGTCTTACTAATGTAGGGGTGACTTTTCAAAGAGCCATGGATGTGGCGTTTGCTGATTTGATTAATATTCTCATGGTGGTATATCAAGATGATCTCACTACTTACTCCAAGAAGGCTGAGGATCATGTTCATCATTTGGAAAAGGTATTTATAAAAGCCCTTGAGTATGGTATTAGCTTAAACCCCAAGAAGTGTAATTTTGCTGTCACAGAGGGTAAGCTTTTGGGGCATATCGTTTCAAAGGAAGGGATTAGGATAGACCCTGAAAGGGTGGAGGCTATTGATAAAATCCCTGTCCCTAAAACTGTTAAGGTGATATAGTCATTTTTTGGATAGATTAACTTTGTTAGAAGGTTTGTTTCTAACTTTGTTGAGATTATCAAACCTATATCAAAAATGTTAAAGAAAGGACAAAAGATAGAATGGAATGTAGAAGCTTTGGAAGCTTTTGTATCTATAAAACGAGCCATCAAGGATGCTCCTGTTCTTAAGTCGCCTGACTTTTCAAAACCTTTCCAAATTTTTTCATTTGCCTCAATGCACACTGTTGCAGCTGTTATGCTACAAAAGAATGAAGATGGTCATGAGTAGCCGGTATCTTTTTTCAGTAAGTCATTACAGGGTTCTGAACTAAAGTATGATATAATGGAGAAGCAAGCATTTGCGCTAGTGAAATCTGTAAAAGCATTTAGGACGTATCTTGTTGGAGCAAAGGTAGTTGCTTATGTTCCTCATGCAGCAGTTAAGGATATTCTAACACAGTCTGAAGTAATAGGTAAAAGATGCAAATGGATCAGAAAAATCCAAGAATTTGACTTGGAGATTCAAATTACTAAACTAGTCAGAGGTCAGGGTTTGGCTAAACTAATGGCAGAGGCAAATATTGAAGCAAATCAGATTTGCAATGTAGAAGAAGAGGATGTAATTGTAAGCATTGAGCATACTCAATGGTATACGGGTATCATGCATTATCTTAAACATATGAAATGTCCAGAAGGATTGAATGATAACCAGAAAAGAACGCTGAAGTTGTAGGCATCTAAATATGTTTTTATGGATGGGGATTTATTTTGGAAAAATAGGGATGGTGTATTATTGTTGTGTCTGGATGAATTTCAAGCTAAACATGTTTTGAGTGAAATGCACAAAGGAGTTTGCAAAGGACATTACTCAGCAAAAAAAATTGCTCATAAAATTCTTAGGGCAGGGTATTATTGGCCTAAGATTTTTAATGACTCTTTTGCATATGTGAGAAAATGTGAAGCTTTCCAGAAGTTCTCTAGAAAACTAAAATATCAGGGAGCTTTGCCACTACGACCTTTGCAGGCTGATGCCCCTTTTCATCAATGGGGAATTGATTTCATTGGAGAAATACAAGAAAAATCAAGTGGTGGACATAGGTGGATATTGGTGGCCACTGATTATTTCACCAAGTGGGTAGAGGCCATCCCAACTAAACAAGCTACAAGTAAGGTGGTGACACAGTTCCTGATGGATAATATCATTACTAGATTTGGTATGCCAATGAGGTTAATTACTGACAATGGGATGTGTTTTAGATTAGATGAATTTAGAGGCTTCTGTAGCACATATGGTATTGCCATTTCTTATGCAGCTCCTTATCATCCATAGGCTAATGGACAAGAGGAATCTAGCAATAAGAGTCTTCTGAAGATTATAAGAAGGATGCTAGGTTAGAACAAGAAGGCTTGGGATTTGAAATTAAGATTGGCTGTATCGGCTGATAGAATTACGGTGAAGAAGGAAATTGGGAAGTCCCCATTTGAGTTAGTATATGGAGCACAAGCTAGGATGTCTTTGCAGAACTTGTTACCAGTTTACAAGTTTGTTGTTCAGGAAGATTTGGATATTCCTGAACCCATGGAGGAAAGAATGGGGCAGCTAGCTGAACTGCATGAAACAAGGAGAGTGGCTCAAAATCAAAATATAAAGTTGCAGATGCAGATGAAATATTTATTTGACAAAAGGGAAAAGGATAGGAAATTTGGAGAAAGTGATTTGGTACTGATGTGGAATGCAAGGTGCTAGGAGAAGGGAAAACATGGGAAGTTTGAAGCTTTATGGCTAGGGCCTTTTGTGGTGGTTGGAAAGAAAGGCGAAGACTCGTACTATTTGCAGAATATGGCTGGTGAGGATCAGGAATTGCCTGTACATGGGCAATTTCTAAAACACAGAGGATTGAGGGTTGCTAGTGTATGGACAACTCTTGATTTTCCTCTTTAAAATTATTTTCCATGCATAGTAGTATAGGGTCTCATTCATTTCAATTGCTATTTGTTCCATCATTCTCACATGTTCCATCATTTTGAGTTTGGTCTACTCACCTAGAAAATCTGAATCCTTGCAATGATCTCACTATCATTCATCCCCAGACGGAGCCACTGTTAGAACTGTAAAATTTTGAAATTTTTATAGTATATTGCATTCAAGAGTTCTAGCATTGAGTCCTTATCATAAGCATAAAATTCCCTCTTTCTATTGTCTTGCTTATTTTTGGGCATGTGATCCATTTGAATCCATCTAGTCCTTCATATTTCATTAAAAGACTTGAATCGGCAAGACATAGTAAAAGTCTCCCCAACCTGAATTTTCACTAACATGTATTTGTTGCAGACATATCGGTAGGACAATTTTCTTGTTTTGGCGACAAAAGGAGTCATTTCGGCAAAGGGAATCATTGTTGGAGTGAATTCATAGTGAATACATTGTGTTTCGCCAACCGGTGCATGTGGAAGTATACCGGTAAGACTAAAGCATGTCGAGGTAATGTCTTGGTGAAGGTGTCGGGTCTTGCCGAAAAGGCGTTGGGGATTCAAAAATGCTATCGGGAGAAGCTATAGAGTCTTGCCGAGTTAAAACTTATGTTGATAGAGATATGCATCGCTAGGAGAAGAACTTTTCGACATAAGTTTCACCGAAGTTTGTATATTATACCGACAGATAGTTCGGGATGAGTTTTTCCGAATAGGAGTAATCTGGAGGAGTGATTTTAGTAAGACATTTGGTATCGATATGAGTCTTCCCGAAGGTTCATTGTCTTGCCGAAGGTATTGTTTCATTGATAGGGTTTATTTCTTCGATGAGAAAACTTGGTGGTCACACTGAAATGAGAATTCATAGGTGAAAGGGTGATTTTTTCTCAGTGACTGGAGAATACATTGAAGAGTACATATTGGTATGGCACCATGAAGTCTATGTAAATTCTCCCCAACTCAAGATTGTTATAGCGACATAAAAACAGAAGTAACAGTCATTATTTTCATTCCAAGTGTTGGTATGACTGCGGAATGTCTTGGTGAACGGTGAAATAAACGTTGAAAAGGGACTTTACCCCAAATTTGAAATTTTCTCATCGATAGTACATTTGATGCGATGGTGCCAGTTTCAAAGGAGGCTTCATTCGTGCTTCATTAATGGTGCGATGGGATAAAATAGTAATGTTTTAATCAATTCATCATTTTTGAATTGATTGTTGGTGAATTGGCATGCTGAACAGAGAACTGGGATATTTTTTAATCTGAGGAGCTCGAGCAGAATTCTATAAGTAATTGTTTCTTCATTTTTCCACATTTTGATTCTGTAAGCTCGAAAATGGAGTCTTCTAGTTCTGGAAAGGGTAAGGGTAGAAAGCTTGGTTAGAGTAGTCAGTCGATGGGAAAGAAACAAAAGACTGATACAGAGCATGAAGGCACTGAAAGGAGGTTGAATCAAGACCTTATTGATCAACTACCTAGCTCGGGGCCTAAAGCTAGAAGGTCTGCACAGCTTAGGTACAGAAGTTGATAAGCTGGATGATAAATGCAAGTTCATAGGTGATGTCTGGACCACTGTAAGAGGGTATGAGCTTTTCAATTTCCACTACCATAGGAGAAACCATTTTGAGCCAGTCTGTAATCCATGTAAGTTGAATGTAGGGAAATTGGTGTGCCCTAATGTATTCGTAAATGCAGAATTGGTAAAATTGCTTGCTGATCATTATGATCCAAAACATAAAGCTATATGTGATCCTTCTGGAAGACCATAGATACATGTGTCAAAAGAAGCAATAGGTGAGGTTTTCAAATTGGAAGGGTTTTGCAATGAGGAAATCAATTGTGAGGAGTTACAGAAATAATTTTCAAGAATGGATACAATTTACAAGGGTTGGAGGTTACCAATTCATAGGGTCAAACAAGGTAACAAGCCAGAACCTCTGGAGGATAGTGAAGGGCCTCCCTATCATGTAGACTTGTTTGAACCTTATATGAAGTACACATATTTTTCAGTGTGTCAAGTGTTGGGAATGGATGCCCCGGAATTCATGTCAATGGTGCCAATGGTTATCACAACAGATATCCAATATCATAACTCCAGGCCATTTGATTATGCTTCATATATTTCTATGGAGGTTGATTCAGGATTGATGGCTATAAAGGGTGGAGCTTCTATTGTTCATCTCAGAAATTATTCATTGTTGATGCATTTAGTGCTATATTTTAGATAGGAGTTACGGGTATGGCCTCCTGAAATGAGAATTTCTTAAATTGGTAAGGAGGGTGAAGCATTGCCTGTTCAGCTGTGGACTGCTATTTGGGATAGCAGGTTTTCCAATTCTAGTTTCATCCACTTTGAAGAACATTTTGTAAAGACATTGTATAAATTGTATCATTATCCTTGTAACTATTCATTGACTGATTAGATCAAAAGGTTCCTTTGGTCGAAAGACTTCAATGGGCCAATTGATCATAACTGGGGAGACTGGTATTATTTGGAGGGAGCTACAGTAATCAGAGTATATGGATTTGAAGATGCTCCTCTCATTCTGCCAAGGACAATTCCAAATAGGGTTGCATATTTGGAAATTGTCAATCAGATGGACTACTGCAGTGTGATGCATTTCAGTTCCTTTGGGGAGCAGGCTTTCATGCCTAGTACTTTGTGTTTTGGTGATTTCACTGTGTTGGATAAAGAGGGATATAATTCAATTCTTGATAGATTGTTGCATTACAATATGAAAAGAGGACTAACCAGGAAAAAATTTGACCCTGAAGAATATATCAATTCAGGAAAAGAAAGGATTAACTTTGGAGGGTATCAGCATGTACCCTATCATTTTGATGATATGATTAGGAATCTAGATGAAGATGAAGCATAAATGGTAGTTGAAAGATATAACCAGGGGCTACAGGATATTGAGCTATTGTCTTTTGGAGATGAGGAAACACCAAGAGCTAATGTGCCACCAGGTAAAACAAAAAAGGTATCTAGGATGAGGACTCAATAGTATGTCTACCCAGTTAGAGAATAGAGTATTGTAAGTGGTGATGTTGATGCAAGGCACATGGAATACATATCATTTGTCTCTGATAATGAGTTTATACATTCCCCAGAGTTCAAGGCATTCTTGTACAAGCAGAAGGGGAAGGAAATAAGAGAGAATGTTGATGATATTACTTCTGGAAATGAGGAACAATTGCTGGCTCAATTGAGAAGATGTGTGGATGATGAAATGACAAATATGACTCCTAAAAAGGGGAGGAGAATGTTGGAGAGTGCTGGTGTCATGATCTTTCCTGGCCTTGATTTGAACTCTGCACTAGTTTTTGATAGTTTCTTGAAGGGCAGTAATGCTACTCATAAGCTTGACAAGGAAAAGGTGACAGAAGTGTATGCAGGCTCCAAGTATAATACTGATGAGGGATCATTGATGATATGGGCTTTGTACCCACCCCACAAGAAATAAGTGGTAATTGATATAGAGAAGGAATTTGGCCATGTCATGACTCTAAAAGCTTGAGAAGTTGATCCTGTAGCTACTGTAGATATTGGGGTAAATATTGCAAAGTTTAATAAAGCACAAATTCAACTATTGATAAAAGAAAGAGAAATGTACAAAGCAAATAATGAAAATTTGTTGAGAGAAAATGATATACTCAAAGATTTGGTTGGTGTTTCAATGGGGACAACCAAAATGATCGCTCAAGGAGAAAGCTCTCAGGAAAAAGATCACTGGGTAGGATCAAGTGTTTATTTTCAGGGAAAGCATGATGCAATTTCTGCGATTGTCAAGAGGCAGGATCATTTGACATCTTGGTTGAATAAGCTATGGGGAAAATATTCTCATATTCTTTCTGCATTGAAGGAGCACACAAGGATGGATGGACAAATCATGGAGAAGTTTCATGAGTTGGCTCAAAGTGATGAGACTAGCAGTTCTACACTTGAAGCTGCAAATCATATTATCAATCGCCATCAAAACTTCTATGATGAATTGCAGGGGGATGAATAGGGGTTGTTGGAAGCTGCTAAGAAGACTATGATCACATTTTCTGATGACAATGGGGATTTGAAAGAAGCCACCAGATGGAAAAATGAATGTGAGTCAATGTTGAATGAAATTATGAAGACAGCTTCTGCAGAGGATACATCATTGGAAGAAGTGAGCAAGCAAAATGAGGAAATGGTCAAGATGGAAAGCATGATCTGAAATGCTGTTGGAGATGCTGACACATATGAGCTCAGGATTATTTGGACCACCTCGCTAAGACTCACTTATGGCTAAATAGAGCCTAATTATTCTCTATCTTTTGTTTTGTAATTTGTATTTCCTATTTCTGAAAGGACACATCCTTTCGTATTCTCAATGTATAAATGTTCATTTTGAAAACAATATGGGGATATAGGTAGAATAGGATAGAGAATATAAAATACGGTCGAACACCATGTTTCATAGGGCTTCTAGTGTATGTTTTGAAGACATGGAGATATCAATGAAAATCATCTGATTTGTTGGCGTATTATGGTGTCAATTGTTGTGTTGTGCCAATTGAAAGAATTATTTAAGTTGTCTCTAAAGTTGATATTGCCTAGTTATCTAAATTAACATAACATCTTTATGTTTGGTTTACCAGTACGTATTTGTCGTATCTGTGTGATTGGTTGATAGGTTCTTTCAAGGAAGGATTAAACCCTTTTAATTAATCATAGTAATCAGGGAATTTCATTTAGATCAGTAAGAAGAACTTAATAATCACAATCTTGCACTTTTATACTAGTTATAAACAAGATATGCCAAACAATTTGAATGTCCTCTAGAAAGAAGTCACTCATTTATGATTTCATTTGACTCTGTATACTATATAAGGCACTTGTCTCACTATTTCCATTTTTTAGTTTCATTTATACTTTTTTACATCTATTGAATGAGTATTTTAGGGTTTAGTCTTCATTTTTAGTATACAATATATAGCAAATTTGTTTTGTTTTTTCCATTTCAATTTGCCATCGTGGAAAAATAATGGCATGAAAAGAAGATCAATAATCAAGTCTGCTTCATTTGTTATAGGTACACCCGCCTAGGTCTAGAAACACCTGGAGAGTAGAGGGTTTAATTATTTTAAACCTTGTTCTGTTACCCTAAAACGTTGTGAAAGCTTGGCAACCTTTCATGGTTCAAACCTGCGTTTTTGAGAGCTAACAGAGTGCTTTGTTAATTGGTTTCAAAAGAGGCTAGTGGGAAGTCAAATTTTGTCAATAAATTTTTTTGTAAACCTGATGAAACAGAGACCTTAGACGCAGAGAATCTTAGAGAAGAGATGATAGGAAAAGGTGAAGAGACTAAAGGTGAATTGCAAAGGCAGGTGGATAACGACAAGAACACAGTGAAAGTGAAGAAGAAGATGGTTCATGGTGAAGATGGTAAAGATATTTTTGCAGGTGTTCAAGCAGGTTTAACATCATTTTGAAATGAAGAGAAGGTCATACAACATCCATGAAGCTAGCTGTTCAATTTGGAGCAATTTCTAGGTGGTAAAGAGTTCACAACTGCAAAGAACAATGCAAATCTTTAGTACTTGACTCATTGGAAAGGATTACCAGATGGAGATGGATTTGGAGATCAAAGGGATGGTGTGGTCAAGTATGATTTACTGTAATACAGTCCTCAAGGAACTTGAGTTCTTTTTTTTTGTCTGGGTGTATGGTGCAGGGGCACCATGTCAATTTTTGTACATATGGTATTATGTCATGTTTTTGGGTTGTTTGAGTTATGTTGGTTGTAATAAGGTCATAATAGACCATTTTCCAATTTGTGGAGTCATTTGGGTTGGTTTGGAGTCATATTGTTAAAATTTTGCAAAAAACGTTGCAAAGTTGCTATGTAACATTTACATTTTTGGTGTTTTTGTGGAAGTTTAAATGTCAAGTTGGTTTTTTTGGTGGGAAATTAGTTGAAACTAATTGGCCATGATATGTAATTCTTTAAAAATCCTTGGTGAACGTTGTCAGAGAGGTTGGCTACTATAAATTTGAATTTTTGAATAGTGAAAGCACTGATTTCCTATGTTTTGATAGATAATCTACTGCTACAGGTATTTGTACGGTTTCGTACTAAGAGTTATTGATCCAAAATGAATTGAAATTTTTGGTAGAATGAAATAAGAGTGATTTTTTTTTTTTATTTGGGTTGATTTCATTTAGATTTGTGTAAGTTAGAGCATTTTCTCTATTGACAACCAAAAAACCTTGAAATTGAGGGTTTGATTGCATAAAATAGACTTATAGGCCATTCCACATGGTGAAACATGTGATAAATTGTTGGAATGGAATAAGTAGGTGTATGTTTTGTGTTTATGTGCTTTGCATGGGTAGGGAAGGTAGTTTGATGGGATTTGAATGATGCCCTAGTTGCAAACCTTCATGATTTTGGTGTAAAAGGAGGAATTGAAGTAGGGTTTTGTAGAAATAATGGTTGGAACCCTTTCTAGTTGATGAAATATGCTTGTTCATAGCTAATGTGATGTTTTTGATGTGATGGTAAGGTGCAAAAAGGTTTGGAGGTTGTAGATTCAATAAGCCCCTACATGTGACAAGCCTACAATTGCCTAAGTAAGGGTTTAGTGGTTTGGTGAATTTGTAGGAGTTTCAATTATTAAAAGTTATTGATTTGGGACTTAGGTAACTTGGTTGAGGTCTTGCAATGGATATTTGAGGTTGGAAGAGGGGTTGGTTTGGTGTTGCTTTGGAAAATAGGGCTAATTGAGCCTCTTTTCAGCATAGAAACAATTTTTAGAGGGTTTTGTTTTGAAACAACTTGTTGTGTAGTTTTTCGCACACAAGCCCCACTGAAAGCAAGGACCCCCTTTTTGCTTTCATTCCTAGTGTTTTATCCCTTCAATTTTGAGAATTTTCTTGCTTGGGCATGTGTTTGGAGGTTTATCTTGCTTGCATTGATGATCCCTCTATGGTGTATATTGAAAATATTAAGTTTTAGACAATTTTTGGGTTTTCCTTTAACTTCGGGATTTTCTTCCACTGGAAAAATTCCCCAGCTTCCTTGAAAACCCTGTGGTGGCTGATTTACATTGTGATCCAGAGATTTTAGTCCTTCGTGGAATTCCATGGTAACCAAATTTCTCTGAAATTTCGTTGCCCTGCCGAATTCCCGGGTTTTGGTTTGGCCTGTCTTGTCGACTGCATTAATGCTCATTTGTATGATTTTTTTGGCAGGTATTAAATTGATTTTGGGGAGTTTTATGCCATTAATTTTTATCATCACTTTCTTTCTATTGATTTGGAGTGCTTGATCCTGACTGCTTGGCTGGATTTAGTGTGTTGGATTTGTAAATTCTTAGATTTGGTGGTGATTTTCCTGGGCGTCATCTGTTGTTTGATAAGGGGCTAAAGATTGTTACTTGTCATTGTTGTAATCAAGTCTCACTTCATCAGTGGTATGTACACATTTCCTTGCCTTTGATTCTTGAATGTGAGTGATTCTTTGGCATCCTGAGTGTGCTTGGAGTCCAAATTTCTATATGTTTGGGCATTGAACATCTGAAGTTAAGGTTGTTCGATTATGTTAGATTCATGATCCCCAAGTGAGTTTTTCAAGTTTTTTTTCATTATGAGGTAGCTCACTTGTGTAGGCCATAAAGAGCTTTCTGCAAACCTAGCAAACGAGTAAGTTGAGCCCAAGCTTGTCTTGTGCATTCATGGTAGAATTTTAGGGTTTCATGCTTAGGGCATCACCAATTCCTCTCGATTTACTTTAGGATGAGCCTTGAATTTAAAGATAATTTGTAGGAGGTTTAAATCGAGCTAGTTACAAGCCCAGGTTCCTCAAATTTGTGATCGTTCGATCAATTTGAGTGAAGTCATGAGAAAAAGTTGACATTCGGTATTTCAAGCCTTTGTAGAATTCCTTAACTGTCAGAATTCTCCAACTTTCCATTTTCTCTTTGTTTTTGCTGAAATGTGCAGTGATCTGGGGTTATGCCTACTTCACGAATTTTTGTTCCCTCCGTATTTTACCAAAATTTCCTTTGTTCCTTCATTTTCCCAGAATTCATAGACTATTGATGTTTTTGTGGATTTTTGTTGTGGGTGGAATTCTCTGAAACTTTGTTGAAAATGAGGAACTGAGAGATAACATGACTTATTAGCTCGTGATTATGTATTGTATGATCAACTTGAATTATTTAAAGATGTATCATGTTGTTTCTTATTTAATGATGATTGATTAAATGATTATTGGATTCTTTTATGTTTATCTTGCTAAAATCTTCCTGGTTGGGAATTTTCCAAAATTCCTCTCTGGCCTGGATTCTGCGGGAGGACTGAAAACCCGAACTTTGATATGATCAATTCTTATGAGGTTTTAGGGGAATTTTTCTTATCATGGGACTTATATTGAGGTTGAATATTTCATCTGTGATTAGTTAACTTGGCTTTCATATGATCTTTATTATGGTTTCTTTGTCGAATGCAGGCTGAGTCGAGTAAGGTAGTGACAAGTGGAACTAAGGGTAGAGTGATGGATCCAAGTGCAGAGGGGTCTTTTGTTTCTAAGGTAGAAAGAATCAAAATGGATACTAAGAGAAGAATTCCTGAGAGCAAGCTTACTTCCATCTGGTCAGAGGTAACTAATACAAATGTTGGATTGTGGGATTATGAAGAGTTCAAGATAAGGATGGCAACACAAAACCTTCCTTTGCTAGCCAGAAGGACATTGGAATTAAGGTTGGCGCATGTAGCTAGATTTCCTCCTACAGTACAATGTTATGAGTTGGTGCTCGAGTGTGCTAGACACTATGACAAAGGTACACAAAGGATAGTTGGTCCCCAAGGGAGAATTGTGGAAAATCTAAATCCTATGTCTATAGCCCAAACCTTTGACATGCCAGATAGGTCTCATGTGGTGGCTTTTGATATGGATATGGAAAAGAAGTTCTATGAGGAAGATACCATCAAGTCCCAACAGGTCATCAATTCTTGGTTGGAGAAGCCTAAGTCCCACTTTTCCAAGCTACCCAAGTAGCTATTCAGAGCTAAATTCAAGAAGGAGTACTATGATGTTATCACCCTTCTTAGTAGGGTGGTAGGGTTGAAGATTGCATGAGTATTTGAGAATTGGATGTTCCATGTCATTGTGAGGATGGAGAAGAATGTTAATTATCATTGGAAGGCATTATAAGTGCCATGATTCATGAACAAATGTGTAATGTCCTATAGACGAAGACCTTCACAACAACCTCCTACTTGGTTTATGCACTTGCAAGATTTCATCCATACAAGGGACTAAGTACAAGGGGTGTGTTTCGATAGGATGTAATCTATGAGGTTTATCCACAACTACACCTAGGTAACTCAAGCTATAGGAGGGTGAATGATGCATTCACCATGTACATCACTAGGTTGCTCCAAGGTGCAGAGCATGTAAGGATATTTGACATTGCCAAGGAGCTAATCAAAAGGTATGGGGCTTGGTTCATACAATTTCCCACCTTTTCATATATAAGGATAGATGGTTATCAGAGGGCTCCATACATACTTCCTAGGTATCCCACTGATCACATTATACTTCTAGAGGTCACAAGGAAAATATGTGATTTTGATGCAATTGTGAAGAAGGATAAGCATAAGATTGGATTCAGTGGAGATTTTCCTCTGAGGATAGGCACTAGTGAGGCATGCCCTTCTATTAATTCAGCCTATACTTCTGAAGAAGAAATGAGCACCCTTGGGTTATCCTTTCATTCTAAAAGATCTAGGTTTGATAGGACTGGTGAAGCATAGAAGAAGGCCAGCAGAGAATATAGTCACAAGGATGATATAGAGGACTATTGGGCTAATTGTAGTGATGAATTTGAGATTAGAAGGAAGAAGGCCATTCTAGATCAAGTTGAAGATGATGGATATTTGATTCAGGGCCATGATTATGAGGTAGTGAAGGATAAACCAGTGGGAGAAATAGACTGGTTGGAGGAACAGAAAACTGAGTTAGAGCAACTTATGACTCCAGTGATTAAATATACAAAACTATGGCTTAAGAACAAGATGTGGGAACTGGAAAGTGAAGGTGTGCAATGGACCTATGATTTAATGGGAGACTTGGAGTCTCATTCCACTTCTGAGGAGTCAGCTAAGAAAGATACTAAAGGTAAGGGCAAGGTGAGCTCTCCTTTTAAGATCAAGATTAAAGATTTTCAAGCAGAGGAAGTACAAGAGGAAGAAAAACAAAGAAAGCCTATTGCAAAGAAAAGGAGGCACATTTCAAGGACCAAGAAGTCAACAAAAGATGAAGTTGAAAGGGAAGATAAAGAGGTTAGTGTCCCTATACCCAAGAGAAGAAGGATGGTAATATTTTTGTAGAAGGAAAAGGAAAGCTCCAAGGCAGGGGAGGAAGTTAGCCCACCTATGATAATGTGGACAACTCAGGAGAAAGGACACAGGTATATACAAGGAGATCAAGAACTCCTTCTCCTAAGGATAGTGTGAAAAAGAAGGATGCCCCTCCAGTCACTCCTACTATAGAACAACATGATAATATTCCTCTCTCTCATGAAGCACCAGGTAAACCATGTGAATCCAAAGAAGTAGAAAGTCATCAAGATCCAGAAGGAGAAGAATTTCAAGAAGGTGAGCTCTATAGTGTTGAGGCAAAAATAGAGAAGGTGTTACAGTCTCCCCTGGTAACTTATGAGGATTCACCTATTAGAAGTGAAGAAGATAGACCTCCTCATAGAGAGGAAATACCAGTTAGGACTCCATCTTTGGTGCATGAAGAAGAAGAGCATGATAAAGAAAAGGAAGAAACAGTTGAGCAAATTCCTGAGAAATAAGATTTGAATGAAGATATGCCCAGGGATCAATAGGATGAAGTTGGAAAGAGCAAGGTACAATCAAAATCTACTATTCTGAGTTGGTTGGATAAAGAATTAAAGATTAAAAAGATTGTTGTGGATGACACCCCTCCCAATTGGGATGAGCTATTGGAAAATATAGGAAAGGGTAAAGGAAAGAAGAAATCCAGGGTCATCTCCAAGATTGAGAGAGATGAAGCAAATAATAGGGTGGTTCAAATTGCTACTCCTCCTGATAAGAATAGGGATGATGTGATTGGAAGTGATTACAATGTGCAAACCATCAACCTAGGGCCTACTTCCATGGAACAAGAGATTGAAGAATATGAGGGCTCTAGTGTTGTGATCTTGGGTAGGTTGAGGAAAGAAGTACAGACCAAGCAGGAATTGAAGAAGGAAAATGATAAACTCAAGAGATATTTTCAAGACTTGATGAAGCCTTTGCAATCCATTAGTTCCTCATCATCTATTGCAAGTTTCCTACCACAAGAAACAATATCAGAATTGGAAAGAATGAAAAGCACCACACATGCTACAATTGGATGGTTATAGGGGGTACAAACCAAGGGAGATGATGCTATCAAGGACATCCTTTCGACTGGAGGAGATGCAATGAGATAATTAGATTGGATAAGAAATGTGCTAGCACAGGATAAGGAAGACGTAGATATCCTGTTGCAAAAAACTAGGACCATCATGGAGTATACTGAGGTCAAATTAGTAAGTGATGGAATTTTTTCTTCCCGCAAAGCCGTCGAACCTTGGGAATGGTATGAAGCTTTTCAAATAAGGCAAAAGGTTTTAAAGAAAGTATATAAATGGGGGAAACAAATTGATGACACCTTGACTGAAATTTACAATAAGTGCATTTCCTTCTTTGAGGTGATGACAGGGAGAAAGAGATTTGTGCCAAAACATCTTAGCTTGGAGCAGTTGAGAAAATGGTGGTGAGATGTGTATTCTCTAGTAAATGAGGGCCCTGTCACTGAACATCAGTTGGATGATGCAACTACCTACATTGTAGTAATTGATAAATATCAAACAAGTACGGTAGACTGGGATAAAATGGTAAAACAGTCAAGAGATGATATCAAGTCTATTGAGAGGAGAGTTAAGATTTTACCTATGCCACCTGTGGCCGACTTGGACAAGGCATTTTTGATGGTGCATGATAAGATGGAGCAAAATGAGGATAAAGGGGAAAGTAATTAATGTAATGCTGCATCAAAATTTGTGCTTCCCCATTATTTATCTTCTCCTTCACATGCATTGGTCCAGATTATGATTGGAGACCCATGCTGACCTAAATAGAGTACACGCATTTAATGCATATTTTGGCTTATTTTGAATTCCTCTTGGCTGACTTATTTTGTGGCCATTTATTATTGTAAACCCTAATTAGGCCGACATATCTTGGGGGGTTTCTATAAATATGGCATTCTGCCTCATTTGTAAGGGCTAGATAGTTTTACTTTCAAGCGAATTAAGCAATATAGCAAGAGTTAGAGTTAGAAGTAATTTCATTTTGAGCAAGTGTTGTAACACATAACACTGGAATTGTTGTTGTTATTGGGTGATTCAATACAATTGAAGACATTGTGCTTTTGGTGAATTCTCTTGTGTTGATTTATCTTGCATGGTTCTTATTGTTCTATCTTTTGAGATCGCTTGAGAAATATTAGATATATGTTAGATGATTTGATGATGTTTATGGTTTGATGCTTGAAGTGTTTGTAGCAATCTTTGGTCCATACTTTTTGCAACCAACTGATTGTTAGTTGCTTTGCAAAGTTAGCCTAGAATTTAAATTCATTGTGCTTAGTTCAATTGTGGATGTTTGTTCATTTCGATTATAACAGGGTTGTCTTGAATAAATGTTCATGATCTGAAAATATTTAATGCCTTGAAGATTGCAATATTTCTGTAAGATTGTAGATTCATCTGGGTCAAGATGAAATCAATTTCTGAGGGATTGGTCCATTTCAAGTGTTTCATCAGTTGTATTTTTAATCTTAGGTTTAGTTTTAAATTTAAGAATCTCTCTAAAACCTTATCTCTTTTGCTCTTTCTTTGTCATTTGGGTTAGATTTAGGATTGGAAGTATCATCATATTGCTAGATCTGATAAATCTAACAATTCATTATTTGCTTGTAGTAAGGTCCCTTTGTGATTACCAGCATTTTTACATTTATCACTGAGTTGTTTATGCATTTTCAAGACCTAAAATTAGAGACCTTGGGGTTATCTCTTAAGGCTTGCTGATAGAGATTTACCTTTCAAGAGAGATAGGATACTTGTATCTTATCTGAGTTGTTGCTGTGCAGAAAACACCATCAACACAACCCTATCTCCTTTTTTGGATATGTTAAATTAGAGCATAATGGGTATATGAAATGATGAGTATCTTGTGGGTTTTCAATTTATTTTGAGAGTTATGGTTAGAAAATACCATTTGGAATGCTACAAGGCAAAGATGGAGAAATTGTGAAAAGTCACCAAGTTAGGGTCTTAAAGGTGAAATAATTGTTTCAAATTGATTGAATTGTGTTTGTTTTGACAAAATTCTCCCACATCTGCATTACTAAAGCACCATCAACATTACTCACATAGAATTCCGCCTTTGGGAAAAAATTCTTAACATTTTAAAAAAAAATATCCTACTAGATTTTTGTTTCCTAGATGAGGAGAATATCCACCTTGAGATCATTTATACTGCATTTCAAAATATGTTTTTTTAAAGGCCTATTCATCCCCCTTATATACCATGTCATAATTTTTATAATAACTAGCAATCAATTTGTATTAGACCAATGCCAACCCAAGGGGATAAGTATCCCATTCATTATTTTTTATATTTTTTTTTGGCTAGAAAGACCCTCAAGGGTCCTCTATTTTCTTGATGCTATATCCCTAGCCACATCTCTAGACCTTGCATCTTTATTATTTAATCTTCGAACCTTTTTTCACTACCAACATCAGCTTTCTTTTTTTTGTGTACTTTTTATTGACTTGGATCCAGGGATCATCCCTAGTTTCTTGCTGTTGCGAAAAAGGTGGTTCTAGCTCCTTAAAACCCATAATCTCCAAGGAGGCCTATATTTTTTTATTGAGAATATCTTGAGAAACCACATTCTCATCATCCAAATTTATGCATAAATTCTTACTAATATCCATCTCCACACCTTTTGATGAGGATATAGCAGTAGCAACTTCTTTCAAGTGGGAAACACCACGGGGGGAGGAAGGAGGAAAATGAACTAATCTAGAATCATTTTTCATTAGTCTAACACCATTTCCTACACTACTCAACAAATAAATTTAATACTGGCTGAGGGATGTGGCAATGAAACTACAAGACTAGGATCCATACTCCTCAGACCAACATCAACTCTCACAACTTTTGAGAGCATAGGGGTCTCACCAACAATTTTTTGAGGGGATTTCAACTCACCTTTTTGGGCCCTAGTAGAAACCCCTTTCACTAGGGAAGGAGTGACAAGGTCCAAAATAGACTTAACTTTCCAGATCTACTTCCCTTTGCACTCATTGCAAAGATGGCCAAACTTACCATAAGTTTGACAAAAGAGACTAGCTATCTTATAATCGATGAGTTGGGTCAAAACTCTAAATTTTTATTTAAAGTTTATAGAGGAATGTAACACACATTTTACTACCACATGAACACATAATTTGACAAATACTAGCTGATATTTTTAAATAGTGACTTTTTCAATAGAAAGCAAGCTACCAAAGGAGTTATATATTCCTTGGAAAATCTTATTATTCCAGAACTCTAAGGGACGACCAAGGAGGCAGATCCAAGTGGGGCAATCAAACCTATGTCAATAGATAGATCTAACCCTAGTTTCCACTTATAGAGGGAGAGTTAGATTTTAAATTTTTTATCAAGAGCCCACGGGCCTCTATTGAGAATCTTCATCAAGTCTTCCATATTCATAAAACTTTTAAAAAAGGAACAAACCTTTTTACATGGCATTAACACTAAGCTTACGTTGTAAAGACCAAGAGGAATATATCCATTTATGCACCTAATCAATATTAGGGCAATAAGCCAAGAGTTTTCCCACAAGGGAGAACTGCATACTCACAATGACCTCATCAATAACTTCATCTAAAGCATTAAATTAAAGACCATCCACATCACAATGAGCATTTAAGGTAGTAGGGGAGGGAACAAACCTTTTCAAAAAGGATCTCCCACCTACCACCTTATCCACAAAAGAAGCTGAAATATCCTTCGAAACCAAGTAATCTAGATTGGATGGAGAAGAGAGACACTTACATTCATCATCTTGAGACAGAGCATGAGACAACATAATATTTTTGACTTTAATACCCAAGGATCTAGCCCCTCCAACAAGAACAACACCGACTGACAGAAAGGAAAAAGTCTTGGAAGGGAATGTGAGTTGGGGCCCCCCACCTAGCAATGCCATGATTGAATCATTGACCAAAAATTTTTGAAAACATGACACACACACATAGAGTTCTTCATTCAAAAGAATCAATAACATAATATTAATTATGTATCATGCACTAACATATATTTAATATCATAATGAAGATATATAGTATTTTGTATCCACTCTTTTATCATACTTTTATCTCAAAAGACACAAGAAGGCCTGGGACCTGCATCTTTGCTAGCTCAATATATTATATCCAATGGTGCACTAGTTTTGTGTTGTAAGATTAATAAAAGAGGAAATATCATTCATGTCATTAGATCAATGAGAGCAAGATTGAAAATTTTTTAGTCCTTTAGAAATATTATTTTTCATCTTTTCAAATTAGGGCTCTTGTGTTGATGTGTTCATTATTGACCAATAGTGCATGAGAAAATAATTATGAAAAATATTATCTTATGATATTTTCACCTGAAAAACTATTTGAACTTAAAAATGATCAATGGTCTGAATCTTTATCAATGATATCATTGAAACTAAAACTTGTGGAGTAAGTAAATATTAAGGAAAATTAGTATATTTACACTTGGTGATGAAGTGCATTGATGAATAATTCAAAGATATGTGGAATATTAATGCCAAAAAAATTCCCAAAGGCATAGACAAAGAGGAAATGTCTATAGTTCAAGTAACTCATAAAGAATATTCATATGTCTTGATGGGAAATGCCTTTTATTCTTTCCACAAAAACCTTCACTTTCAACTCTAGCTATGGAAGAAGATAAATACTCACTTCAATTTCTTTCATACATGTGTAAGTAGCCCCCAAAAGATGTACATTTTTCTTCTTTGCTTATGATCATTATTTTGAATTCTTCTCCTTGGAGAACTACATCAATATCTAATAATTAGTATGAAAACCTATTTGAACTAAAGAGATTATGTCCCCCCTCATTCCTTTCAAGCTCTACTCTACGTGGATAACTAGTTCTAACACTTTAGAATAGCCTTATTATTGCTCATAACCTCATTGGCCTTCACTATTTGCTCTCTCTTATTTTTCACATTAACTGTCATTAGCTGCTCAACCAAAAGATTATATATATTTTCAAGTAGAAATTTATCTTGGGGAGCATTGTGGGTTAAAAAGAGAATTACTTCATTGACCTAATCCTTCAAAAAAAATTTAGGGCTTGAGTGGAGCCAATGAACTTCAACACGAAACTAATATCCACCATCATGTTCACAACCTTTGACCAATAATATGAATACTATTTTTGAGGGGTGTTTCCCTATTTTGAAACATGTAATTTTTTTTAAATAACAGGGTTTTGTGTCCAATGAATGTTTTCATTCAATAACCAATGTTGCAAGTTGTTTGCACTACGTGCTTTCTGTACAGTTAGTCATACTTGTTTTGAGTCTTAGTAATCAAAAGATTTATACAAGTTAATTGCATCAAATATTTATATCTAACATTGACATGAGAAAAAGTTTCTCATCATTCTAGTTGAGACCAAGGAGAAGTCATTCAAATTGAGAAGTATCATAGAAACAATTAAATCTCAAAATCCATAATAGATGACACATAATAATTTTATAGGAATATTCTTGATAAAATTTCACCTAATGTGGAAATTTTAAGACTAAAACACCTTATTATGCTACAAGATATTAAAAGTTTAATTTTTCATGACCTAGTTTGTAGAAACAATTAAATCAAGATTTTAATAAGGGTTAAAGAAAAATGGTCTAGGAAAGAGGTTTATGATTTTATTTTTGACAATGTCGAAATGTTTCACAATAAAATAATAACTCAGGTGAAATTTTTGTATCAAAATTCATTTTTCATGATGGTAGATGAGTGAGAATACACATAGCTAAGAATGGTAGGTATTCTAGTGTTATAAAATAATCCAATAGCTTGAGTAATGTATACACTAATAGTAATTTTGTATTTGGATATAAATTGATTATCTATGAGAAGGAAATTTGTTGTCTAGCTAGGGAATATAAGAATAATATGTCCATTATGGCCTCATGTAGTAGGCATATATGGCTACCACTATGAGGCTACATTGTACAATCTTGAAAAAGAGGTGATTATAGAGTGTAGCATTGATTATATGTAAAAGGTAAAAATTTTAATGCTCTACATAGATTTGAGATGTTCTCACATGTAAACAATTAAGATTCTCAATTACATATAACTTATGTTTTGAGATTGTTTCTCAATTGAATATTTAAAAAAATGGTTGTAAAATTGTATTGCCCACTCTTTTACATCCTACACCAGAACATCATTTGCATACTTCTTAAATAAAAACATTGATTTTGAGATTGTGTTTCTAGATATGTTGGTGAGAGAACACAAAAATATAGAGTTTATGGCCTTACAAGAATTTGGATAATTTCTTGTGGTTTGGGATGGAGATCTCAATCTATTTGATCATTAATTTTTAAGAGATACATATATTGTATGTGTTCAAAATTTGTTGGTTAGTGGATCTTCCCTAGAATAAAAAAGTTAAGAACTCCTAAGTTGGCAATGACAAAGGAGAATTAGAAATTTTGGCAACTTAATAACCTCCTCCAAGTCACCGATGTAAGTTGTGAAGTCACTATTAAATATGACTTTCACGCAAGTTAAAAAATTCCTTCCAAACAATGATGACAAAGAAAAATTAAATACTCATCAAAATTTCACACAAGTTAATATCTCTACTCAAATTTTTGATGAAGGGAATGATTTCAAACAATAAGATATAATGTTTTCCAAGTTATGGGTGAAAAACAAAATTTTGATAAGGAGACGATCTAGAGGGGTGAGGTAGTTATCATAACTACCCAAGGATTAATACATACATGATGAGTATGTTTATTCACAAAGTCTTTTAAAATGGAAATATATGCTTTAGAACAGTGTATGATGGGAATTATCTTTTTTTCAACATATGGTTTTAGGTACCCTAAGGAAAAATAAGATTGTCTAGAAAATAAATTTTATTCTAGAGTCGTCTAGAAAATCTAGAGTCTTCTAAATCTAGAGTCTTCTAAATAATCTATAGCCTTCTAAAAAGAATAGATTATTCTAAATAAGGTATTCTTCCACAAAGCTGGAACATTCTAGAATATTGGAATAAAAAATTAAGAATGTCGAATCCTCCAAAATGCTAGAAGTTTCTATATTTTAGAAACCCCCAAGTATAAATATGAGGTTTTCTATTGCAAATAATATGATTGTAAATTATTGAATTGAATGTATCAAGAAAGGTAGATAAATATAATCTTCTTTAGCAATTTCACTCTATCTTTGTACTTTTTTTTCCCTGTCTACTCATATTAATTTCTTTTATAGTTATTTTTGGGAATTTTTTACATGGTAACAAAGCTAGAAATTTTCTAGCAAAGGTTAATGTACTGCTGAATTTATATTTGTTTAGCTAGATAACCTTTGAAGTTATTTAATCAATTTGTTTGAGGCCTTTTTTTTTCTAACATAGGCTTTACAAATGAAATTTTGCTAGTCTTTGATGGAAGTTATTTTACAAATTGGAACATTGTAGTCAAGAATTATTTGAGATAGAAGACTCTATGAAGCATAGTGAATAAATAGATTGGAGAACCTCAACTAAAGGAAGAAAGGGATTTATGGAAATGTAAGTTGGAGCAAGCTAGAGGTAATAGTGGTAAGGCTTTGAGCCCTAATCTCAATAGAATATTTTTTATGTTGATAATCCAATAGAGCTACAAGGAAATTTAGAAAAATATTATAAAGATATAGATACTTCTAGGTGAAATCATAGAATAGTGTCTCACTTTTGGAAAGAGAAAATTCTTGGGCTTGAATTCAAGTTGTAAAAATGCACCTTCGATCGAAGGTATGTTAGTTTGTACCTTTGATAGGAGGTCAACCTTCGATCGAAGGTCAAAGAGAAAAGAAATACACATTTACTCAATGACCTTCAATTGAAGGTTCCAAAAATGAAAAAAATTACATCTACATCAAAATCTCCTCAAAAATTTCAATTTCAAACCCCAAGTTGGACTTTCAAATGAGCATAATTTGAAAAGATATTTTATAAGATTGTAGACCTCAAAACGAGCTTTCCAAAATGTATAATTTGGATATGTTTTCATTTTATCATGTATTTAATTTTTAACTTTTACAAAACATAGGTTTTTCTCTGAACATCAAGCTCTTCATTCTATAAAGGTTGAAAAATGGTAATAAATTATAAAAAATTCAAAAAAATCCTTTCCCTCCATATTGATGTTCTTTTTTTGAACCCAAAAAAAAAAAGATTTTGATATATACACAACAAGTTATGTTGGACAACACACGTATGTCCAAATTATAGTTACAGTGACTTCAAAAATTAATTAAAAATATGTAACCAAGAATTATGAAAAAATATGTGTTCCCTCTATATTGATGTTGAGAATCTATATTTCAAAAATTAGTATTTATCCTTTATAGAAAAAATTTATGTTGGACAACACAAACGTTACTTTCTGAAAATGTTGTTTTTTGTTCAAAACTAGTTATTAAAGGAGATGTTGAAAGATTCATGATTTATTTCAGAAATTTAAAAAATATATATATTTAGAATCTGCACAAAATTTTTCACAAATAACTAGTTCACTCCATTTTCAAATTCTAAATGGTTTAGTTGTTATAGGTCTTAGAAGATGAAGATTCAGTTAAAAATATTGATGTAAATGTTCATCTTGGGAAAAAAGTGAGACATAGTATTGTGAGATGACCTTTCTAGTGTGTTTAACAAGGAAGAAAAATTGGTGAACTTAGATCTAACATATTTTGAAAAAAATAATTTATTACTTTAATTAGGTTACATATTTTAATTCCCAAATAAAGAAACTGTGTGTTGAATAAGAAAAATATATTTTTAATTAATTGTGACGATTGAAAGTAAGCCTCCCCAAACATACAAAGTATTTAAAAAATGAAGGAAAAGAGTTATTCAATTATATCCCAATGCACCCCAACAAAATGTTGGTCAATTTTGTAAGTTAGTTTTAGATGAAAAAGTTCACCTTATTAAAGAGGGATATATTAAGAAGAAACATGCATATGCAACTAAGGGTAAATCATTTTATAGACATGTTAATGGAAAGAATAATTGGAACAGGTATAATAAATTTTGATATACTAATAGTTCTAACCATTTTTGTATAAATGATGATGCAAATAAGTAATTGGAAAGAAAACCCATTATTTATAGATATTGTGGAGGAGAGAACCACATGGAAAAAAAATCTTGAAGAAGAGGAACAATGAAGAGCAATTTAAAGCCTAAGAAAGAAAGGTTCAAGGATGGAAAGATGGATATAGTTTTGGGGCCATCTCTAGGCAAGTAGAATCAAGCTTAGAGGTAACTTTTGAACCTAAAAATAAATCTAGACTTAAGGGGGAATAAAAATTTTCAAGCTCTAATAACGAATGGATTTTAGATTCAAGATCATGTTTTCACATGACTGGGGATTGATATTTATTTATTTACTTTTATGAAGAATTTAAATCAATAAATTACCATTGGTAATAAAATGAAATTGTTATTTCTATGAATAGGGACTATTAGTGTAATAAATAGAACTTTGAAAAATATTATAATAGTTGAAGGATTAGGGGTGAACCTGTTTTTAATGTATAAAATTAATCAAGTTGGTAATGAGTTTGTTTTCATTTCTGATCAATTCGTTGTTAGAGAAATAAAAGACCCATGCAATATAATTGTTATTAGAATATTCAATCATAAAGAGAGTCTCTTTAAATTTGTTAGCTTTACTGATGATGAAAATGAATTATCCCACATGTGATTTTATTTCTCAAAATGATTATATGCCAAAACATTGGTATGCTAGAATTAGACATACAAACTATAGAAAATTACAAGACATGGTTAGAATGAATATGGCTAGAGGATGGTGTAGGAGCACACGTGGGTGGATGAGCAATCAACACCACCAAAAAAATTATTGGTTTCATCTTCTTCAATTTTGGTTTGTTTGAATTTTTTTTGGTATCTATCTGCTTCAAAAAGCTTTGCATGATCAAATTGCGAAATTCAGTTTTCATCTCATGGCCAGTTGCTGGAAATGTTCAGCCTGTTGGAAATAGAGAGAAATTCATAGTGAAAAATCAAGACAAAGGAAAAGACAACACCACTTTTTCAGTGATTAAAATATTGCATAATAGAGAGGGTCAAACTTGCTAATGGGCATATTTTAACCAAAGAAATAAATGAACATAGGCAATATAAGGGGGGGCGCCTATTATTACAAAATATAATGCAAAAGATTGTTTTAAAAATGTCATCCAGAACATGAAGGGGTGTGCAAAAGTGAGCATGAAAGAAATTTGATTTGTGTGAAGGATGAAGAGAATTATGATAAAATTTAAAAGAATCTGAATGGTGAATCAAAGTTTTTCCTTTTCAACTTCACTAAAAAGAAATTGATGAAGTCAAGAGAGGGCACTAAGATAGAAGATGCAAAGAGTAATAGACAAGGGTAGATGTGAAAAAGAAAGCGCATCGAGAAAGGGACTACATGGTTGAGAACAAAGGAGAGAGGCGCCACTGTGTGGAGTAGTGGGGTTGAGCCTCTTAGCTTGGTGAAGCTCATTAGGTAAGAAATGAATGCACTAAAGAAAAGTTAGAAGGCGCAACAGTGAAGGAAAGAATTGATTGACTTGAGAAGTTAGCCTTGAGGAAAAGATAGCAAAGGTTTCTTGTTTAGTTTAAATTCCTTCAAAGCTAATACTATGTGCAACAAAAAATTCAGAATGGGTGCACTGTAGTGAAGGAAAGTAAAGTGTGCAAGTGTGAGGAGAGTTGCCAGTCAAGCAAGACCATGGAGGCCTGAAACAAAGAAGCAGGGAAGAAAATTTTGATAGTAGTTTATTGTTGTTTGGTTGTAAAAGCTATATTGCATATTTCAATTTTTATTGTGTGGAATTTATTTAATTTCAAAACAGTGTATAGTGTTGCTATTTGGGTTTTTTTTTAGCAGCAAGTTAGTTTGTTATCAAAATTTTGTGATTTAGGTAGAGAGAGGTCTCTCTGCATCAATTTTTATCAGAGCAAGCGGTTTTGAGTGTGGAGAGTATCCACCAGGATTTGTGGGAGTGATTAACAGTAGTGTAGAGCTCAAAAGAATTATTGTGGGTGAGTTGTGTGTGGAATCCCAAACAATTGAGAACTGAAACCGTTGATTGGAAGAGATGTCACCCCAAGTAGGAAGAGGAAGAGGAAGACCTAGACTAGAGGTTGATTTTAAAATATTTTATGACATGGTGATTGAAGGTATCAGAAACCAAGGGGAAGTAGGTGTTGGTAACAAAAGGGAAAGATGAGAAAGAGGAAGAGAACATGAGAATGAGGAAGAAATTGAAGGTGAAGAAAATGAAAGAGAAGAAGAAGCAGAAGAAGAGGAGGAGGAACAACTAGTGGATGCCAAACAAGAGATATTTTTTAGAGCTCTTTCAAGAATAACAAAGAGCAATAAGATGGATTTTCCAAACTTTTCTAGAACATTAAATCCAGAGAACTATTTAATTGGATTAGAGAGCTAGAGGAGTACTTCGAGATGGAGGACATTAGAGACCCACAATAGGTGAAGATAGCACAAATGAAATTGAAAGGGAATGTTGTGTTATGGTGGAAAGGGTTGTAGAAAGAATGAGAAATAGATTGAGACCACTGGGTAATGAGGTAGAACTAGATGGTGATGAAGTTGAAGAAGAAATTCATACTTGGAGATTATGAAATGGAGTTGTTCAAGAAGTTGCAAAATTTGAAGCAAAAAGAAATGAGTGTAAAGGATTACACTCAAGAGTTTTACAAGCTAGCCATTTGATCTGGAAGACATGAAATTGATTGAGAGAAGGTAGCTAGGTATATAAATGGATTGCAATTTAACATTCAAGATGAAATGAGTATTCTAAAAATCACCGTATTTGAGGAAGCATATCAATATGCATTGAAGGATGAGGAGAAATTAATGAGAAGACAAATAAACAATTCCAAAAGTCAAGGAAAATTTGCAGCCGAGAAGGGACAAGCAAGCAACAGCAAAGGAAAGAAGATTGAAGAAAAATTTAAGCCCAAATGGAGCAAAGAAGTTAGAAAAAACACCAAAGAAAAGGAGGTACCAACAAGAGGACGTGGTAGTAGCAACATAGGGTTTCCATTTAGATGTTACCAATGTGGATAAGTTGGTCATCGTGCATTCGAGTGTGATCACATACAAGAGGAAAACAAGAAGAATGTGGCAAGAAACCACTTGGCACAAGAAGATGAAGAGTGTAATGCATTTTCAAAAGTAGCAGACCCAGAATAAGGCAAATCTCTCATGATGAGAAGAGTGTTGGTGAATCCAAAGATGGTGGAGGAGGAACCATCCCAAAGAAGGAATCTCTTTTGGACTATGTGCAAGGCTATATGTAAGTTTTGTAAGGTTATTGTTGACAGTGGTAGTATGGATAACTTAGTTTCAAAAGAAATGGTGAAAAAACTAAGTTTGAAAAGGAGTAAGCAACCTAGTCCATACAAAGTTTTTTGGTTGCAGACGAATCATGAAATGATTGTGAGAGAACAGTGTTTAGTAAGTTTTTAGATTGGTTCTTACAGAGATGAGGTGTTGTGTGACATGATGCCTATGAATGTGTGACATGATGCCTATGAATGTGTGTCTTCATGTGTTATTGGGAAGACCATAGAAGTTTGACAGGGAAGCCATTTATGATGGTAGGAAGAATGTGTACACCATCCAGAAAGATGGGCAATAGTATATATTGAATTCTCTAACAGAGAATGAAAAGTAGTTGAAAGAATCTAGCTCTGTTGTTTTTTGCAGTGAAGAGAAGAAACGAGTAGAGGAAGAAGAATGAAGTGAGTGTGGTGCTTTACAACCATTCAAAGGGTGGATTTCAAGAGGAAATGGTAGATTGGATTCTGATTTATTGCAGCCATGAAATAAAAGCACAAAGAGTAGCAGCCCAAAAGAGTGTGGTGGGAATAGAGGTGGTCTAGTGGTAAGAAGTTGTTTAGAGGAACCATATAATGTCAGTGGAGGAAGCTTGAGTGTTGAAGATGAGCTACAGTGTGGAAGAGGGAAGGATCCCATGGACAAGGAGCAACGTTTGATAAAAAAAAAATGGGATTACCATCCCATGCACATTTCAATATTCATGAGTTTATCAACTCAAGGAAAATTTCACTTACCTGGAATGTCTGGTGCAGGAGCACACACAGGTGGATGAGCAATTAGCACCACCAAAAAAAAATTATTGGTTTGATCTTCTTCAATTTTGGTTTGTTTGAATTTTGTTTTGGTATCTCCCTGCCTCAAAAAACTTTGCATGATCAAATTTGTGAAATTCAATTTTTTATCTCATGGTCAGTTACCAGAAATGTTCAACTTGTTGGAAATAGAGAGAAATTCATAGTGAAAAATCAAGACAAAGTAAAAGACAACACCACATTTTATCAGTGATTAAAATATTGCATAATAGAGGGGGTGGAACTTGTTAATTGGCATATTTTAACCAAAGAAATAAATGAACATAGGAAATATAAGGGGGCACCTATTATTACAGAATATAATGCAAAGATTATTTGTTTTAAAAATTACATCCAGAACATGATGGGGCACATAGAAGCGAGCATGAAAGAAATTTGATTTGTGTGAAGGCTGAAGAGAAGGACAATAACATTTAAAAGAATCTGAATGTTGAATCAAAGTTTTTCCTTTTCAACTTCACTAAAAAGAAATTGATGAAGTCAAGAGAGGGTGCCAAGATAGAAGATGAAAAGAGTAATAGAGGGGGTAGATGTGAAAAAGAAGGCGCAACAAGAAAGGTACTATGTGGTTGAGAACAAATGAGAGAGGTGTCATTGTGTGGAGTAGAGGGTTCAAGCCTCTCAACTTGGTGAAGCTCATCAGGTAAGAAATGAATGCGCTGAAGAAAAGTTAGAAGGCACAGTAGTGAAGGGAAGAACTGATTGACTTGAGAAGCCATCCTTGAGGAAAAGATAATAGAGGTTTCTTGTTTAGTTTAAATTCCTTCAAAGATAATACTATGTGTAGCATTAAATTGAGAATGGGTGTGTTGTGTGTAGGTGTGAGGAGAGTTTCCAGTCAAGCAAGATCGTGGAGGCCTAAAATAGAGAAGCAGGGAAGAAAAGTTTGATAGAAATTTATTGGTGTTTGGTTGTAAAATATATATTGCATATTTCAATCTATATTGTGTGGAATTTAATTAATTTAAAAATATTGTATAGTGTTTCTATTTGGGTTTTTGTTTTGAGCAGCAAGTTAGTTTGTTATCACAATTTTATGATTTAGGCAGAGAGAGGTCACTCTGCATCAGAGGATTAACAAAAAAAAATTCTTTTTAAGGTGTATGTGAAAGATGTGTGTTAGAAAAACACCATTGAGATCTTTTTAACTCAAGAAAAGCATGGAGAGCCAATCATCCACTCCAACTCATTCGTAGTGATTTATGTGAACTAGTTTATCCATCTATTTTAGGTGACAGGTACCTTCAAAATTTTATTGATGGTTATATAGGAAACTATGGGTTTATTTTCTTGGAAAGAAAATTGAAGTATTTGAGTTATTTCAATATTTTAAGGAATTAGTTAAAAAAAAGTGGAAAAAGATAAATTCTTATAGACAGACAATGGGGGTGAATATTGAAATTATGCATTTAAATCATTTTGTAAAAATATGGTATTAAGGTACAAAGAATAGTTCCATATACCCCTCAAAATAATGGGGTGGCTAAATAGATGAATACAAGTATTTTAGAAATGGAAAGTGTTGTATGTTGTATTTTAAAAGTTTATATATTAAATTTTGGGGTTCCACTATCTCTTGTGTTGCACATATTATGAATATAATTCCCACCAAAGCCCTCACCAGTGTCACTCCTAAAGAAGAATAGAGTGGAAGAAAGACTCATGTGCATTTATTGGGATCACATCCTAGAATAAATAGGAAAAAGATAGAACCAAAAAATCATAATTATTTTTTTATGGGCTATAGTGAAGAATCAAAGGCTTACAAATTGTATGATTTGGTAACAAAACATACATTTATTAGTAGAGATGTAAAGTTCATTGAACATTCAAAACTTACACCTACAAATGAATTTGAAATTTTAAACATTTTATAAAGAAAGGGAAACTCCATTTATGAGTTTGATAAGTGCACTACTATTAATGAAGACAATATTGTAAATGAAATAAATAATTCTTGTGATTAGACATTTTCTGTAAGTAGTGATCATGAAAAACTTCTAGCTAGAAAAAAGATAGAGTGTTGAGGAGATATATAGACAAGGCCCAAAGATACAAGGAATGGAAATTTTCTCATGGAAAAATTATTACTTATAAATATCCCAATCTCATATGGGCAAGCTATAGGGAAGAAACAATGAGAGAAATCCATGAAAGAGGAATCCAATACACTACTAAAGAAAAAAATTGGGAACTCAAGTGCCCCTCCCCAAAGTTAAGAATGTTATTATTTTCAAAAAGGTTTACAAAATAAAATAAAAATCATATGGAGCTATAATAAAATTTAAAGCTAGATTGGTTTATAAGGAATTCAATCAAAAGAAAGGTGTTGACTATGAAGAAATATTTTCTTGTGTCATAAAACTAAATACAATTAGAATTATTCTTTCTTTGGCTACTAGTTTTGGGTGGAATATTCATCAAATGGATGTTAAAATCTCTTTCTTAAATGGAGATTTAACTAAATAAATATACATGTGTGGACACCGAAAAGGTAACCCTTCTACTTTTTGTCTTGTTTAGGTAGGACTCCTTGTGACCTTGGCTTAGTTGTGCCCTAATTTAATGTTTTAATGTGGTCAACACAATCACATTAGGTATTGGGGCCTTGGGCCCTAGCAAATTAAAAGAATTCAAGTGGTGTCTTACTTAAGTGTTGTAAAGTGTTGTAACACACTTTCAAACTTTTCTAGGACCTTATTAATATAATTCACTTAAATAACCTCTTTTTATCACTTACCAAGCCTTATTTCAAAGTGTTGTAAAGTGTTGTAACAAACTTTCATACTTTTCTAGGCTTGTCATCAATAATTTGACCCTTTCTTATGTTTAAATGACCCCTTTATACATTTGCAGGCCCTACTTAAGTGTTTTTTTTAGAGTAATCCCGTAAAATATCATTTAATACACTTCAATTTCCCTAGTGGGATCAAGTCATCACTAGGGGCGACTTAGTCCCATTTGGCTCAAAAATCAAAATTATTTCAAAATTCTAGTGAAATATTATTTTCTAAACCTTGAGGTCGGCCTGTGATGTGGTATTTTTGGGAAATTTTGTATAATCATGTATAAATATAGGGTTTTCCCCTATTTTCCATCTTCTAATCTCCTAAAAAATCTCTTTAGTCTCATAAGCTCTTCTAGTGTTCTAATCAAGCAATCAAGTGATTTTGTGTTCAAGCACTTTGGAGCCATTACTTGCATATCTTCAAATTTCTACTTCAAGGGTTTGGTGAGTTGTAGCATTGCATGTTGTTCATTCATCATTCACTTTTCATTTCATTTCATTTTCAGGTGTTTAATTACCAAATCGGGGTTTGACCAAGGCAAACCCCTATTCACTAACCCTTAACACTTTTTCCCCTCTTTGCATGTGTATTTTGTAGGTCTTGTATGTGTATTTTTCAAAGATCAAAGTGTTAAAAAGTTTCATAAATTCATCAAATCCATTCAAAGTCAACAAAACCCTAAAAGAAGCTTGGAGATCACCTACATACCAGATTTTGCAGATTCAAATGATCTGGAAACCTATTAGGAATTGAAGTGTAGACTGGGAGCTATAGATTGCATCTTCGAATTTCCCATAAGTTGAATGTGGACTAAGTCACCATCAGTGGTGAATTAGTCCCACTACCAGGCCTGAAAAGTGTTTTCTATAGTTTTGGATACCCTTTTGGCTGAAACCTATTCCAACAAAATTTCCCCAAAACATGACCAAGTCGCCCAACTTGGCATAAGTGTCCCAGTAGGCTTCAACAGTGATTTCTATAGGATTCTAGAGCTCCTTTCCATCACTTTCCAGTTCTTAGGTGTGCCTCTTTAGTTTCATCAATTTATGTTATAGTTTATTTGCATTCTTAGTTCATTTTGCACATCACATTATGTTTTCAAACATTTTGCATTTTCTTAGGTTTGCATCCATAGTTTATCTTCTTTATCACTTTCCATACTTAGGAACAATATCCCTTGACAAATTTTAAGCTTTATTGCATTGGAATCTCACAGAATTGTTCTTGATTGTGAACATTGCAAAATCGGATCTCTCTTCCTTCATTCCCCTTTTAGGTGTGAATAAGAGAAGTTGTGGCTCCCATTTTCATTGTCCACATTTTGGTGAACCTGATTTTAGAACATTATATTTCTGATTTCAAGTGCATTTATAACCTATATTTACATTGCATTGTCTTTTGCATTGTTTAAATTGCATCCTACAGTTTTTAAATTTGCATTAGTGAAAAGCTCATGTAGCTTACATTTTTGCATTGCATTTCATAAAAAAACAACAAAATTCTGCATTTTCATATTATATCTACATCTGAAAATATAAAAATAATAAAAACCACTTCAAAAATTCTAACAAAATCACTGCCTCGAATCATTCACCACCCTGGGCGACTTAGTCCAGTTGCATATGCTTCACTACATTTTCTCAGATTTAATCTACAATTTCTAAGTTTATGTTTGTTGTTTCTACATTTTAGTTTTATTTTCCAAAATTTCAATTTCAAGCATTTCATTCTTATTAGTTTACATCACATTTTCATTCACCTTGCATTTAGAGACATTTGCATGAGTGTTTGGTGTCCTATTGCTACTACCTTAGTGAGAAGAAGTTTGAGACTCATATTATCCCACGATAATACACTCGTTGTGGATCTTGGGTTATCTAAAGCTTCCACTCCTAGTATGGCAACTAGTACACTAGGCATGTATACTACCTTTAGCAACTCTTTGCCTTCCAATAGCATGCAAGTTGAAACACAAACCGGTCATATCCCGTAAGAAAAAATAATTCACATTCATGAGGACTTAAGACATGTCCAACATCAAGTAAGCCTTGAAAAAATTTCAGCCACTGCAATTCCTACCATAGCAAACATACATCACATGCTTGAAAGTGAAGAAGACCTAGACTTTGTGAAACAAATAGTTGAGATATATAAAAAATATGTTCCCTCAAACTCTAGTGCTTCTCAACCAACAAACATTGTGGTTAGCCAAGGAGGACCTGAAACTCCTCCCTCAACAGTAGACTCCATACCTACCTATACCACTCCTCATGTCACAACAAAACTCCAACAAGTTAGTAATGTGATTCCTTCCTTGAGTATTCCTACTAGCATCCCTAATTCCTATGTGGCTTCACATGTTCTATCCTCTTCTACAATACCATCTATAAGCATTCCATTCACTTGCTCTACCACTACATACACTCCATCACCACTTTCACTTCCACCTCATACCACTTACAATGACCCTCTTATAACACAACTTTTCCAAACTATTTCATCCATGCAAAAATAAATCTCCACCATAAACCAAAATTAGAATGGACCACCCACCTATTATGTTCAAAGCAACCCATTTTCCTTAGAGATATTACGAACACTGATGCCACAAGGTGTAGAGCTTCCTCAATTTGAGAAATATGGATGGAAGGGAGATCCTTCTAACCATGTTAATTCCTACACTGCCTTATGTAGTGATTATTTCCTTGATGATAAATTGTTTCCTAGCACTTTAAAGGAACTACCTTGGAATGGTTCTCATCTTTACCAAACATTTCAATTCATTCATTCAATGAACTTGTTGATGCATTTATAAATCATTTCCAAGTTCATATGACTCCCAAAAAGACCTTGGCTGATTTGATGAGATGCAAACAAAACAAGGACAAAAAGATAATTGATTTTATCTCATGATATCAATTGCTTTATTCCCAAATCGATGTCAAGATTCTTGACCCACACCTTCAAAATATGTTTATAGAAAACTTGCAAACTAAAATTCAGGACAAACTCACTATGATGAAATTCCCCTCCTTCATGCACTTGAGTACTGCCCTTTGTGATTATCACAATTCAGTTAGTAGTCAAGATACAAAGTACACTTCTAGCCAAGCTGAGAAATCTGAACCTGCCAAACAAAACAATTCCCAACCATTTAGAAAGAAATTCAAAGGGTTCTTACAGTTCAACCCCCCTCAACAACCAAGTAGTAGCTGTTAAAACTGTGATTCCCTTTAGTTATGGAGATCTGAAAAGACAATTCACGCCTTTACCTAATACCCTTCATAGCACAATGTCCCAACTTTTACAACAACAAATGATTACCTACCTGTCATCAAAGCACTCGATCCTACTAAGCCTTTACCTCTGAACTTTAAGTCCAATGCTTATTGCCATTATCATTGACAAAATGGACATGACATGAAACATTGTAAGCATCTTAAACATCTTGTGCAAAACCTGATTGATTTTGACCATCTATCCATTATAGGTGTTAATCATCAAGGTAATAAGTCTATTGCCCCGAGTCCAAATCAAAACTTGCAAATTTTCATTGATCCTATGCCCAAACATAATATTTAATTTGTCAAAGCTAGTGAAACTACAAAGAATGATGTGATGAATGTTGATACAAATGATGAACAACCTAATCCCATCCCACATGTTACCCATGTTAATCCTATGGATGAAATGGTAGGTGTGATAGAAATAATCCCTTGTACAGACCAACCTAAGTAATCTCTTGATATTACTTTTTCCTCTAAGGACATACTTAAAAATCTCCCCAATGGTCCTCTTTACATAGCTAGTTGTATCTATGACAAGCCCACTAATGGGATACTAATAGATCCAGCCTGTGGAGAGAACCTAATCACCGAGGAATTTTTGGTATTACATGACCTTTATCAAGATGATTATGATAAATTGAAAGCATGGATCAAGACACACAATGGTTTTTCTTGCCCTACAATAGGATCGATCATCCTTCCATTACAAATTAGACCAAAAACATTCGATGTCACATTCTCCATCATCCCACAGTCAAACCAGTTTCGTTTAAGGCTAGGCCACCCATGGCTTCGCTCAATGAAAGTTGTCCCTTCACTTATACACAAATGTTTAAAGTTTCCATTTGACAATGAAATATTCACTTTTCACCATAGTGGCTTTAACCCCTTGTCTTCCAAAGGAAACTTTTCCTTAGAAGCCTTTTAGCCCAGGCCCATGGAACCTATAACGCCTCGACTAGACTTCTTTTTCATAGCTTACCAAAAATTTTAAAGAAAATAAAATAGCAGAATTGTCTCTTCACAACATCTCCCTGTCCACTTTTGACACTCCTATCCTAGACGAAACCATGCTTCAACCCAAACAAGAACCAAAAAAACAAGCTCAACCAACACTAGAAACTTCCCCAACATCATCCAAGAGACCACAAGACAATGAAAACAACTTCATCATGCCTCCTCGAATAAAAAAAGTCTACAAAGAAAAAGAGAAAGTGGATGACCAACCTTCCATGGTTCCTTTTGTTCCTCCCCTTCAGGAAGAAAAGAAACCTATTGTTGATCAACCTGTTCCTTCACAAACATAACTCGACAACAAAACCAAAAGAAACTGAGGAGCTAGGGATCCTAGACATAGACGTCGTGCCCTTGCTCGCAAGTTACATGAAGAAGAAGAAAAAGAAAATCAAAATCCACACTTGAAAGAAGCAATGAATGATCCCATACAACAATCACAACAAGAGGTACATTTTTCAATGGACATTATCGTTCATCCTCCTATTGTGATTAATCTGGATGATGATGACGAGATCGCTAAAATTGATGAAGAGGTGCATAGTGATTTGAACACATTATTCTCCTCTTCCATGAGCTTAAACGATAAATATCCTATATAGAGTGTTGAACCTGGTGCTTCCCCTAGTTCAACACTTTCTCTTGTCCCTTTGGATAGTTTCTCGCCCTTGGCATATCATGAACATGACTGGGAGGTGGATGACTTGCATTTGCCTTACTAGTCTTTTGCATTTTCTTTTTCTTCTTCTTTTGTGTGTTTGCATGTGTGTAATGTGCTCCCCCATGATTTTTTATTTGATTTTCTCTCTCTTTGTGCCATTCCTTTATTTGTACCTTCATTCTTCTCTATGTTGTGCATCGCTTTCATTTTTTCTTGTCTTTTTCTTGTGTTTTCCTTTTGGGGATGACGCAAGGCATTGAGACATTCATGTCTCTTTCATGTTGACCCAAAAGATTTTCCTTTTTATTTTTCCTTTTCTTTTTTATTTGTCTTTTTTTTTCCTTTTGGGGATGACACAATGCATTGAGAGACCCGATGTCTCTTCCATGTTGACCCAAAAGGTTCTTTATTTTTCTTTTCTTTTGCTCTCTTTGTGTCATTCTTTCAATTCTATGCATTTGGGGGATGATGGCATTTTCATTCTCTCTAAACAAAAAATTGTAGCAGTGAACATACTAACCCCAAATCCATAGATCCCTTATGTGTTTGGTGTTCTCCTTTTTGGGGCAACCCCTTCCTTTTCTTTTCCTTCATATGATGTAGCCTTACTCAGAAACATATGACTCGACATAGGGATTTTCAAGTTGTCTCTCATGTCTTTATTCTTGTTTGCATCATTCATTTGCTACTTTAAAGTAATTTCTCACAGTACAGTGTGCAAAAATTCCTTTAAAGTTGGGGCATACATTGGCATTATTCTTGTGCATTCTTCCTTTTTCTTGGTTCTTAGTGCAACCTTCTTACTTCATACGACGTGTTTATCACTTTGTGTATGACATTGGGTGTAGTGTCCTTCTTGAGCGTGATCTATCTTAGCATATTAAATTCCTCTTGGTGGCTTGATGCGACACACTACATCCCCTAAGTTGTGATTTTTCTATTCTTTGATCGGTCCTCTCTTGGAGACATTAGACAAAATGTCCCCTAAGTTAAATACCTTGCATGAACTAAGAAAGACTCCTTTGAACATCTTTTGCATGTTGCATTTTACATTTGTTATATGGCCACCTTGCATAACACAACTTGCATGCATGTGGTACCATCACGTTTGTTCATGAGCTCCAAGCATACGAAGTTTTGCTTGTCTCATGAAGCTCGAAAAGTCATTTTCTTTTGTGGTGTCTTATTAAAGTTATCAGGAGGTATAACTTTGGTATGGTTGAGCGGGAAGCCCATTCTGAAGCATGAATTTCCTCATAGCCACCTGCATGTGTGTGAGTGCATACCATCCATGAGTGTATGTTTCTCACCTTTTAGGCCTTCTTAGCTGGCAAACAACCATGAGTTTCATCACCTCAAAGTGAGTATGCATTTTTTGGAACAAACAACCTAGATTCGATCCACATCATGTTGGACAAATGGTCAAAGCTTGATCCGATTCATTCATTCATTCTTTCCTTTGTCTCTTTTTCATCTTTGGCTTTGTGTGCTTGTGCCTTGTCATCATGTGTGTTCCCTTTGCACTTATGTTAGTTCATTATGAGATCTTGATCCTAGGGTCTTGATCACCCATCTTGATCATTGTTGTCCCATCTTGCTAGCATTGGTTCATGGGAACCCATATTGATTGCTTGTGGGTCTACTTTAGTAAGAGTTTGAAGCAAGTTCATCCTCTCACTAAAGTGGGAGATAAATGTGGACACCAAAAAAGTAACCCTTCTAATTTTTCTGTCTTGTTTAGGTCCTCCTTGTGACCTTATCTTAGTTGTGCCTTGATTTAATGTTGTAATGTGGTCAACATATTCACATTAGGTCTTGGGCCCTAGAAAATTAAAAGAATTCAAGTGGTGCCTTACTTAAGTGTTGTAACACACTTTCACACTTTTCTACGACCTTATTAATATAATTCACTTAAAGAACCTCTTTTCATCACTTACCAAGCCTTATTTCAAAGTGTTGTAACAAATGTTCACTCTTTTCTAGGTTTGTCATCAATAATTTGACCCTTTCTTATGTTTAAATGACCCCTTTATACATGTACAAGCCCTACTTAAGTGTGTTTTTGAGAATAATCCTGTTAAACATCATTTAATACACTTTAATTCCTAACACCCACTTAAATTGCCCTGGTAGGACCAAGTTGCCATTTTGTGATGTGGTATTTTTGGGAAATTTTGTATAATCATGTATAAATATAGGTTTTTCCCCTCATTTTTCATCTTCTAATCTCCTAAAAAATATCTTTAGTCTCATAAGCTCTTCTAGTGTTCTAATCAAGCAATCAAGTGATTTTGTGTTCAAGCACTTTGGAGCCATTACTTGCATATCTTCAGATTTCTACTTCAAGGGTTTGGTGAGTTGTAGCATTGCATGTTGTTCATTCATCATTCTCTTTTCATTTCATTTCATTTTGAAGGGTTTAATTACCAAATCAGGGTTTGACCAAGGCAAACCCCTATTCACTAACCCTTAACACTTTTTCCCTCTTTGCATGTGTGTTTTGCAAGTCTTGTATGTAGATTTGTCAAAAAGCAAGGTGTTAAAAGGTGACATCAATTCATCAAAGCCATTCAAAGTCAACAAAACCCTAAAAGAAGCTTGGAGATCACCTATAGACCAGATTTTGCAGATTCAGATCTGGAAACCTGTCAGTGATGTAGAGCAGGGAGGCAAACCTTCCAACAATCACAATTAGATTAAATGAAAAAAATCTTGAATCACACAAATCTCAATTTTTTTGTCCTACTCATCATCTACTCTCATTTTCTTATAGTACTCCAACTAATAAAAATTAAGTATATCTTTCAAAATACATTGAAGACACAAACTATTTACCTTTTCAAATACCCATTAAGCTCTCCTTTGACATATATAATTTATTCATATCATTTTTTTGGAACACACCCTCCTCAAATTAGCTGGTACACTAGACATGGGCTCAATTAGCCCTGTTTTCTAAAGCATCGCCAAGCTAAACACTCCTCCAACCCCAAAACTCAATTGAAAAATCTTTACTAGGCTACAAATAGCCAAAAACAATAATCTTTATCAAGGGAAATGCCCTCCAAGACATCTAATCACCAAACCCTCATTTAGACTAGTTTGAAGAGGGTTTATTGAAACCCAACACTCCCAGCCTCATATCACCTTATCAACACCTCAAACCCTTCACAATAGGTTTGTACATGCTCACCAAATCATCACCCAACCTGTATTAATGCTTTTGGAGAAAACTTCAACTTGTAGCCATCAAATTCAAACCAAAACTCATGAAAACATACCTAGGGCATCACTTCAAACCCTTAAATTTGC
Source organism: Sequoia sempervirens (assembly GCA_007258455.2). Classification (NCBI taxonomy): domain Eukaryota; kingdom Viridiplantae; phylum Streptophyta; class Pinopsida; order Cupressales; family Cupressaceae; genus Sequoia; species Sequoia sempervirens. Next base: position 539,881,048 of record VDFB02058242.1, on the reverse strand, counting down.
CTTCCCTGATCATTCCAACTACATTAAAACAAAATGTACATCTAAGGGAGCCATTCCACCAAGTTAGAAGCAATTACACTAGGTGGAATGGCTTAAAACCCCATTTTACTCTCTGAAACCCTCAATTACAGGGTTCCCTTCCCATTCTCAGAAAAAAGACTTATAAATTGCTTCAAATTAAATGGAAACCAATCAAATTAAATCCAATATGGAGTTAATACATGCCCCTACCAAACTCAATGCACCATAGACAAAAATCCCCTCAGTACGGAACTGTAAAGAGGTTTGTAACAGTGAAATTACCATAAATTGTAGAGAAAACTATGGTGTTTTATTGACTCAACTTCACCAAATCCACCATCCAACCCTGCCTCAATATTTGTGAGGCCAATTTAAAATTTTACACACTAAAACTAACTAAAAAATTGACCCAACTACCTTTTGAACTCCATATGACCGTTGGATTTCCACTTTGTGCATTTTTTTGCACTTTTAGAATATTGTAATATGACTTTTGAGAACATGGAAAACTTTTGCAAAGTGAACCTCTATTGACTCAAATTACATAAAGAATGGTCTATTATGACCTTATTGGACTCAAAAGACTCAAAAAACCCTAAACTCTATCAAATGACCTTATTTACAAAATGGACTAACATCCCTTGTACCATACACCCAACCTAAAAAAGATCTCAAGTCACTTTGAGAATTGAATTGCAACTTGTCCAACTTGATCACTTCATCTCCTTGATCTTTAAATGATCCTCCACCTAGTAATCCTTTCCATTGGATCAGGTACTTAAGATTTGTATTGTTCTTTACATTGATAAGCTCCTTTACATCTAGAAATTTTGCCATCTTCCCAAACTGATCTATTGAATGTTCTCTTACCTTTCCCTCATTTGAAATTGAGGTTAAACTTGTCCTCATACCTACAAACATACCTCTGCTAACTTGGTCTTGAACTTCCCACTCCTTTACTCTTGTTGCACACTTGAATTGACCTACATGTCCTTGGCATTTACCTCTATGCACTTCACCTTTTCCCTTAATCTCTACAACCAGATTCTTTGCCCTTAAGATCTCTACTTGATCAAGTTTATAAACCACTATCTTCACAGAAATTGACTACCCCTTAACCTATTTTGCATTCAATGGAAAAAACATTGTTCCTACCATGATCTTATCATGCCAATCTTGCACTTCCTCAACCAATTCATCCTTGACCTTCTCTTGACTTGTTTTGTCACCAAATCATCATCTCTTCTTCCTTCTAACATGGAATCATTCCTCAATTTTTTTGTCTTCACACCTTCTTCATTGTTAGTGACTCCACACTCTTCATTTTTATCTTCCTCAAGCCTTACAAAATAATTATTTCCTAACATGATCACCTTAGCTACTTTACTCCTTCCTATCATCTACCATACATCCTCAAGAGTGACTGTCATCTCGCTGGTAGGAAGGTGGAAGGTATTAAGCTCACTATGCCACCTCTTTGCTAGGGTTGTAAGGAGACCTCGATTAATACTAATCTGGGGAATATCTAATAAAGAAGACAAACCACAATGCATAATGATTGTTGTCTCAGGCTATGCTAGTTGTGGTATCAAATCAAATGTCCTAGGGAACCACTCTCGAATCTGCAAGTTTGTCAATGACTCCTATCATCACGAAGTATTCAAAGTCAGTACTCTTTGTCAAATAATTAAACATCAATAAGCCTATCAAATCTCATGACAAACTATCATTGTACCTCACCTATCATGAGGTCAATCATCAATCTATCATTGATCCTCACCTATCATGAGGTCAATCAATCAATCTATCAATGAACCTCACCTATCATGAGGTTAATCATCAATCTTAAAATTGTACCTCACCTATCATGAGGTCAATTAATCAAATCAACCTCGCATATCATGAGATTTATCAAATCAAACTATAATTATTCCTTGCCTATCATGAGGTTAATTATTGTCAATCAATCATCAAACCTTGCCTATCATGAGGTTGAACATCATTTACTCTATTGAGATTATCAATCATATCAAATCAACGGCTGACACAATCGAAATCAACAAAATCAAAGATAAAATTGACAAACTCTATCATTCTGACTTGGATGCACTAAAATAGTATTTTTATGTGCTACAACATTCAATGCACCATTAAAACACCTCAATGCGCTAAAACAAGCGATCAATGGGCTATATCATCGGATATGCCATTTTAGGAGGTCAATGCGCCATTTCAAGCGGTCAATGCACTATAACATTAGATGCTCCATTTCATCTAACAAATGTGCTTCAAAATCTAACCTATGCACCATTTCATTTAACAAATGTGCTACACTTTTTGACCTATGCGTAAAAAATCAGATGCATTATTTCATCCTATTGACTTGCTAAAACATCTGACCTATGCACTATTCTTGTCGATGCGCTACAACAACAATTATATGCGCTATTGCGGCCTATTGATATGCTAAAATAATTCAAAAAATTTAAATTCAAATTAAAATCATGAAAATCGAAAAACATGAATTATGAGGAGGTTCACGAGTACGTACTGGAGGTCTGTAGGTGGTCAGGCGGTTGTGTCGACGCACGTGCTTGAAACAGTGAGTATGGTATGGGATTGACATTTTCTTCCAAATTGCTCTCACTCCAAATTTTCAAACTCCAAATGCACAAATGAATTCAAATTCACCCCTTTTTAACTCTTTAAAGGTTAATTAAAGGGATTTTGGTGGGATTAATTTATTTTTATTTACTAGAGGCTTAATTCAAAATTCATCACAGGGACACCTTTCAAACTGTTTGTCGGGAGATAAATTATTTCATCATCAAATCTTTATCAAATCATCAAAAAATGATGAAAATTTTGAAAATTTTGAAAAATTTCAAAAAAATAAAAAATACATCAATTTATCTCCCGAGGGGGCATATATTCATCATCATAGCAAAATCAATGTCTGGGGCATACTAAAAATTATTTTTGTCAGTACTAGCAGCAATAGCAAAAATTTCTTTGAAGCAATGCATAAACACATCACTTCAAAGAGGGGCAAAATGTATACACCTAAAAATGGTCTGGATAATCTAAATAATTAAATATGATTTATTTGATTAATTAACCTTAAATTCATCTACTATTGAATAAATAGAAATATTTATTTATATAGTTCACATTTATATTCTTCTGATTATTCTCTCTTAATTAAATAATCAAAACTTCAATAGTTTTTATTTATCATTATCTCTCTTTTATTAAATAAACAATATCAAAAATATTTGTTTATTTTAATAATTGTTATTTTTTCCTAAATTTGAAAAAAATCCAAATATTCAAATTTATGCACATATATTCTACAACTCATCATATTCCGCCTACCAAATTAGATATGAAACATCTAATCAATTCAACTCAAATCTTCACAGGAAAAATTGGAGACAAATTTGCAGGCAATCCTCTTCATCTTCTTCCATTGATTCTTCCTATCTTCTGGCTGAGTGTTTTTCTGGGGAGGAATAATCTCCATAATCAGCTTAGGCTTCTTCATCCTTTACCATTCAATCCCCCAGATCAAATCCAGAACTTTGTTGTGTTGTCCCTTCACAAATGTGCTGCCAGGAATCTATAAATACAACTTCTTTCCACAAGAAAAGGATCCCAACCTTGTGCAATCTTACTCTGCAGAAACACCAATTGAGCAATCAAGCATCTTAGCAATAAAAATTATCATTTAGCAATATAAATAATAGCATTTTAGAATAGAATCAATATCATGGCTTTCCATTTAGTTGCATCATAATTTACTGTAGCTTCTTTCATCAAGTTTCATGTCAATTTAGATCACAGTAGCTTCATCATTGCCATTTAAGACATCATCATATAGGATTAGATTATTGCATTTAGCAGCATCTCATTCTTTAGATTGGCATTTTAACAGTCATAATGCTTACAAAATATGAGAGCCTTGTGACTTAATAAATCTTTGGAGATAGAGAGCACTATGAAGCTTTCAAGAGTTTTCCTGTGTTAATTAGATTAATTATTGTTGATTCTTTTGATATAATGTCTTATTAAGAAGTGTTGTTTGTTATTTTACTCATTACTTATTCCACACTTACACCTTGCATACCTTTACATTGCACTTGTAGGTGGTCTTGAAAATTATTCTCCTTTGACTTTTCTCCTTCTCCTTGGATGATTTAAGTAGTGTTCTTCTCACCATCAAAGATTCCCCAACTTCTGGAGCAGCAAGTTGATTAGGTAAATGAACGCTCTCACAATCTTTCTCTTGCACCAATTGAACTCTTTTATCACCACCACTTGGCGTAGAACCTCATTTCTCTGGAAAATTCCATGCTTGATTCCCAAACTGATTGCAATGATAACATCCTCCTGAAAATGAACTTGAACCTCTACCTCCACCAAACCTTCCTCTGAAACCTCTAAAACCACCTCTTTTATCAACAACTTGGTCTTTACTTTTTCTTGCATCCTCTTGGTCTTCATAAGTCTTCCTTGTACCTCTTCCTCTACTAGTGCTACCTCTACCTCTTCCTTGTCTTTCTTTCCTTCTTTTTAGTTTCTCTTTTTCCCTAGCATCCGACTAAAAACATTCTTCAACTGATCTAGGCGTAGCCAAACTCAACTCATCCTGAATTTGAAATCTTAACCCACACATGTACCTTTCTATCTTTTCATTTTCATCCTCAATATGACTAGACCTAATAATCAACTTGTGAAACTCTTCAATATATGTCATGACATCTTTATCCTTCTGCTTTAAACTTTGCAACTTGGGTATGTGTAGGATAATGATGGGCCAAAAAGTGGCAATATGATGGGTATGTGGCTGGCGCCTTTTTTTTTACACAAAATTGATGAAATGAAAAGGGTCTTTAAAGGAGATTCTCAGCTTTCCACCAATATAATTTATGTTTTACTTTGAATTTAATAAGTAATTATTATTTATTTTCTATTCAAATTATGACTAACATCTTGATTGATAGACTGATTGAAAAACATCTATAGCTTTCAAATAGTATCACATTTTTTGAATCCAAAAATATGCATCACATTCTATGTTTCACATACTATAGGATTAAAAAAAAAAAAAATGAATTTCATGAAGTTTTGACCAAGTTAAGGTGGTCAGACATACGATTTTTTTATAGTTTTTAAAAGTTGTAATAAAAATTCATAATTAATTATTTACTTGGAAAAATATTACAAAAAAAAATGTATCATATCAATACATGAGTTCTCTACTTATATCTAAAATCTTATAAAAAAATATTATCATTTTATTGTGGTTAGGGTGGTTAGACAGACACCTACTTCTTATTTTTTCCCTAAAATTTAAGTACTACTGCATTGAAATTTCAAATTTTCACCAAATATTTTTTTTTTTTCAAACAAACCTAGTAGTTTAGAAACTACATTCAATTTTCTACAGATTCTATTCTTACATATTTTTAAAATAATATAGATAGCTTATTCAAATTTTTACATCAAGTTGCCTAACTTTGATTTTTCTGATTTTTTTACCACTTAAGGGCTTGATTTTTCCATGATGATCCTACACATACTCGCTTATTAAATGTTTATATAGCATGATCACCTGGAAAAAATTGACTCTTGATCTTTGACACCATCCTATCCCATGAACTGATTTTTTCTTTTCCTTTCTTCACTCTTTTCTCTTGAACATAATTCCACCATGTTAATGCAGGACCTTTCAACTTGGTCTTCACAAACTTTACCTTTTGATCTTCAACAACCTCCTTGTACTCAAAGTAATTATCCAATGCATCTATCCAATCCAATACCTCTTCAGCATCCAACTTTCCATTATACATTAGCACATATATTTTCTCACCACAAGCATCTCCTCTAACAGCCTTGAGAATTTTCACCATCCTTCTCTCATCAGGATTGAAATCATCACCTTGGACTCTTCCACTTGGAGGGTTTTCATCCTCACCCTCTTCCTCTTCCTCACGGCCTCTTTCCTCTCCTTTGCTTTGTCTCCCATGCTGCAAATCTAGCTAACAGTGCTTCTTGTGATTCATTTAGCAATCTTATTTCCATACCAAGGGCTCCACTTCCTTTAGGAGGATTCTTATCCTTCAAATGACCACTTTTTCTTTCTCAAACTTCAATCTTTCCCCTTCAAAAGATCTAATACATATGCTCTAATACCAATTGATGAAGAGAAGGGAGGAAAGCCTTCCAACAATCACAATTATATTAAATTCAAGCAATTTCCAATCACACAAATCTCAATTTTGTTGTCCTACTCATCATCCACTCTCATTACCTTGTAGTACTCCAACTAATGAAAATTAAGCATATCTTTCAAAATACATTAAAGAACCACAAACTATTTACCTTTTCAAATACCCATTAATCTCTTCTTTGACATATCTAATTTATTCATATCATTTTTTTGGAACACACCCTCCTAAAATTGACCGGTACACTGGATAGGGGCTCAATTAGCCTTGTTTTCCAAAGCATCACTTAGCTAAACACTTCTACAACCCCAAAAATAAATTGAAAAACCTTTACCAGACTAAAAAATAGCCAAAAACAACAATCTTTATCAAGGGAAATTCCCTCCAAGACACCTAATCACCAAACCCTCATTTAGACTAGTTTGAGAAGGGTTTATTGAAACCCAACACTCCCATCCTCATATCACCTTATCAATGCCTCTTAACCTTCACAATAGGTCTGAAAATTCTCTCCAAATCATCACCCAACCTGTATCAATTCTTTTGGAGAAAATTTCAACTTGTAGCCATCAAATTCAAACCAAAACTCATGAAAACACACCTAGGGCATCACTTCAAACCCTTCAATCTTCCTTCCCTGCTCATTCCAACTACATTAAAATGAAACCTACATCTAAGGGAGCTATTCCACAAAGTTAGAAGCAATTACATTGGGTGGAATGGCTTAAAACCCCATTTTACTCTGCAAACCGTCAATTATAGGGTTCCATGCCCATTCTGAGAAAAAGACTTATAAACTACTTCAAATTCAATGGAAACTAATAAAATAAAATCCAAGATGGAGTTAATATATTTCTCTACCAAAATAAATGCACCATAGACCAAAAATCCTCAGTATGGAACCATACGGAGGTCTATAATAGTGAAATTACTAGAAATTGTAGATAAAACTATGATGTTTTATTGATTCAACTTCACCAAATCCACCTTCCAACCCTGCCTCAAGATTTTTGAGGCCATTTTAAACTTTTACACACCAAAACTAACTGACAAACTGACCCAACTACCTTTTGAACTCCATATGACCGTTGGACTTCCACTTTGTGCATTTTTTGTACTTTTACAATATTGCAATATGACAACTTTTGCAAAGTGAACCTCTACTGACTCAAATTACATCAAGAATGGTCTATTATGACCTTATTGGACTCAAAAGACTCAAAAAACTCTAAACTCTACCAAATGACCTTATTTACAAAATGGACTAGCATGGTGCCCCTGCACCAGTCAGGAATTGAAGTGCAGACCAGGAGCTAAAGATTGCATCTTTGAATTTCTCGAAAGTTGAAGGTGGACTAAGTCACCATCAGTGGAAAATTAGTCCCACTGCCAAGCCTGAAAAGTGTTTTCTGTAGTTCTGGATACCCTTTTGGCTGAAACCTGTTCCAACAAAATTTCCCCTAAACAAGACCAAGTTGCCCAACTTGGCGTAAGTGTCCCAGTAGGCTTCAACAGTGATTTCTATAGGATTCTAGAGCTCCTTTCCATCACTTTCCAATTCCCAGGTGCACCTCTCTAGTTTTATCAATTCCTATTATAATTTATTTGTATTCTTAGTTCATTTTGCATATCACATTATGTTTTCAAAAAAATTGCATTTTCTTAGTTTTGCATCCATAGTTTATCTTCTTTATCACTTTCCAGCCTTAGGAGCAATCTCCCTTGACATATTTCAATCTTTATTGCATTAGAATCTGACGGAATTGTTCTTGAGTGTGAACATTTCCAAATTGGATCCCTCTTCCTTCATTCCCCTTTTAGGTGTGAATAATAGAAGTTGTGGCTCCCATTTTCATTGTCCACAACATGAATCAACCACCTAGTTTTGTAGATGAAAGAAATCCTAACCTTGTTTACAAATTAAAGAAAACACTTTATGATCTAAAAAAAACACCAAGAGCAACGAATGCAAATATTGATAGGTAATTTCAACTTCATGGGTTTAAAAGGAGTATATTTGATCCAAATAATTATGTGAAGAAAGTCCATGATAGTATTATTCTTGTTGTATTTATGTTGATGATTTACTCATTACTGGAGTGAATACTGAGTTAATGAATGATTTAAATCATATCTTAAAGGGGCATTTCATATGAGTGATTTTGGATAATCAAACTATTTTATTGGTTTACATGTTTGCAGAATATATGATCGATTTTTCATTTACCAATCAAAATATGCTTTGGATATTTTATAAAAAAATTTAACATACTTGAATGTAAGATAGCTTCTAATCCCTTTAAATTTGGAATCAATATTACTAAAGAATGTACTTATAAGAGATTAGATGCTACTTTATACAAAAATCTTGTCAGAAGCTTGGTTTATCTCATTCATTCTAGACTAGACATTTATTTTGCAGTTAATCTAGTATCTAGATTTATTCAAGAACCTAAATAAAGACATTAACTGGTTATAAAAAGAATATTGTAGTATGTTCATGCAGTAGTACACTATGACATCCATTATCACTATAATTCCTTAATTTATTTGGTTTAATTTATAGATTCAAATTGGGGAGGTGATATAGCTGACATAAAATCTACTAGTTGTTATTTTCCTAGCTTGGGTTAGGCCCTATTACATGGAGTAACAAAAAGAAAAACATCATTGTCTTCATATGAATTAAAATATAGAGTAGAAAAATAAGCAAGAAAGGAAGTCATTTGGATTCATAAAATTCTATTTTAGATTTTTTTCTCACAATGTTTTACTACTACTTTGTACTGTGATAGTAAAATTACCATACAAATAGCCAATAATATAGTTTTCATGCTAAAATAAAGCATATTGAGATTTATTTTCACTACATATGAGACCTTGTTCAAGAAACTATTATCAATCTATAGTTTTTTCAAAGTGAAGAATAAACGACTAATGTATTTAATAAGAATATGATTGAAGCCATTTTTTGAAATTTGAGGAATGCTTGGTATGGTAGAGGTGAACAATAAGGGGTCATAGTTGTATAATGTTCCCTTCTCCTATGTATATTCTATGCATTATTCTAGCCAATATTAAGGGGGGGCGTTAAGGAAAAATATGATCATCTAGAAAAGAAAAATAAATAGTCTTCTAGAAAATATTGTCTACTAGAGAAGCTAGAGTCTTCTAAAATAGATAGAGTCCTCTAAAGAATCTAGATTCTTCTATTAAATATCTAGAATACTGAGGGGGGGTGAATTAGTATTCCATAAAACCATTCAATTAAAATCCATCTAAACATAATTGCATATCTAAATGAATCAACAAGAGAGAACATGGAAACAACATAACACATCATCACACATGAACACCAAGATTTTTATGTAGAAAAAACATAATGGGAAAGACCATGATGAGGATTAACTCAAAATATATTATATCTAGATACAAGATATTACATGGCTCACTACTAGAACTCACTATCCTTGAAAGGCTCACAACCTGAATACAAAAGATGGCTATCTACAAAGATACAAAAGTTATGGCTCACTGCCAATAGTATGAACTGATAGAATACACCTTCTCTATGCAGGGTTCAGTTCCAATGAAGCTTTGAATATGAAGTATTGCTTCTCACAATAGTCGCTCAATAAATCTGTTCTAATCCTCAACTAATAAATTGTTTAGGCTCGCATATTCATACATACCTTAATCCTCTTTGCACTTCACCACCCCTCTCTTCCTTATCCTTCCATACCTAAGTTACACTTCTTCTCCATCCTTCACATACCATTCCTTTCTCCTTAAAAAATTCTTACATATATATACAAGTATATCTCATTCATCAATTAGGTCGGCATAATTAGATGAAAACAAAACAATCAAAAACACTCTTTTCAGCACCATATATGATTTAAAAAAAATTTATCCATGTAGTGCATCATATCAAGTCAGCGTAGATCTATAGAAAACATCCGCAAAGTACATCTAGTCTTCTTAATGCATGTCATATGTTAGGCCGGCCAAGACTAGGACCTAAACACAAAAACTACATACCAACATACAATTTTCAAAGAAAACACCTTATAGATCTGATATCACATCAATTTATCATCACATCACCATCATAGAGACTACCATTAGAATCAAATAATTAGAATGCTCTTCTTAAGCAAATGAGAAGTCTCCCACATATATGTAGAGCAGAGAAACAACTATAGAGTACAAAGTTAGACTCTATCAATGATAACTTTATGCTCTCGATATAAAACTTCTCAACATCCTAGATATAGCTATTTGAATGAGTCATGATAACATGGTTAATATATTAGAGTCATACCTTTTCTTGCGGTGAATTTTGGACTCAAAAAATGACGCATTGGTTTATTAGTGAAGAACACTTCTGGTAGAGTTTAGTTTCTGGTGAATCAAATAAGCTTCCCATACTATTGTCACCATGTTGACATCAATGACAACACAGGAACAACCAAGACAATCTATATACACTTCATGCTCATGTTGCAAGACTCCATATTTCCAACATTTTCCATAAAGTTGGAACATTATAGAATATTGGAATACAAATTTAAGAATGTATAATCCTCTAGAAATCAAGAAGTTTCTATATTTTAAAAACCCAAAAGTATAAATATGAGGTTGTTTATTTCAAATACTAATAATGTAAATTATTAGATTGGATGTAACAAGAAAGATAGACCAAAATTTGATGGGGAAAAGGAGGAACTAGGGTCTAAATCACACCTTATCCCATTTAAAATTTAGGGGAACAAAAATGATCATAAAAGACTACTTGGCTACCATCAATGGAAGAGCCAAAATGGTTTATCAAGGTTTTTGTCCCTTTTGTGGTAGTGGGGTTGGATCTAATTTATAAGTGATGTGTGTAATGTAATAGTAAGGTAGGCTAATGATGCATCTACAAAAAAGTAATGGGATTACAAAAAATTGCAAAATTGAAATACAAAAATAGATTAAAAAGAAGAAAAGTGTAGATACAGAAGATCTTGAAATTCAAATATAGGTTGAATCTCACTAGTTAGGGGCATGGACACCCTAGATTGGAAATGTTTCTTTTGTATATCTATGAACAAGTATCAATAGGTTATATTATGTAAGTCCTTCCTTCTAGGTTTCATCTTCAAAACTTCATATGCCGATAAATAATTCACCTTGCACCAATTTATTAAAATAGGATTCTTGAATGTTTGATCTCACAATTAAGCCTTAAATCTCCATCCAAATTTTCTTTAGATCTATTACCTAAAAACAAGAAATGAGAGAAAGGGTTGTGCCATAAAGGGGCTTACCTAATTCAAACCTTGTTTTGGTGTTCCCACCTCCACAATGGTTATGATGATATAAATAGTTCTTACCCTGGGTCAGGAAGAGGCAAACTGGATAAAACAAGTGATAAATTAACAAGTGTTATAACTTACCACTTCAAATATGAGCTCCTTGATGTAATAAATTTATGACACATTTCATGCAAGGAAAATTGGATGTTTGATTGAAGGTCCTACAATTTTTAGTACTCAAAAACTAAAGAACATAAAAAAGTGAATGATTTTATGCATAAAATTGATGCATTACTAATCATAAAGCTTGACTGAAATAATATTTTCATAATGTTTCTTATTCTTCTCTTGACTATAATAATGTTTTTTATTCACATTTCTAATCAATAATTAAATATTAAATTGTGAATAATATTGTGATTTTTGTTAGATCAAGATAAAATAGAAAATAGAAAAACAAACATAAACCTATTGTTTTGAGCCTTTTCCTTATTTATCATATGATGCCTCTAGGTTCACTATCATGCATGGGTTTGGACAGTCATACCCAATACTTATACATTAAGGTTTTAAAAAAAATAAAATTAGTTGTGCTCTTTCCTTAGGTGTAAATTTAGGGCATGACAAATTCCATTTTAGGATATTCAATTACGATGAACAAATTGTAATCTAATTTCAAATGTTGAAAAATGTTTATATTTATAAGCATTTATTTTTTTCTCACAAAATTATTTGTAAAGAGCCAAAAAATAATTTTAATTATGTAACTATAAATATAAAAAGATCTTCAATAAAATATTTAAATTTGGGAAAAAATAGGCTAGTCAAGGGTTTGGGTGCCCTAGAATTGACCTATTTTGGGGTTTTTGATGTTTTTTTAATGACTATTTAATATTAAATAACATTTTTATCCCATCTTTTGAAAATGACAATAAAATGAGAAAATTATAAGCACAATTAGGTCCAAGAACATAAGGGGGAGCTAAACCTAGTGTGAAATTGTCAAGCGTGAAAATTTACAACACTACACCTATTAAGGTATAACCCTAGGAATAACCTCTTGATCTTAAGAAAATATTAAAGCATAGTTGAGATAACCCACTCTTAGAGCTAGCCTTTAACTTTTCTAAGTCTATAAATGATTATAGATTATAAATCCTTGGTAATGAAGGTGCATGAAAGTTCTAGGATTCAAGAGTTCTATTTTAGGACCTAAAAAAGTTAAAGAATAAATAATGACACTCAAGATGATGGTAACATTGGGAATGTCTAAAGGATGTTCCAAGTGAGTAGTATCTAGAATTATGGGGAGAAAAGGGGGTTCAAGATATGGAGCTAGGATTGCATCAACCCTTTTGGGGTTCCATCTTTTAGATCCTAAGGAATCACATAAGAGGTGGAGATAGGAATATGAAAGGGATAAGGAGGTGGTTGATAAGTTTTCAAGAAATTAGTATGGGATGTATGGGATGGGGATTCATGGATTATGATTGATACTTAGAGAAACATGGTCTCTAGATATGATAGATCAATACTACTTGTGATCTCTCACTAGCTAGTTCTATCAAGTATGATCTTGAGAGTTTTCTTAAGGAGGGTGTACAAATTCTAGCTTATTTCCTTCTTCTTTCTTAGCCATAAGAGGAGGGAAGAATAAACTACTATAGGTTGAGAGACCATAGGGGCATGAGGGAGATCACTTGACATGGGGTTTTCCATAATTATCAAGGGGGTGGGTAGGGGAACTAAAATAACCATTGAAGGGTAAGGTACCACAAGTGGATTGGGAAGGTACTTTAATATTACTATTATATGGGTGGGTGGAGGAACTAGACAAACCATGGAAGAGTGAGGAATTGAGGGGTATGTCTACATAATAAAACTAGTTGTCTTCTTTATCCATAAATGTTAGAGGAGAAACATAAACCACCATTGGAGGCCTCAAGACCAAAATGGTAATGGTAGGGAACCCAAAAATGAGTTATTTACTCTACACATCAAAGCAGTAGGTGGATTAATGGGGAAAAACATAGAAGGATAAGGAGCTAAAGGTGAAGAAACCAAATAAGAAAATAAAGAAACATTAATAGATAAGGATGATATATGAAATAATTTAAATTTTTGATATTAATTAACAAGAAATCATTGTGGGTTCAAAGAGATCCTATGGGTGTCATCCAATATCAATCAAGATAAAAGTTCCTATGCAAGGGTAGTAGATGAAATACATTATGGTGGATCATGTGTATTGTTCCGATATTTAAACATATATAAAAAAATAAGCAACCACTTTCATGGCCCAAGACTTAGGTCTGACTTCATGGGTGTAAGGGTATGATGTAGGGCATCTAGGGTGAAGAGAAATCTTGCATCAATTTGAGATATTTCTTTTCCAATAAGGTTTGAATTGGCTTCAAATAGTTGAGCATGGAAGTTTGCAAGAGTTCAGGCTTAGGAGTATACAGCATGAAGGAGGAATGACTTCGTCGTCCGAAATTTAGTTAACAGTTTTCATCGACATAAAATGGAGGTTTCAAAGGAACCATGTTTTATGTCCCATAAACATACTAATGGCAATAGCATTAGTAGTAAAATGGATGCAAAGAATTCAAATCGAAGGGAGGTTTACATATTGGTGGGATGACATTCAGAGTCCCTTTGACATTGCAAGAATTATTTCACGATAAGCAGTGGATGGTTGTGAAGGTTCTTCATTAGGATGATAGGTGATTTTTGGCATGGTTTGGTGGTGAGTCCCTTCAATACTACAAAGGTGGTGGTGTTATCTCATATTAGAAAGACACATTGTTTTTGGCAGGATGGAGATACAAGTCTCTTCGACATTCCAACAATCCTTTCATTAGAGAGATATACATTTCGGGGGAACATCAAAATGAGTCTATTTGACATGTTGATAAGAGGGACTGGGCTAAGAGATGATGATAAGGAATGGTGATGTCATGAATGATAGGTAGCGCAGAATGATTGAGCGGGGATGACATGGGGGTTCTTCATCGAGGAGACCTTCTTATATCAGAGAGAGTTATGTTTGAGTCTCTTTGATGACCCAATGGGGACTTAATCAGGGAGACTTCCAGATTTTAGGGAGAGTCACTTTAGGAACATAATAAAGACATGGAGTTAACCTTGGTGGGACCGATAGGAAGGTAACTATGATGGAGCTCGATAATGTGGATGGATAGATGGTGGATGGTGATTGGGCGATAGATCAATTTGCATCAATATTGCAAATTATGAATGATGACAAGAATGGTGATTGACGAGAGAGATCAATATTGGTGTGATAGGGAATTGTCTCATTTTGATATGTACTATTTTCATAGATGGTTTGAAGGGATATGGTTAAGGCACAAAGATGTGTTGATCGATAGCATTATGGAGGTGACTAAAGTAGACTATGAGGAAACTATCTTGATTGTTGGTTGGACGACGAAGGTGCTACTAAGGAAAGGAAAGTAAAAGAATTAAATGAAGATCAGATCACAGAAACTTGAGATGGCTAACATGGTTACAGTGAAGGAAAAAAAATATCTTGCTGGTGAAGACACAAGGAGGATATAAACACATCAGGAAGAAGGGGAGAAGGTGGTAGAGTAGGATGTGGTCATGAGATCATAGAGTATAATTTGTAGGCTTTGATTTGCCTATGTGACTGATGCTTTTCTAATCAAACAACCCACATGTAGTGTTGTAATGTTCTAATCTTCTTTTCCATTCTAGAATAATAAAATCTCTTCATTATTTTCCTACATATTGGTTGTGTTTTTGTTTTGGTGTTGTGAGGTTGAGCCGGTAAGGAGAGTACCCTTTGTCAGTGGTATCAGAGCCAGAATATCTTGAGAGTGTAGAGTATGCACTAGGACATGCGAGTGAAGAGTGACATAGAAAATTTGCAAGAGAGAGAGTCATGGGAAAGTATGTTTGTTGCAAGTATGAAATAGGGTCTATGAATACTATCCTCCAACAAAGATAAAGTTGGGTAGAAGGTGTAGATTTCTTCCACTAAGAGAAAGTGGGTAGAGGAAGCATCTTCCAGAGTAGTTGTTGGGTAGAGGATAGTTGTGTGAGTGAGATATTGTTGCAAGGAGTACTTGTAACTATAGAGGGACTTGTAAAAATATTGAGAGTGTGTGGAAATTGATTGATGAAATGTCGAAGAAGAAAGGAAACAAGTTCTTCATAGTTTTGTATGCAGGTGAACAAGATGAAGAAAATATTGTAGAAGTATGTTTTGATGATATCATGAAAGAAGATGGTAAGATTATAGTAGAGGATGAGAAGCCAAAAGAAATTGTAGAAATAAAAGAGGAAAATGATGTTGCAGCAGTAGATGAGTGTCCTTTGAATAACTTGAAAGTGTTGGAAAATGATTGTATAGGTGAGAGTGAAGGAGAAAAAGATAGGGCTGTAGATAGTGGTGATAAAAAGGTTGCAGAAAAAGAGGTAATACACAATATCTTTCATTTTTATGATGAATATGAGAGTGCATTTTTCATAGATGACAGAGTTGTAGTAGAGGATAATTTATTGATTAATATTTTGTTAAATTTGACAAAGATGGTGATTTGCATACTTTGAATAAGTTGGTTCAAACATAGTTTTCTAGTGAAGTTTGGTATGCAAAAGATTTGTTTGGTGTTGTAGAGTTAAGTGTAGGTGCTAATTGGTGGAGGTGGATAGACTATGGTGGGAAGAATCCCACAAGATTAGTGGTGAATAAGAGATAAATTTGGAGGAGGAGGTTGGGTTATGGTGGAGTTGATTCAACATCAAGGAAGAGGAGTAAAGAATAGAGTTTTCAGAGGAGGAGATTGCTTGTTCCAGCTAAGTGTTGTGAAGAGGAGAAATAAGTAATTGCAAGTACCAATTTTAGCAATGGGGTTGGCTGAGGATCACTTGCAGTCTGAAAGGGTGGTACTACCACTCAACCCAATTTTGTGAATCCATGTTCAAAAAAATTTTCCTACACTAGGTGTCTAATGCAGGACCATCCAGGGAGAAGAGAAATTTTGCATCGATCTGAGATATTTCTTTTCCAATAAGGGTTGAATCAGCTTCGACTAGCTAAGTATGGCGGTCTGCAAGAGTTCAAGCTTAGGAGTAAGCAACATGAAAGAGGAATGATTTTGTCATCTGACATTTGGTTAACAATTTTCATTAACATTACATAGAGGATTCAAAGCAACCATGTTTCATGTCCCATTGGCATATTGATAGCGATAGAATTAGCAGTAAAATGGACATGGAGAATTCAAATTAGAGGGAGGTTTACATATCGGCAGGATGACATTAGGATTCCCTTCGACATTGTGATAAGCATTTCACAACAAGAAGTGGATGGTTTTGAAGGTTCTTCATCAGTCTGATAGGTGATTTTTAGTGTGACTTAGTGGTGAGTCCCTTTGATACTACTGTTACCCAATTTTCACCCTCAAGCTCAATCAGGAAAGGCATCTATGTTGTAGATGTTCGTAAGGGCCAAATGGGATATCTCCATTGAGGGTTATTTCATGCATCTGATGACATTTCATAGGGAATTTAGTTGGGAGGCCTGCTTTGTTGGAAATATACTTCAATAGTTACAGGTTCAGCCTCCTTTAGAGCTAGGTCGGTATGACATCTTCACTATCTGGCTGACTGGCTGCTTTTATACATTCCATTTTTAAAAGGTCATTGTGACCTAGTTTCTGTCCTGCCGAATGAAGCTGCAAAGCCTATCGGTGTGACAGGAAGGGGTCGGTATGACCTCTTATCGCATCGGGATCTTTGGCTAATAGGCCATTCAATCATCAGTCGAGGAGACTCATGGTGACCACAGGCTTCAGGATAACTTATGACGCTTGGTAAGAAGTCCCAGTGAAGAGGAAAAGTCTCATTGATCGCTTTTGTTCGGGGCAACAAAGATTCTCAGAGGTAGGTCTTAGCGAAGGTGAAGGTCTTGCCAAAAGAAGGTAGTGTCGGCAAAGGAAGGAGAGCTCGGCGGGAGGTCTCATCGACAACTAAAGGTCTCCCCGACTCTGATGTCTCACCAACTGAGTGGGGGGCCTCGATATGTTTGCCTTCGGCGGGAGTCTCATTGACAACAAAAAGGCCTCATTGAGAAAATGACTTCGGCAAGAGGTCTTGCCTAAGTAAGGTTGTCTCCCTGACAAGAAAAGGAACTCACCGAAAGGCAAAGTGTTCGACATAAAGTCCTGGCAACCAACTGAAGTCTCATCGAAGGGGCGTGGCTTCGGTATAAGGAATGAAGATCGACGAGATGTCTCGCCAACACCAAAAGGTCTTGCCAAAGGCCAGTGGTCTCGCTAAAGATAAAGGAGCTCGGGGAGATGTCTTCCCGACTGGTGAGAGTCATGGAAAAAGACAAGGAGATCTTGGCGAAAGAGAGGGGGCTAGGTAAGAGGTCTCTCCGATAACAATTGTCTTGGTGACCACAGAGGCGATATCGGTATGATCTTTTGGTCTTACTAAGAGCACTCAACGAAAGTTCCATGTTATGCCAACAGTTACGGGAAGATTTAATCACATCGGGGAGACACGATTAGTGTCTCACCGACATGTGATTCAATAGGAGAAGCTTTTGACTGCTCGGAAGTCTATGTGGAGTGTGCTCGACCAATCTAAAGGAGACAAATGCAAACTATTGACAATTTGACTTCCCCTGTGGATGAGAGCAATAGAATGTAAGCGACGTGGAGCTGATCTGAGGATAAAATGATGAATCAGTTCGATATCCAGAGGGTGCATTCAAAGCAGCTCAACTAAGGGGGTTTGAGGGGACACAGAGATAGAAGGATTAATGCAGCAAAAGATCTAAGGGGTTTCTCCAGGCAGTAGCTCTTCACCGACACACACAACAAGGACACGCATGGTTGCAACATTTAATTCAATAAAAAGATCTTAGGATAGATTTTTCTGAGACCAATATTTTGTAAGCCCTGGGGGGCCGACACAGTCTAATATATAAGGCATTTTTTCCTTTTTGTAAATAGTTCAAATTGTGCATTCAAAAGAGTTAGTGATTTTTATCAATCCTTTCTCGACTAAATGTATGTTTTGTAACTCAACTAGAATCTGGAATATAACACAGAGTTTACCTAGGAAGCTACTGTTAATGTTTGTATCACTCTCATTTCTATTTTTTTAGACTATGCAAGTTCTTAGCTATGTTTTTTCTAAAATCTGTATTCATACCTAAGGTTGTGAAATTCATCTTTCCTTCCTAAGATATGCATGTAGAGCAAGCTTGTCAAGAATAGTGCATGAGTTTAAAGGGGTTATGTTAAGTAAGTGAAAAACACTATCTTTTGTTTTCCAGTGTATGTTCTTTCTGTGTCCATTTCATGATTTCTTATTAACTCGGTGTATCACCATAGAAATAGTTCAGTTTAGTTTCATTATTTGTATGCATTCCTTCTCCTTTTACCTTCATAGAATCGCTAGTTTAGGTGATACCCAAAGGAATCCGGCCTTCTCTAGAGGTTCATTTCAACTTCAGGTGACCCATAGCCTTGAAATGATCCCATGTTTCACCAGAAATCTTAGTTCTCATAACTTCGCATAGGGTGCATTTCTAGGTGACAACAGTTTCTGGCATGCCTTGTGGGATTGTCGAATAGACAGTTTGAAAATTATATGTCTACTACTAGTTTTTTGATATATAGCCAGTAAATGTCAGGCCTTTCAGAGGCAAAATATCAGCATATCATGGCAACTCCAACTTCATAATAACTGGTTCTAGCAGCCCAGGTGTCTACAATTAATAAGGTTTGATCTTTAGGCTTGTTTTACTTCATGTCTTATCTCTGCAATGATTAGTTATCAGCAATATGAGGTCTTGCCACCTCCATTCCATGAGAGTCATGTGTATATGTCCTCTCATCAGCCATACTATACAGAGCAGCCTATTGTTTTTAGGTCAAATGACTTGGTATTAGCAGATTACTAGTATTCCCATCATGTTTTTCGCCCTCCCACTCCTGGTCAACCAATATTTGATCAAAATCAACCCCAAGAGGAGGTTTCTAATATTAACCAATATGATTATTTATATAATCAGCCTTTAAAGCATCCTTACCAAACTATAATGGACCTGCTCCAACAGTTCGACCGTGTGTTGTGGGCTTTGAGCCAGAAGTTTGAACATATGCAGATTAATGATGTCAGTAAGGTGTTCTCCTACATGTATGGCATGTTGGTCGATGTCAAGAAATAAAAAAGGCTTATTTAATAGTGGCAGGAGTTGGGATGTCAGTTTGAAGAAGATCTTGAGGGAGAGATAGCAGCTAAAGAGGAGCAAATGAAATTTTTATCTGCTCAAGTACAAGATAGACTGGTCTATTTAGATTATCAAGCACAAAGGTATGATACACAAACAACCCTTTCCATTCCTAGTTTCAGCTCACCCCCTCCTGTAATGTTAAATCATTCGGTGAAAGATGAGGCTTCCGAATATAGGTTTCCTAGCTTTAAGTAGGAGAAGCCTTCCAAGCTCTCTAGTGAGCCTATTAATAAGTCTCCTAACCTTAGGATTCCAAGCTGGAATGCCCCATCTCAGTCACCTTATGAGTTTCCTTTACCTATCATGCAAGTCAAATCGTGCTATGACGTCTAGGAGATAAAAGAAGAGCAGCCTAGTGATCAGGTTCATTCAGTCACCATGGGGGAGGATAGAATCCCAAATCTATTACATCTAGCTATGGAAGAATATAGAAGACAATAGTATCAAATGATTGAATAGCAAGAAAGCATGGGTGGGTTGCTTATTGATGATAATAAGCAAGACAATAGGGCCTCAATTCAGGGAGAATAGCTTGAGATTGAACCTGATATTATCCTCCAAGGTGGGCACTTTGATGTTTTTGAACATGTTGGGGTTGGAAAAGCTACTGTTGATTTTTTTGAGGAGGAAGCTAACTTTGATCCTTGTGAAGACTCATAAGTAGTTGATAGTAATGATGAACTAGGACAATAGGTTCATGAACTTGAACAAATGCTGAAACATTAGGAGGAGCCTAATGAGCCTGATTTGCAAGGTTATAATTGGTTGGAGGGGCTTCCATTCCATTATGCAAAGGAGCTTGAGGCTACATCATTTCTTGAGTTGTTGCCCCCCTTTATTGAGGAAAACAAGCCTGAATCAAAATGTAACTCTTCCAGTGATGATGAGAATTATGAGCAGCTTCCATTCTGGTGCATAAAAGATCCTAAGGCTGATGCGTTGATTGAAGATGTGATGGAGGAAGCTATCTCTTTGTTCTCTATTGAAGAAATAGGTGTTCAGATGGCAGTTCATGAGCAAGAGATCAAAGGAGGCTCAATCTTTTCCCTTACCAAAGGCTGTCCAATCAGATACCTAGCTCAGATGGAATCCAATACAACACCAAGGATGAATCTTGTACCCAAGCATGAGGGTAATGTTCAGGAGGAGCGCACTCAATTTACTTTTCCACATCAGAACGAGAATGTTTACATTCCATATGAAAGGGTTAGTAAGCTTGAATATGTTCTGCAAGAGATCTTCTAGCCATTGGTTGAATTGTCATGCCTGCTTCATTTCTCTTTAGTTGTTCTCTAGCATAGCAAACATTGTAAATTTTTTAGAAAGGGCAGTTATTTCACCCAACCTGTTAATGGGTTTGTTTGACCAATTTCTTACTGGTTAGTGTAGGGTAGGTTTAGTTGTTTTTTCTTTCCCTAAGTGTTGTTTCAACACATGTAAATAGTTTTATTTTAGTTTTTCCTGCTTTCAATAAGCTTCCAAGTGTTCTAGTGAGTCTCAAGATGAGTTACAGCCATGTACAAAGCTGCTCTTGATCTTTTCTGAGTTGTCCCAATGACTCCATGCCCAATGGATAGGCCTAGGCTATTAGTTTCATGTTTAGCAAGAAAAAATCCAGTAAAGCTCTCCAGAAATGTTACCCAATTTTCACCCTTAGGCTCAATCAGGCAAGGAATCTATGTTGCATATGTTCATAAGGGCCAAATGGGATATCTCCATTGAGGGTTATTTATGCATCTGATGACATTTCAAAGGGAATTCAGTTGGGAGGCCTGCTTTGTTGGAAATATGCTTCAATAGTTACAGGCTCAGCCTCCTTTTTGATACATTCCATTTTGAACAGGTCATTGTGACCTAGTTTCTGTCCTGCCGAACGAAGCTGTAGAGCCTATCACTGTGACAGGAAGGGTTCGATATGACCTCTTATCGCATTGGGATCTTTGGCCAATAGGCCATTCAATCGTTAGTCGAGGAGACTCATGGCGACCACGGACTTTGGGATAACTTATGACACTCTATAAGAAGTCCCAACAAAGAGGTAAAGTCTCACTGACCACTTTCATTTGGGGCAACAAAGATTCTCGGAGGCAGGTCTTAGTGAAGGTGAAGGTCTCGCCGAAAGAAGGCGGCATCGACAAAGGAAGGAGAGCTCAGCGAGAGGTCTCATCGACAACTAAAGGTCTCCCCAACTCTGATGTCTCACCAACTGCGTGGGGGGCATCGATATGTTTTCCTTCAGCGGGAGTCACGCCGACAACAAAAAGGCCTCACTGAGAAAAGGACTTTGGCAAGAGGTCTTGCCGAAGTAAGGTTGTCTCCCCGACAAGAAAAGGAACTCGCTGAAA
The DNA here is from genome assembly GCA_007258455.2 of Sequoia sempervirens. Taxonomy (NCBI): domain Eukaryota; kingdom Viridiplantae; phylum Streptophyta; class Pinopsida; order Cupressales; family Cupressaceae; genus Sequoia; species Sequoia sempervirens. Next base: position 539,858,850 of record VDFB02058242.1, on the reverse strand, counting down.
GGAAAAGCATTTGGCATAAGGTCCTGGCAACCAACTGAAGTCTGATCGAAGGGGCATGGCTTTAGTATAAGGAATGAAGATCGGCGAGCTGTCTCACCAACACCAAAAGGTCTTGCCGAAGGTTGGTGGTCTTGCCGAAGATAAAGGAGCTCGGGGAGATGTCTTCCCAATCAGTGAGAGTCACGGCAAAAGATAAGGAGATCTTAGTGAAAGAGGGGGGGCTCGATAAGAGGTCTCTCCAATAACGATTGTCTTGGCGACCAAAGAGGTGATATCAGTATGATCTTTTGGGCTCGCTAAGAGCTCTTAGCGATAGTTCCATGTTATGCCAACAGTTGTGGGAAGATTTAATTGCATTGGGGAGACACGATTAGTGTCTCACTGACATGCGATTCAACAAGAGAAGATTTTGACTACCCGGAAGTCTATGTGGAGTGTGCTCGACTAATCTGAAGGAGCCAAATGTGAACTATTGACAATTTGACCATTTGACTTACCCTATGGATGAGAGCAACAGAACATAAGTGACATGGAGCTGATATGAGGATAAAATGATGAATCAGTTTGATATCCAAAGGGTGCATTCAAAGCAGCTCGACTGACGGGGTTTGAGTGGACACGAAGATAGGAGTAATGTGGCAAAAGATCTAAGGGGTTTCTCTAGGTAGTAGCTCTCACTCACTGAGCACACACAAGTCAAGGACACACATAAGGGTGCAGCATTGTTAATATCAATCACAAAGATACTTAATGGATAGATTTTTACTGTTAATCTGTATTCATCTGATATTATATGTAAGCCCTAGGGGGCATGACAACAGTCATATAAGTAGTATAATGTATGCATTTTTTTCTTTTAGTGATAAAAATAGTTTCGTGATTGAAATGCATTCAAAAAGAGGTTAGGTGATTTTTACTCATATCACATCTTTTCTAGGTGACTAAATGTATGTTTTGTTTAACATCATACTCATGAAGTCTGGAATATAACACATGATGTTTACCTGGGATAGTTACCTGTTGAGTTATGTTTGATGATTACTCACTCATATTTCTATTTTCATTTGATATGACTGAATGACAAGTTAACGTTAGACTGGAAGATGTAGGTTTTTCTAAGAGATCTGTATTCTGATATATCCTAAGGTTGTGGTAAATTTCACTACTTGTTCCTTCCTAAGATATGTCTATGTAGAGCGAAGGGAGCCTGTCAGTAGAATGAGTGCATGGATGTTTGAACAATAGGTGGCTATTTTATAGTCTATATTTTGTAAGTAGATAAAACAGGTTGTCTTTTTTTGAAAGTTGGTCACTTGTACTCATACTTATATAATTGATGAACATATAGAATATGGCACCTTTGTGATAGTCACATTTATCCATGCTATTTGAATCAATGCTGAGTCACTCTTCTAAAGGTATTTTGAATTTTTTAAATTCAATGAAATGTATAGAGTATTTTCATATATGTGATCAATGCATGTAAGGTGATGGAAGAAAATGAGATGGGTTGTTCAAGGATAAAGTGCAGGTTCTTTTGAAGAGGAAAGTTGAGGGTGTTAATCCACCATCCCCACCATGAATACCATTATAAAATAAAAGATAAATTCCTATTATAATCAAGCTTGTGGAGGTGAAAGAAAATTAATCTCAACAAAATTAAAAGGGGGCTACAAAAATGGATATATATAAATATATATTTTTTTATTATCTTTTCTATAGAAATATTGTTTTTTTCATTTTCCCTATATACCTAGATAGGTATATAATTAATTTTGTCTTGCATAATGTTATTTAGGTATGAACATCTCTCTATGCAATTTTTTTTTTGAAGAATAGGCACTAATATATATTAATTTAAATATTAAAATACATATTCACAAAAAAAAGTGGGTGGTAAGAATGCACACCCCAAGAGTCACATGGGTAAAACCCAGAAAAGCAAAAAATAACCAATCACATGGGTGTAGCCCAAAATTCCATGATAACAAACATAAAATAGGCCATTAAATGACCAAAGCAATGCTAGCAGAGCCAGGAGGGTCTCTGTCATCCATTTTCTTTCCCCATACATCAGCAAGGTCTGGAGTGACATTAGGAGGAGGACCCCAACTATCATCAACTTCTTTATCTTTATCTTTATCTTCCTTGTGTCGAGGCAAGATTGCAAGTGCAAGCCACACAAATTTTTTACCAGAATCTAGCCAACCTAAGCCAAAAGCAGGAGTATCATCAGAGGGCCACCTGAAACCATCACCGCCACTCCCCGTAGCTCCTTCAAAGGGCCACCCTCGCCAACCCGTGGAGGAGAAAGGGTCTATCAAGGAGGGCAAGAACCACACTGAAGAGGAAGTTGAGAGCGGGGGAGCACAAAGCCACTCTGATGCTGACCCTAAGAAGGTGACCGACCACGAGAGGAGGTGAGTGAAGCAGGCACCCGAGGAATAGTACATAGGGCATTTCCCTAGTGATCCAAAAGAACTTGTAGGTGAGTCACCTCAAGTGCAACTTTATTCACCTACACCTGAATCTATAAGAGCACATTAGAACAAATAATAGCTTTAAAATACAAATAAATTTTTTTATCCATTTGAGTTTGAGCAAATATGCAGGCATTTTTGTCTTTCCAGATAGTGAAGAGGATTTCCACCCTAAAAGTGTGCCAAAGCTGGGTATACTTAGCAAGAAGTCTAGGCGAGTCTCCAAGCAGAATCATATGCCACGAAAAAGGCTTCAGTCTAAAGGGCCGAAAGAAGCCATGAATCCAAGTCCAAAACTATTAGGCTCTGGTACAAAACCAAAAGAGATGCTTAAAAGTCTTAGCTTTCCCATAGAAAGGGAAACGAGGGTCTTGGACCCCCAGGAGAACAAGCCAAGAACCCACATGCAATCCTTGGAAAATAATACACCAAACAAAGTGGGCAAGTTTCGGCTCAACACTTGTAGACCAAGTGGCAGAGAATATTTTCTGCCAGACATGAGTGGGGGATTAAAGAAGCCACCTCTGGTTCAGACTTTCAATCATAGGAAAATGAAGTGAAAGCCACCTATAACCAAACCTAGGCTTGTAATTTTTGAAAGGGGTGTTTGGGTACCACTTCCACTCCTTCCACTAGGGCTTGGACCCATGAATTACCACCTTGTGAAGAATTTCTGTAGGAATAGCATTCACCAGACTATCATAAGTAGCATAGTCCTGGTTTTGAAGCCTGTAGAGGGCACACAAATCTTCCCACAACATGATGCACATTGTGGGTCTGTGAAACACCTACTGTAAAGTTTGAAAACTTTTGTACCCCAAAATTAAATTTTTTGTTACACTTAGACATTTTGAAGAAATGAGTAAAAGTCTTGTCAAATCAGTCAAAAAGGTCAAAATTTGGGTGTGCATGTCTTGCATGAGGGGTTAAAATGCAAAACTTTCAATTTTTGACGATCTGGGTCTATTAAGAGCAGCTTAACCTACAAAACCCAGATCTTAGTTTTTCATCCCTAAATTTTAAGAAAACTGCTATTTTTAGAAATTTTCTAAAATTAGTAGCATTTTCTGGGTTTTTCTAGTTTCTTTCGAAACAGATCCTGGCAAAATTTTCTAAAAATAGAAAGTTGGTCTGACAGGGTCTGAACTAATTTTGATTGGCTCAAAATGTGTCTGTATCAGGCTGGTGCAGTCAGAATCTTAAAATAATTAGTTTCGCCCTACTGGGTCTATTCTGCTTTTTTAGAAGCATATCTGGAGCTCTGAGGTCATCAATGGAGGTCATCCGACTACCAGGCATCAATTTCAGCACTTAAACTTCCAGCAGAAGGTGAAACAATGAACATGCACAAAGAACGAGAAAGAAAGTTGAAAAGTCATGAAAATTTTCTAACACTGTTGAGTTTGGGCGCCCCTATTAAAGAAAGGCGCCCACCTTTTTAGGGCATCAGATGAGTGAATTAGGGTTAGGACCTCCAATGGAAGTTGCTCAGTATTCAGTCAGCTTCGCAATGGATATCCCCGTCAGAGCATCTGACAATCCAGTCTCCGGTAAATTCGAGTCAAAGTGGAAGGTATAGAATGAAGATCTGAAACTCGAAGAAGGAGATTAAATTGAAATTTTTTCTAAGTCTGGAGAAACTGGGCGCCCTAGGAGAAGAAAGGCACCCAACTTTTCAAGGGTTCAAACAGATGAACTTGCAGTCAAGGTTATAATGAGATGTCTTCAGAATGCAACAGACTTTCCAGTGAGCTATCCAACACGATAAACGGAGTTCACAGTCATTAGATTCAAAGGGCTGAATAGAGGGTCCGATGAGAGTTGAAAGGAGAAATATGAAAGCAAAGGTGAAATATACAAAAAATAAACTAACTCTGGTGAAATTGGGTGCCCCAGCTTGCCAGGGGCGCCCAAGCTTTTGAGGACCTAAAAGCTACTTTTTGACAAAAGTGTTTCTAGAAGACCCCTTCTAAAATCCTCTCAGCTTCGCAACGAGTCCAAACTTTCATCAATCTAATGCTCAGAGCTCAAAATTCAACAAGATCGCCCATAGAAGTGAAAGACATGAATAAATTGAAATTTTTTCTAAGTCTGGTAGAAGTGGGCACCCTAGTTGAAGAAGGGCACCCCAACTTTAAGGCTTTCAAATGATGGAATTTGCAGAAGTAGAATCCAAAGAGTGTCTCATCAAAATCAGTCTGGCTATCCAACGAAATATTTAGATAGTCGGTCGGATCAGCGTTGCTCCCGGAATCGAGAATTCATCAGAAAATCAAAGGGAGAAGGAAGAACTTGGAAATCAGAAAAATGAATAACACTGAAGAAGTTGAGCGCCCCTAGAAGGAAAAGCCTCCCATGAATTCGAAGGTCAAAATCAAGTTTTTAGCATGAGGTGCCTCCAGAACATCCTTCTCAGTTTCAGTCAGGCTCTGCCATGAACCACTCAGCTCGCCTGTCAGGTTAATCTGTCAATGAGAAATCAGAGGTGAAGTCGCCTGTCAAAATGGAGAAAAGTTGAAAATATCAAAATTTTGACTAACACTGGTGGAAATAGGCGCCCCTCTTGGAGAAAGATGCCCAAAGTTTCATGCCTTAGAGGATTTTTAGAATTTTCAAAATTTCAAAATTTGCAAGAGGAGAAGGATGGCGTCCAAGTTCAAAGAGATTGAGATTTAGGGTTTTGAAAATAAAAGCAAAAAGAAAGCAAAACCTAAATCAAACCCGAAGTCTATTTAACATCATTTTTTCATGTATTCTTCATTATTTTTGTAGGTAGCATCCAGAGGAGAAAGTTGGAGCAGCAAGTTTGAAGATTTTTGGTGATTCAAGAATTCATCCTTGCTACTTTTACATCAGATTTTTCAGACCAGCAAGCATAAACCCTTGCTTTTCAAGCTTTTTGTTCGAGAAGATCAAAATTTTCAAGCTGAAGGCCAAGGCTTTCAATTTTTCAGTCATCTGGGTCTTTTTACCTCAATCTTCTAAAGATTTTTTCAAGAACTTCATCAAGTTGCAGCAAGTGCTTTTATTTTGCATATCAGTAAAAACCTCAATGCATTCAAATTTCAACCATCTGGATCCTTTCCAATCAGTCTTCTGAAGAAAACCCATATCATAGTTTTTTTTAAGAAAGTTCAAAAACCTAGGGTTGGCTGCTTTTTCGATCAAACATCATGGTTTTGCAAATTTCAACCATCTGGGTCCATTTCTAATCATATTCTGAACAAAACCTAGATGCCAGCTTTTTTCAAAAAAATTGGAAGAAATTAGGGTTTGCTATTTTTTCAGGCTAAATTTAAAATTTTCAAAAATAGATGATCTGGGTTGTCTTGCATCGATATTCTGAACAAAACCCATATCTCAGAAAAATTTCTCAAAATATTTGTCCGTTGGAGTACAAAAATCATCATTCTAAAAATAGAAATTGTTCAAGACTTGTCTAAACCAAGGCGAGTTTATAGTCATTCTTTGAGTTTTTTGGAATGGAGTACACTCCTAATGTTTTCAAGTCCGAATCAGCTCTCTTTCACAATTATATCAAAACAGCTGAGATAGACTTGCATCATGTCAAGCTGGTGTTTGATCCACATGCCTTGGAGAGAGTAGGCAACACTTCAATCAAGAACCTAGGACATTCTGGACTCCTCGCAGCAGCGTCTATTCCTATATCAGTTTAGAACCTTGAGTTTGTAATCACTTGCATTAAGCATTACAACCCGACTACTAGGGAGATCTAGTTAGCAGACGGTAGACTGATTTGTAGTCTAAAGCCTGACATGGTCAAAAGGTGTTTTTCCATTCCCCCGTGGCCTAAAAGTGTAACTCTTTCAAGGGATGAATGCGAAAGGATGTGGAATATGCATAAGGACAAATACAACAAGAAGATTGTACTGAAGTGAATGAAAGGAAAACATAAGAGTGTTGTTCACAGTTGCAGTCCAGTTGGTGGAAGGATAGGCCATATTTCAGTGATGTCAGCAAAGTTTGATAAAATGGCCAATGAGGTTGAAGTTTTCCTGAGATCCATTGCAGATGCTGAAGATATTCTTGAAAAGCGGTGTTTTGCTATTGATGGCATAGATGCACCAAACTGGGACACAATCTCTAACTTCCTAGTGGATGTGATCAAGCTTTAAAGCAGCTTTCTTCTAGAAGATTTCTTTCCTGCTTTCTTTCTATTCTTGGAATAATACTTATCCATTCTTTGAGGATAGAAAGAAGATAAGATGTAATAGTTGGCGTTTCTCGCTTTTTTTCTTTCTAGGGTTTTATCTTTCTAGATTAAGTAATAAATCTTGCTTGCTGAGCAAGCCCTAGATTATGAAAGCAAGGAGATTTTAGGGTTCCCTACTCCTCTGCTTCTCTATAAATAAGAGCCTTTGCTCATTTAGTTTCTTTAACGGTTATTGTCATAGGAAATTGCGAGCCTGAATTGCAGCAAATTGTTATTCAGTTTCAGTTCACTTAGTGGAACCGTGCTAGTGAGAACAAAACGCTGAGCCTATTGTGCCTTCTATTTGTTGCTCAAGTATTGTTCATTTGTGTTGTGATAAGCAAATTGTTGAGCCTCTTTAGCCAACAAGGAGTTAGTGAGATTGTTGTTTTCTATTGTGTTAAGAATAAGTTTGCAAGCCTCCTTAGCTGCAATTTCTTGTTCAAGGCATGTTAGAAGTGAGCTTTATTTTAGAGATTTGAGTAATAAAATCATGAGCCACTTTTGCCTTGGTCTAAAATCTCATATTTTCGTTATCAGTGTTCTACTTTTATGATCTTTATTTCAGCTTGCAGTGAAGTGTGTAGGTGTTCATTGAAAGAGAGATTATTGAAGTATTTTTGTCAGAGAATCTACCTTGTTAATTTCTAACTTCTCTTGCTCTGCTATTACTTGAGAGGTTAGGAATGTCTTTAGTTTAAGTTAGTCGTAGTTGAACTTCTTATTTCAGAAAATCTCAGCGGCATTTGTGTTTAAAAAACCTTGTGCTCTAAGCTGATCAAAAAGATAGGCAACTTAGTTTTAGTTTACTTTCTTTCAAACACCATCAGCAAGAGGGAGCTTCCCCTCCTAATTTGAAGAGCAGTTTATCTGTGCATAGCTATCCATTTTCAAATCTGCATTCCAGAGGTGCGAATTTAAACACCAATAGTTTTCTGGCACCCACCGTGCGGCACAAGGCTTTTAAACAACAGAGAAAGCTTAGGCTTTATGTCACGGGTATAACTATCTGGCGTCCTACTATTCCAGTTCAATAACCTGATCTTACACCTCTAGTTATCTAGCTGAATTTCTAGATAATTGAAGGAGAGCAAGTAGACATTATTAGCAGCTTAAGGAGTTTCATCTTTGAAAAGAAGGAGACGCTTGCTTAGTGGAGAAACACTGCTATTATTCTAGACAAAGAGGAAGAGAAAGCCGATATTGCAACTGAGAGACCTGTCTTGCCACCACCCACGTGGGACTAGACAATCCTAGCTTACATAGTCTATACAAGGAGGAGAACAAGAACAAATCCGCTCTTCCAAGAAGTTGATCCTTTCTTTCCACATACACATCCTACAAAAATTGGAGAGTCATCCAACATAGTTCCTGAATCCAACATAGTTCCTGAGTTCAACACCGTACCTGTGTTCGAAGAAGAAGAATCCAAAACGATGGGTGATCACCACAACAATGATGACAACAACAATCACAATCGGAGAAGAGGTCCCCCACTACCTTGGGGTGATCATATTGGACCTTTGGCCCTAGGAGCAAATCATGAATTACCAAAGGGGTCAAGAAAGCACTTTCCATGATTCCAAGGTGATGGAAGTCAACATCCTGATGATCATCTTTCAGCCTTTTCGACGGCTTGCACTATTTTTCATGTAGGTCATGAAGATATTGTTGTTCGTCTCGTTGTTGAGACTCTCGCGGGAGCTACTGCTGAATGGTTCAATCACTTGGAGCCTGGTTGCATAACCAACTAGAATACTATGACTGAAAAGTTTCTTGCGAGGTTTAAACTAGCTGAAGATAGCCACCAGTTGCTCGCTTGACTTTCCAATTCAAAGAAGGAGGACAATGAACCGATGAGAGAGTTCATAGCAAGGTTTAACCGCCTGGTTACTCATCTTTCATTTACACTCAATCCATCGCCTAAGATCCTGTTAAGCAGTTTTGTCAATGCACTTCCATCAGAGATAGCCTTTATCATAAGGTCGGCTCACGAGACGGAACTGGGAGAAGCACAACAAGGTGCGATAGAAATTGAAGACAACATGATCACTTCAGGAAAGATCAGAGGAGATGCTATTAGGCCTTTGGTTCAAAGTTTTACTGATCTGTTTCTTCAAAGGGTTGCAAACGAAGTAACTATTCTCAAGAGGCAATTGCCACTTCAGCTGACACCTCTTGCTCAGGTTGCACCACCACCTGCTTTGCCCGCACCTCAGCAGCCTTATCAACCTTAACAGCCATATTAGCCAAGGAGAAATAACTTTCAGCCTTACAACAATTACAAGCCACGAGGGCCACCTCCACCAAGGCAAGTCACTGACAATACACAAAATGTTGTGTTTTGCTCTTTTCATGATTCCACTGAACATACCGGTGCATCTGCTAGTTCGGGAGTGGGAGTTGTGATAATTTCTCCTGAAGGAGAATTGTATCCTTTTGCATACCGCTTGCAATTTGAATGTACAAATAATATGGCGGAATATGAGGCACTTTTACTAGGTCTCAAAAATGCAAAAGATATGGGTATCAAATACCTTAGGGTCGAAGGTGATGCAGAGCTTGTCATAAAGCAAGTCAGAGATCAATTCAGAGTGAAAGCAGATCGTCTTCGACATTATAGAAATAGGGTGTGGAATGCAATAGATTGGTTCGAAGAATTTGATATCAAGTATATTCCACGTCTAGAAAATAGCAGAGCAGATGCCCTCGTAGTATCAACTTCACTTTTCATGCCACATTCTGACTTTCATCATAATGCATTTTCCATCGAATTAATAAATAGGCCAGCTGTACCTGACAACTGTGATAATTGGCAAGTCTTTAATGATGATGAACACATTAAGGAGTTTCTTGTTATGGGAGATAATTTCAAAGAGTTTTTCTTTGAGGGCAGTTCGTCTACTCACAGAGAAGCAATAACAGAAGTCTCTAATAGGCCAAAGCTTGTTGAAGATAAAGAAATTTCAGAAGAACTCGAGTCCAGCATAATCCAGTTAAAAGGAAATAAAATTCCCAAGGGTTTTCTTTCCTTGGAGAATATTTTTGACAGGCACGACAGATACATTCAAGATCAGAGAAACTCAAGTGATAGAAATTATGCCGAATATCAACAAGTCAATATTGGTACAATTGACAAGCCTAGGCTTGTTAATTTGGGTACATGCTGCATGGCAGAGGAGAGCGAGAAGTTCATTTCTTTGTTTCAGCAATACCAAGATGTATTCACCTGGTCATATGAAGATTTAAAAGTTTTTACACTAAGAGAATTGTCTCACACAATTCCTCTTCAACCTGAAGCAAAGCCCTTCAGGCAAAAGCAACAACACTACGATCCGTGTATTCAAGACACCATCCACGTGGAGATCCAGAAGATGGTGAATGCAAAGATCATCTTTCCAATCCATCATTCCACTTGGGTGTCAAATATAGTTCCTATGTGTAAGAAGAATAGAGAAATCATAATTTGCATTGATTTCAGGAATCTAAACCAATCATCACTCAAGGATAATTATCCTTTGCCAATCATGGAGCACACTTTACAGACGGTTACCGGTTCAGAGATGCTGTCTTTATTGGACAATTTTTCTGGTTATAATCAAATAGTGGTAGCTGAAGAAGATTAATTCAAGACGAAATTCACAACCCCATGGGGTACATTTGCCTATGAAAGAATGCCCTTCGGCCTCATCAACACCGGAGCTACATTTCAGAGGGCCATGGATTTGGCATTTGCTGATTTGAAGAATAAAGTAATAGTTGTCTATCTAGACGACCTCACTGTTTTCTCAAAGACACGACAAGATCACTTTTCCCATCTAGGGAAAGTCTTTGAGAGATGCAGATATCATAAAATATCATTAAATCCCAAAAATTCTATCTTCGCGGTGACGGAAGGCAAGTTGCTTGGCCACATTGTCTCCAAGGAGGGAACTCGAATTGACCCAAGCCGGGTCGAAGGTATTAGAAGTTTGTCTCTTCCAACAAGCAGAACAGGGGTACATTCTTTCTTTGGTAAGGTAAATTTCATACCAAGATTTGTACCAGATTTTTCTGAGTTGACTAAAGATATATCTATTATGATGAAGAAGAAGACAGTTTTCAAGTGGATAGAAGAAGGAAAGAAGGCGTTCTCAACCATAAAAGAAGCCATCAGTCGAGCTCTAGTGCTAGTCCATCCTGATTTTGAAAAGGAATTTATCCTTTATTGTTATGCATTAGAGCATACTCTATCTGCCATTCTGACACAAAAGTTAAATGAAGAAACTGAATCTCCCATAGCTTTCATGAGCTGCAATTTCAAGGACAACGAATCAAGATACTCTCAGATTGAAAAGAATGCCTATGCGGTGGTTTGAGCTATAAAGAATTTCAGATTCTATATCCTAAATTCTCACACCATTGTGTATGTCACAGATCCAACGGTAAAAAGTGTGTTAACTCAATAGGAGATGGGCTCCAAAAGAGGAAACTGGGTCGCGAAGGTGCAAGAGTATGATTTGGAGATTAAGCCAACCAAACTCATCTGCGGGAGAGGTCTTTGTCAGTTGATGGTGAAAGATGGTGATAAGAAACTTCAAGCCAAAGGTATACCTGAGATTGAACCTGAAGTTAAAGAAGACCTTCCAATGGTCTTGTTGATTGAGTCATCGAGAGAATGGTTCACTGAGATATGGTATTACCTAACATACGGTGATTGTCCAAATCACCTGAACAAGCAACAAAGGAGAATGCTTAAGCTGAAAGCAAAAAATTATGTAATCATTAGCAATGTTTTGTACAAGCGGGGCCTTGACGGAACATTCTTGTTGTGCGTTACCAAAGATCAACAACAGCGCTTGTTGGAAGCTTTCCATAATCAAGCATGTGGTGGTCACTTTTCATCAATGGTGACAGCTTTTAAAATCTTGCGGGCTCAGTTCTTTTGGCTGACTATGTTCCGCGATGCATATGAGTGGGTACATAAATGTTAGTTGTGTCAACAGTTTGTTGGCAAGGCAAAGTTAGCAGCTGCTCCTCTCAGGGGAGTTGTTATAAATGCTCCATTTCAACAATGGGGTTTAGATTTTATTGGTCCTATCAACCCACGTTCCAGCAAGGGGCATATTTATGTCCTTATAGCCATTGATTACTTCACTAAATGGGTTGAGGCCATTCCTACCAAGCGAGCTACGTTTGAGGTCGTGTGTGAGTTCTTAAAGGAAAACATTGTCACACGCTTTGAAGTGCCTCAAAAAAATTGTGACAGATAATGCAACATGTTTCTCATCTGAGGAGCTAATGGACTTTTATTTTGATCACAACATTACACCATCTCATTCATCAGATTATTACCCCCAGGGTAATGGACAAGCTGAATCATCAAACAAGAATATTGTCACAATCATCTGCAAGTTGGTTGATTCTGGTCAGTGAACTTGGCACAAGAAACTTTATGATGCTCTCTGGGCTGACAGAATTACTCCAAAGAGAGCCATTGGTACCTCACCTTTTATACTCTTATATGGTACAAAAGCAATGATACCCATCACATTGGAGTTGTCCACCTTGCAGCTGGCGACCGTAGTAGAAGATGGAGAGTTCACAGATCCTATCCAGAAGTGTATCATGTACCTGACTAAGCTTCAAGAAGAAAGGGAAGAGGTAGTAGACAGAATCACTCAGCACCAGGAGCGGGTGAAGAATATTTTTGACAAGAAATCTCACTAACGAGATTTCGAGGTTGGAGATCAAGTCCTCTTATGGGATAAGAGACATGAGCCCAAGGGAATGCAGGGGAAATTTGATTCCTTGTGGCTGGGACCTTTCAAGATTCACGAGCCTGCCGAAGAGAACACCTATATTCTCTCGCGCTTGGATGGAAGTCTCCTCCCTCTACCACACAGCGGGCAGTACCTAAAGCACTTCGTCCCTTTGGGGGTGGAGTAAGTTCTCAAAACCAATCCTTGTAAATATTTTTCATTGTTTTTCGTAATTTGTTTCCCCTTTCTGTGATGTTTTCGCTATGTTGTGTTTCCCTTTCCCATAACAGTCCTGTCGTGTTTTAGGTGATTACGAGTCTTGTTTTAGGTGATAAATAGGGAAGTCCAACTATTAGGTGATTCCTAGGAAGTCCGGTTATAGGTGATTAAGGAACGTCTTGCAAAATAGGTGATTAAGAAATGATGCTGACTTCGATACCCAATGGACAAGGCACTGGTCTAAGCTTAAAATTGCAAAGATTCTATGGTTCTCCTATGCTGAAAGTATCTGCCATGGTCCCCAAACAGAGCCAATGTTGTACCCCAAAATTAATTTTTTTGTTACACTTAGACATTTTGAAGAAATGAGTAAAAGTCTTGTCAAATCAGTCAAAAAGGTCAAAATTTGGGTGTGCATGTCTTGCATGAGGGGTTAAAATGCAAAACTTTCAATTTCTGACGATCTGGGTCTACTAAGAGCAGCTTAACCTACAAAACCCAAATCTCAGTTTTTCATCCCTAAATTTTAGGAAAACTGCTATTTTTAGAAATTTTCTAAAATTAGTAACGTTTTCTAGGTTTTTCTGGGTTTCTTTTGAAACGGATCCTAGCAAAATTTTCTAAAAATAGAAAGTTGGTTCAACAGGGTCCGAACTGATTTTGATTTGCTCAAAATGTGTCTGTATCAGGCTGGTGCAGTTAGAATCTTAAAATAATCAGTTTCGCCCTACTAGGTCTATTCTGCTTTTTCAAAAGTATATTTGGAGCTCCGAGGTCATCAATGGAGGTCATCCGATTGCCAGGCGTCAATTTCAGCACTTAAACTTTCCAGTAGAAGGTGAAATGATGAACATGCACGGAGAACGAGAAAGAAAGTTGAAGTCATGAAAATTTTCTAACACTGTTGAGTTTGGGCGTCCCTGTTAAAGAAAGGCGCCCACCTTTTTAGGGCATCAGATGAGTGAATTAGGGTTAGGACCTCCAATGGAAGTTGCTCAGTATTCAGTTAGCTTCGTGTTGGATAGCCCCGTCAGAGCATCCGACAATCCAGTCTCTAGCAAATTCGAGTCAAAGTGGAAGGTATAGAATGAAGATCTGAAACTCGAAGAAGGAGATTAAATTGAAAATTTTTCTAAGTCTGGAGAAACTGGGCGCCCTAGGAGAAGAAAGGCGCCCAACTTTTCGAGGGTTCAAATAGATGAACTTGCAGTCAAGGTTATAACGAGATGTCTTCAGAATGCAACAGACTTTCCAGTGAGCTATCCAACATGATAAACGAAGCTCACAGCCATCAAATTCAAAGGGCTAAATAGAGGGTTCGATGAGAGTTGAAAGGAGAAATCTGAAAGCAAAGGTGAAAAATGCAAAAAATAAACTAACTCGGGTAAAACTAGGCGCCCCAGCTTGCCAGGGGTGCCCAAGCTTTTGAGGACCTAAAAGCTACTTTTTGACAAAAGTGTTTCTAGAAGACCCCTCCTAAAATCCTCTCAGCTTCGCAACGAGTCCAAACTTTCATCAATCCGATGCTCAAAGCTCAAAATTCAACAAGATCGCCCATAGAAGTGAAATACATGAATAAATTGAAATTTTTTTAAGTCTGGTAGAAGTGGGCACCCTAGTTGAAGAAGGGCGCCCAAACTTTAAGGCCTTCAAATGATGGAATTTGCAGAAGTAGCATCCAAAGAGTGTCTCATCAAAATTAGTCTGGCTATCCAACGAAATATTCAGACAGTCAGTCGGATCAGCATTGCTCCCGGAATCGAGGATTCATCAGAAAATCAAAGGGAGAAGGAAGAACTCGGAAATCAGAAAAATGACTAACACTGAAGAAGTTGAGCGCCCCTAGAAGGAAAAGCCTCCCATGAATTCGAAGGTCAAAATCAAGTTTTTAGCATGAGGTGCCTCCAGAACATCCTTCTCAGTTTTAGTCAGGCTCTGCCATGAACCACTTAGCTCGCCTATCGGGTTAATCTGTCAATGAGAAATCAGAGGTGAAGTCGCCTGTCAAAATGGAGAAAAGTTGAAAATATCTAAATTTTGACTAACACTGGTGGAAATAGGCGCCCCTCTTGGAGAAAGGCGCCCAAAGTTTCATGCCTTAGAGGATTTTTAGAATTTTCAAAATTTCAAAATTTGCAAGAGGAGAAGGATGGCATCCAAGTTCAAAGAGATTGAGATTTAGGGCTTTGAAAATAAAAGCAAAAAGAAAGCAAAACCGAAATCAAACCCTAAGTCTATTTAACATCATTCTTTCATGTATTCTTCATTATTTTTGCAAGTAGCATCCAGAGGAGAAAGTTGGAGTAGCAAGTTTGAAGATTTTTGGTGATTCAAGAATTCATCCTTGTTGGTTTTACATCAAAATTTTCAGACCAGCAAGCATAAACCCTTGCTTTTCAAGCTTTTTGTTCCAGAAAATCAAAATTTTCAAGCTGAAGGCCAAGGCTTTCAATTTTTCAGTCATCTGGGTCTTTTTGCCTCAATCTTCTGAAGAATTTTTAAAGAACTTCATCAAGTTGCAGCAAGTGCTTTTATTTTGCATGTCAGTAAAAACCTCAGTGCATTCAAATTTCAACCATCTGGATCCTTTCCAATCAGTCTTCTGAAGAAAACCCATATCACAGTTTTTTCAAGAAAGTTCAAAAACCTAGGGTTGGCTGCTTTTTCGATCAAACATTAGAATTTTGCAAATTTCAACCATCTGGGTCCATTTCTAATCATATTCTGAACAAAACCCAGATGCCAGTTTTTTTCAGAAAAAATTTAAGAAATTAGGGTTTGCTATTTTTCAGGCTAAATTGAAAATTTTCAAAAACAGACGATCTGGGTTGTCTTGCATCAATATTCTGAACAAAACCATATCTCAGAAAAAATTCTCAAAAAATTTGTCTATTGGAGTACAAAAATCAGCTTTCTAAAAATAGAAATTGTTCAAGACTTGTCTAAACCAAGGCGAGTTTACAGTCATTCTTCGAGTTTTCTTGAACGGAGTACACTCCTAATGTTTTCAAGTCTGAATCAGCTCTCTTTCACAATTATATCAAAATAGTTGAGACAGACTTGCATCATGTCAAGTCGGTGTTCGATCTACATGCCTTGGAGAGAGCAAGCAACACTTCAATCAAGAACCTAGGACATTCTGGACTCCTCGCAGCAGCGTCTATTCCTATATCAGTTCAGAGCCTTGAGTTCGTAATCGCTTGCATTAAGCATTACAACCTAGCTACTAGGGAGATCCAGTCAGCAAATGGTAGACTGATTTGCAATCTAAAGCCTGACATGGTCGAAAGGTGTTTTTCCATTCCCCCATGGCCTAAAAGTGTAACTCTTTCAAGGGATGAATGCGAAATGATGTGGAATATGCATAAGGACAAATACAACAAGAAGATTGTATTGAAGTGAATGAAAGGAAAACATAAGAGTGTTGTTCACAGTTGTAGTCCAGTTGGTGGAAGGATAGGCCATATTTCAGTGATGTCAGCAAAGTTCGATAAAGCGGCCAATGAAGTTGAATATTTCTTGAGATCCATTGCAGATGCTAAAGATATTCTTGAAAACCGGTGTTTTGTTGTTGATGGCATAGATGCACCGAACCAGGACACAATCTCTAACTTCCTAGTGGATGTGATTGAGCTTTAAAGCAGCTTTCTTCTAGAAGCTTTCTTTCCCACTTTCTTTCTATTCTTGGAATAATACTTATCCATTCTTTGAGGATAGAAAGAAGATAAGATGTAATAGTTGGCGTTTCCCACTTTTTCTGCTTTCTAGGGTTTTATCTTTCTAGATTTAGTAATAAAGCTTGCTTGCTGAGCAAGCCCTGGATTGTGAAAGCAAGGAGATTTTAGGGTTCCCTACTCCTCTGCTTCTCTATAAATAAGAGCCTTTGCTCATTTAGTTTCTTTAATGGTTATTGTCATAGCAAATTGCGAGCCTGAATTGCAGCAAATTGTTATTCAGTTTCAGTTCACTTAGTGGAACCGTGCTAGTGAGAACAAAATGCTGAGCCTATTGTGCCTTCTATTTGTTTCTCAAGTATTGTTCATTTGTGTTGTGATAAGCAAATTGTTGAGCCTCTTTAGCCAACAAGGAGTTAGTGAGATTGTTGTTTTCTATTGTGTTAAGAATAAGTTTGCAAGCCTCCTTAGCTGCAATTTCTTGTTCAAGGCATGTTAGAAGTGAGCTTTGTTTCAGAGATTTGAGTAATAAAATCATGAGCCTCTTTTGCCTTGGTCTAAAATCTCAGATTTCCGTTATCAGTGTTCTACTTTTAAGATCTTTATTTCAGCTTGCAGTGAAGTGTGTAGGTGTTCATTGAAAGAGAGATTATTGAAGTATTTTTGTCAGAGAATCTACCTTTTTAATTTCTGACTTCTCTTGCTCTGCTATTACTTGAGAGGTTAGGAACGTCTTTAGTTTAAGTTAGTCATAGTTGAACTTCTTATTTCAGAAAATCTCAGCTATGGCATTTGTGTTTAAAAAACCTTGTGCTCTAAGCTGATCAAAAAGATAGGCAACTTAGTTTTAGTTTACTTTCTTTCAAACACCATCAGCAAGAGGGAGCTTCCCCTCCTAATTTGAAGAGTAGTTTATCTTTGCATAGCTATCCATTTTCAAATCTGCATTCCAAAGGTGCGAATTTAAACGCCAACAAATACCTTTCTTATGGAATTTGAGCACCTTAAGACTGGGCAATTTAGCCAAAAGTTGTCCATTGTTAGCAAACAAAGGTGACCACCAGACATTTTGTTGATTGAATGAATGCCCATCATGGAAACTAGAGCCATCCTAGCAGAGTCAGGGCTTAACTACCTCCTACGCTCTCCAAATGCTCTTGGCCACAAAAGTTCCCATAATTTGAACTGGTTCCTTCATGACCAGAAGGGTTTGAAAATAAATCCCCTTCCAGGAAGGTCTGTGAATAGGAAATCCTAACTAAATACAATGTTGAAGGAGAATTTTCCAAGCCTCATCTCCAGTAAGGGTATGAATTATCCATTTTACACACAAGGCAGTCCCTTGTCGTTGAGTGGAGAGCAGCCCAAGTCCTCTAGAATCTTTGGGAAGGCAACAAAAAACCCAAGCAACACGATGAAACCCTCTATGGGTCTCGGCAGAAGCCCAAAGAAAGTCTCAGAGCAACTTTTTGAACTTGTTGTAAGTCACTTTTGAAGGGGCCCAAAAAGAAGAATAATAAACATGGGTAGCTACAAGAATTTTGGAGCACACCTAGAATTTCCCTACCAGAGAGAGGGGCTTAGTAATCCAGTATGAGAGATTTTGTTCAACTCTGGAAAGAACAACTTGCCACAACTCAGCTAGAGAGGCTTGGAAAGAAAAGGGAATGCCCAGGAACTGAAAGATTTCTCCTGGCCCAATTCACTTCCAACCGTACTACTGAAGCTAACGGGGAGTGGACAATATAGACTTTCGGTGACAAAGTTTTGTGCCACTGAATGGTAGAACCAGATGCAAGGTAGAATGTATTAAGACATTCCAAGGCTGTCTTGATATTTTCTTCTTCCTCCAGGAGAGTGAGGAAAGAGTCATTGAAAAAATGGCCATTAACTAGCTGGGCCTAAGAGATGGGCAGCGAAATTCCTTTGACATGTTGCTGAGAAACCACATTGGCCAAGAGGTAGCCAAATCCTTTAGTGACAAGCACATAAAGAGAGGGATCAAGTGAGCATCCTTTCCGAATGAAACTAAAAATCCCAAAGGAAAGAGATTTGCGGTTGTTAATGGTGATACAAGTAGAGGCATCTGCAAAGAGCATTTGAACAACCTAAATAAAATTAGGCCCAGGCTTGCAACATAGATAGAATAAAAGGCCATTCAATGCAGTCACAGTCCTTGGAAAAATAAAATTTAAGGAAAAGAGCTCTTTGGTTTGAGCACCTGGCCCACTCCATGCCTTCCCAAACAACAATAATGTTTTCCACAATAAACCTGGATTTGATAAAACTAGTCTACTCTGGGTGCACAATCTGAGGTAAAAGATGGTGGATCTTCAGAGCCAAATCTTTGGCAATGTTTTGTAGGAGAAATTGAGAAGTGTGATAGGCCTCCAACTACAAATATCCTTAGGATATCTACAATTAGGTATTAAATTAATATTTCCTGTGTTTATTAAGTTACCTAGAGATTTAGCATGAAAGGATTCTAAATAAACATTGTACAAGTCATGCCCAACACAATCCTAGAGGGCCTTGTAAAATTCACAAGGGAAGCCATCAATCCCTAGGGCTTTGTGATCAGCCATGGAATGAACAACTTCCTTGAGGTCTTCAATTGTTAACAATTGATCACAAAAATTTCCCTAGGCTGAGGAAAGCCTATTTGGTAGAACAACAAGGCAATCCTGGAGGGCTTGCTGTTGCACAAGCATGAATTCCTGTGCAGTGAATACTTTCTTGTAATGTCAGACAAAGGCTTGGATAATTTCATGAAGCTTAGAGAGCACTTGAATTCCATCTTTAATTTTTTTAATACCTGGAGATGAGTGTCGGGCATGCAGGGCCAGAAAAAACTCCTTAGAGGCACGATCACCAATTTTTAACCAGTGTAACTTGGCTTTGATTTGAGCACCTCTAGCAGCATAATTATCTGCAACTTGATTTTTGTGCCTTAATTCTGCCACCATGACTTGTAATGATGGGGAAAAAGGGTTTTTCACCAATGCCTTGGTCGCTGAGCGCAAGTCAGTAGTGGTAGCCTCATAAGAACGTCGACAAAAGATGGCCAGCTGGCACCCATAAATACACAAAAATCTAGCTGTGTGAGTGATAGCATCATTTCACCAAGTAATCCAACCTATATGATGAGTTGGCCTGCACTCCAAATTCCAGACCCTTTGAATGTGGGCCAATGTGGGCTGATGATAAAGCAAGGACGTGTTAAAAAAAATGATTTTTACACATGCGAGGCTATCTTGTCTCCCATTCAATGTGAAAAAAAATGGGGAAATGATAGGACAAGGTCACATTCATTAACAACTTAACTGGAAGAGAAGAACTGTCAAAAGAGAAAAAATATTGAGTCGAGATCATGGCACAATCAAGGCACTTAAATATCCTGTCAGAGCCAGCCCTGTAATTACACCAAGTATTCCAGAGAGAATGAGAATGGCATGCAAAACCATGCCTCCCTTTTTCCAACTACCCATCTGAATGGCAAGGTGTCATCTTTGTCATAGGCCATCTCAACCATATTTAAATCCCCACACAATAACCAAGTACAAACTAGCAATGAATCAACAATCCAACGCCAAAGCAAGGAGCGTTCCACAACATCATTAGAAGCATAAACATTAATAATCTCAAAAGAATAATTATCAATGTTGAGAAGGTTCTAGACGAGCCGATGAGTGGAGTCAGACCCATGGTCAACCACACAAGTGTGCCACTGTGGGGATAAAATGGTGACAGTGCCGCCATGCCTAGCTTCATGATCAATGAAAAATATTTTACTAGCTGGCCAAATAAAGTGACAAGTTGAAACAAGCAAAAAACCAAAGATTTTAATGTCTTGGAGACAAAGCACTTCAATACTAGAATATTTACTCAGAGTATCCCTAATAGAATACTTTTTGGAGAGGTTTGTTAGACCTCAAACATTCCATGAGAGGAAATTCATGAGTGAAACTCCTCCATATCAAGTTGGAGTCTGACTCCTCTTCATTCAAAGAAGAGAAGCAATTTTGAAGAAACTATGGCGGAACTAACCCAATTTGAATAGGAGAAGAAAATATCCACTTTTCTTGCACATATTCACCTTCTTCCAAAGGTGGAGAAGGACTGGGTGACCGCCTTTGAGCTCACATCACAGGAGGAGAAACATTCGATTGTGCTATCATAATGGCAACAGGCTGAGACGTTGTCTTTGGCCTAGGTTGTAACAGGACATTATCAACCCCGAATGGAACTTCCTTCCCCTTCATAGAAGGGTTTGAAACACTCTTTGTTGGTTCATAGGCCTTGGAAGCTGACCCAAAACCACTAAACTTATTTTTTTGGTTTGTAACCATGGTCCTCTTTTCATCAAGTTTGGCAATAGAAGTATCCGCCTAACAAGGCTTTTTAGTATCTTGTGGTGGAGAAGGTGTATGAGGCACTGCCAAAGGGCAGTCCTTGATCTTGTGGTCTAGGGATTGACACCTATAACACGTGTTGGGAAGATTAAAATATGTGACCTTTTGGGTATTCCAAAGTGCTCCAATTTGAATGTCAATGGAGTCTTTCAAATCTTTGGAAAGTTCCACTTCAACACAGACTCGTTTCTAGGGTCGAGATTGAAAAAACCTATCTGGCTCAATGCAAATGACTCTCCCCAGAGAGGATGCAATATGATTTAGAAAAGGCACACACAACAAAGGTAAACTAGGAAACTCAATCTAGACTGAGACCCACAACTTGGTGTCATCCGAGATAGTGAATTCCTGAGTCCATGCGTGGAAAACCAACAAAGAAGACCTAACATACCAAGGACCATGGGCTAGGATATCCTGGACATGATTGACCTCCACAAAGTGAAACAAAAAAAAACCTTGGTTAAATTTTGGACCATATCAAGGCAGACCCCTTGAGGGACCTAGGCCTTGTTGACCCATTCTTTAAGCACACTTTTAGGGGGATTCCTCCCAACAAAATATCCAACAAGCGTATGTTGCTCAATCCATTGACAAGAAGAATCAAAGTCTAGTAAAGGAAAAACCACATTAGCTGGGGAGTTAGAATACATACCTCATGAAAGAATTTTAGAAAAAAAATTTGGTGTTGTTTGTTCAGAGGAGGAGCCATTGAGCAAAGCTGTTGAACCGCTAACACTAGCATGAAATGCTTGGTTAGAGTTGGTTGAAGGCATATTAAAACACAAAAGCTGCAATAAATGCGGTTGTACACACAAGAAAAGAGGAATTTCCTACGTAGTAAGTGTAGTATGACGCAAGAAGGTCCAAGAGTGACCAAAGACACCACAAAACCCTAATAGAGCTCATACACCTTCTTTAGCTAGATTTTTGCTTTCTGCCAAATTTTTTAAACTTATGAAACTAGAAAAATAATATTGGCTTAGAAAAAGGGGGAAATGCTTGGTTTGTATCTAAAGAATAACTTGAGGTACTTGCACTTATTTTTTTAGAGTTTCAAGATAATAAAATGGAGAGAGAAAAACTAGTAAATAATTTATTTATCTTAGGAGGAGCAACATAAGTAGTTAAGGTGATATATTTGAATACAACAATGGAGCGGAAGGGTGGGAGTAGGAGCGGCGTTCATAGTTTGATTTCTTTAGAGGTGGGAGAGGGAAATTCTAAATCAGAGGATGGCGATGGCGACAGGGTTGGAGAGGGTGTTCTTGGAGGGTTGTCGCTAGTTGGGGGGCTCTCCTCTTCTTCCTGGGTCGAGCTGCTACCTTCTGTGTGTGGGATCTTGGCTTTATCTACCATCGATGGCTCTTGGTGTGGTCCTTGAATCTTTGTGGTTATGGACACTGGTGTTTTCTTTGAGGCATGGTCTTTGGTTCCTTCGGCTATGGCTTCTTCTAAGCACTCGAAGCTGCCTAGTGTGTGGTTTCTAATTGTTGGGCCTGTTCTTTCTGCTTCCTCCTATGATGGGGAGGTGTTTCTAGATTTTTCTTGTGCTGGGTGCTTGATCACTTGCTATGGCTTGTGGGGTTTGAGTGCTTTTGGATCCTCCTTTGTGTTGGTCCAGTCTTGGCTAGATTTCTTTCTTCTTCCTATGGTGGCTTCTAGTTATGGGTTTTATGTTATGTTTATATCCTGTTGGGAGTGTTGTCTTTGCTTGGGGGTTGGGAATTTTCCCTCTGTTGCTTTATTTTTCTTTTTCTATAGGTTGTCCTTTGTGGACAGGTGTGGCTTTCACTTGTCTGGGTTGCTTCTAATGACTATCAAGATAACCTAGTTGTTTTTGTTATTCTCTTGTCTTGGCAAGAACCCCTCCTAGCTTGTTAAAGGGGCTTTTCTCTATTTGGTGTTGTGCCCCTGTTGGGTTATTCTACTATTCTTGTTTTTACAAGGGTTTGAATGGCTTGTCCTGGCCTTTTGTGGGCCTTTTTCTATTTCTCCTTTTATTTTGTTGGATGTTGTGTTTAAGTTGTTTATGTGGTTTCAGGTTGCGTCTCTCTTGCTTCCATCTCTTCTAATGCCTAAGGTTGCTATGAGTGCTCATTCTACTGGAGTGGATTATTTTTGTTGGGTTCTTCTGATGGAGTCTTCTTTAGAGGTGAAGATTTCTTTTATGGAGGTAGATCCATCTCCTATTGAGGTGGAGGTGATTATTGTTGGCCTAGTGAAAATTTCTCTTCCCTCTTGCTTGTTCCTGTTGAGGTGGTGCTGGTATGAGCAGGGTTGGGGTTGCTTTGGTGGTTCGAGTTCTTGTATCTTCCTATCTAATAGAAGGGGGGCCTATCCTATGGAGGTGGAGTGTGGGATGGTTGTTCGGTTTGGATGGAGCTGCAAGTTAGATGCTACTTTTTAGTTAGTTGTGTTGTTGGGTTTAAGGTCCATGCCAAAACCTAATTGTAAATGGTTCATGGTCCCTCGAAAAACATGGTTGTAAATGGTTTAAGGTCCCTTCAAAACCTTTGGGTTCCAGGTCCCTATAAAAATCTGGTTAAGTTTTGTGTTTAAGGTCCCTACCAAGACCTTGTTGTATTGGGTTTAAGGTCTGTTCAAAACCTTTGTGCAGCTGGTGTAGTCTTGATTTGTTCTCATTGGTGCTGCTACTGATGGGTTGTTGATTGTTTGAGATCATCTTCTTGTAGCTTTTTTGGGTTTGGGTTAAAGTTCCCTTCAAATCCTGCTTTTAATGGGTTCCAGGGCCCCATCAAAACCTGGTTTGGGTTTTAGGTCCCAATAAAACCTGTTTATTGCTAATAAAAAACATAAGCAGTTAATGTAGTAGCTATTCTAGAAAAATGTATTATTAAATACAATTTTCTCATTTTTTTTTTTTTTTATAATTGAATGATGAATAAGAGCACTTGAGTACACTAGTAGCATCTTGTGAGTTAGGTGTTTCAAACTAGCTATTTTAACATTGATATTTAAGCAAGGCTATACAAAAAGGTATAAATGGTGGGTATTTCATTAAAAATATATTATAGCAGATTAAGTTCTAAAAATTCCAATAAAAACCCTTTGCATTTAATAATTTGGAAGTGAATAAAGAATCTGATAAAATCAAGACTAGCAATACAATATCAAATTAGTGAATTCCGCATTCATGCCTTCTTTATAGTGCACCAAGTTAATAAAGGTGATTTGGGGACCTATCACTACTGTATTTGACTACAAATTTTTACAAATGTTTGGTGACATATCGAAAAAATATTGTCGAATTACCAAACAAACACTGTTTTAAATTTCATTGTTGGAATTCCGTCACTTTAACGACTAATGTTTATTCATCGAAACCATGACCTAGCATCGTCAATCAGCGCCATAGAAAATGTTGGTGGTTTCCATCACAAAATCGACGTAACTTCGTCCATCTATCGACAACAAAAAAATAAAACATTGCAGAGAGCCCATTTGAAAGCGTCAAAAACACACCAAACATTCATCGGTTTTTCAATGAGGTGGAGTTTCCATTACGATGAAAACTTCATCGTGGGTACAACAACCTTGTCGAAATTGTGACGAAACCTTACAGTTTTTTAAAAAAAAATATTCATTCAATTAATGGTCTAGATCACTTTTACATCAATATTAATGCATCCCTTATAATGCACTATAACCCCACTCAATTAATGTTCTAGATCAATTTTACATTAATATTAATGGTCATGGGAGATCTTCTCTTCAGCCCAAAATTACTTGAACATATTTGACTTCAAAAGCCAACCAAGACATTTCGTGTAAACTTATGTTTTTGTACTTGAATATCTACCCTTTGATTCACCTTGAAGATCAACAACTTGAGCAAATCAATAGACTACTAAAGTGTTGAATGGTATGATTTATCAAAGTACCTACATCCACCAAAGTTCATTAGATCACACCACATGGTTTCACCAAAACCATTTGATAAAACTGCTTGATATCTATAGGCTTTACTTAGACATCAATCAATATTGAAAGTGTAGATCAAATTTCCCCAAATATTAGTGATTATGACCAATTGGTGGATGGCTAAAGTGTTGAGTGGTTTTATTCATCAAAGTGCAAACATTGTCGAAATCCACTAGTTCATGCCACATGGACATATCATATATGCACCTAGCCTCCTACTTTCCATCAATGGCCACAATTTTCTCCTCTCAAGATTAACACCTTCAATAGATGGTTGAGGAGATTGGTAGCTTGATCTACTAATATGCTACAATACACTAGATTGTGCCAAGTAGCCACAATGTCCATTGCCAAACAGGGACCTTATCACATACTTGTTGCACCTCTATCCCAATAAGGATCATACAACTCAACATCCCTTTGAAAAAGGCTCCATGTTGGAGATGCCCATGCTAACAATAGAGACCTTTTTGGTAGATCAATATATGGAAGGCCACAGTATGATTCCAATGGAGAAGGAATAATATTAACATGTCATAGTGAGCTGCAATATTATCTGTCCCTTATGAATCAACAATTACCAATTGAGAGCCAGTTTATCTCAAAATTAGCAAATCATTTAAATTGAGAAATTGTCCTAGGTACAATTCAAAATGTAAGGTAGGAATGCACATGGTTGGGATACACTTATCTTTACATTCACATGCTATGAAACCCAGTTTTATATGGTCTATCTGTTGATGCTTTATAGAAATACATTACCTTAGAAGAGAGAAGGGAAGACTTGGTAAGCATAGCTATGATTTTCAATTTAGTACATAGTAATTTTACTATAGTATTATTAGACAAGTATGACCCTTGAATTTTACTTTAATGGTACTTGTTAGTGCTTCTGATAATTGAACTATTTACATTAACAAATACATTCAGTTGCAACTATCTTGGACAAAAGTAATTTGGTGAAATATGATTGGAAAAGTGGATATTTCTAGGTTAATGATCTAGGACAGATAGCTAGTTATTACTATATCACTCATGGGACAATGGCTACTTATAATGAGCACTTGAAGCCAACAATGGGTGATATTGAGCTATGCCAATTTTTTTCATTAAGTGAAGAGTTTAAATATGCGACAATAAGAGAAGAAGAGAATATGGAACAACAGTATTCATATTTTTTTGGTGTTTTAATTTCTAACTCTTTATCATGGGGGAACAAGATAGGAGAGAAAGGAAAATCTATTCATAATATTACATTATTGAAACCATAAATCTATTTTTTATATTATTATATTACATTATTTATCCTTTCATTCATCTGAGCGGGCTCCTATCAATGATGTGAGAATGCAAATTGATTAATTATTTCAATATTCACAGGAAGGTGTTGTATTGTTGTATTATTGAAACTAGTGCATTGTTATTTATTGTTACACGTACAAGTCATGTATTTTTATTCTTCCAAAACTTCTCAGACATCCAATCAACTACTTATATACATGCAACCCCTTTCTTGGTCCTTCCTAGATATATCCAAGATCATAAGGCTTGGATACAACAATATATGTAGTACATACTCATGTATTGAATAGAGTTCTCTTCCTAGTCTGTATGTTTAAGAATTTTAGGAATAATGAATAAATATAACATAGTATAAAGAATCATTGTTAATGATGGTTGTTTTAACTTACACGCCCCTTTTCACCCTCTATTCATTGTAAACTATTCATAACTTGAACATATTAAAAAAACTATAGCCCACATTGACATTGTATGCCACATTAATCCAACCATATGACAAAATATAAGCGATCTAGCCTCTTCAATGAATGTAAGTAGAGAAATTTTTGCATACCTACAGATGGTACAAAATTTCATGGTTAAGTGGAAGCCTCCCATCAACAACAAGATCTAAATATTTGTGTATCTCTCTCAATCGAGCATCTAAACCCTTCAGAGCTGTCAATTTTTCCACTAACCTGTTATGCACAAAATCAAATTTTAGAGTTATGTCACCACTAAAAAACAAAATAAATAGAGCTTTGAAACCAAATTCATACACAACACAATGTGGTATTCATACAAATCCATACAAACAAACTAAACTCAGAACATTGGAATGGAAACAACTTCAAATTATGATGTAGAGCATGGATTCACTTTACTCAACTGGAGGCACATTTCACAATAATGGGTTCATCTAAAACATCTGTACAAGGTTTAAATAGTAAAGAGATTGATGAAAGATAGAGGAATTAAAAATATACTTGGATGTAGTTGGATTGAAGGTCGTAAACTGGTACATGTTTTTTGTGTAGGAGACATCACATCCAAAAAAATGGCAGAGCTATGCAAAGTAGGAGAAATTTGCTTGGAAAATGAACGCATTAGGGTATAAAGAATCATTTTTCTAGAACCATAGTGAAAAGTTAGCACTTTCTTTCATCTTTGCATAATGGTTTGATGCTTCAAACGATGCATTTCTTATATTGAAAAGTGCATTTCTTATATTGAAAAGTGCATTACCTTATTGAGCTTCTATTTATTTCAAGAATAGTTTAATATTCTCCAAGGCCAACCACGTGATGGTGGAAGCTCATTTGGCCCCTCCTCCCCCCTCACATCACTCTCAATTCCCCATACCCAATCATATAACATTAATCATTCATTCATCCATTAATAACATATAACATTCATTCATTAACATATTCACATTCATTCATTAACATATAAGATTTGAATTCTTTCAGTTTTTACATATTATCAAAAATATGGTTGTCAAAAATATCAGTTTTTAACATTCATTAACATATTATCAAAAATATGGTTGTCATAATATGATTACAATCACTTTTTTTTCTTTTTTCTTTTTTGTAGCTAAAAAAGACGAAGTGGAGTATCATTTTCTAAATCATATGTCCCCCCTTTAGTTGTTTTTCCCTCGCTTCATGATGTTAATGTATGCCTAGTCATGTAATCACGACGTGGAGGCCGCTTCAAGGGGGGGTCTGTTGCAATAACAAAGAAATGTTAAATTGATATGTTTTATTATTATTGTTACAAGTATTTCATTAATTAAAAGAACATTAGAGTGGTGCTCTTTACCTGATGGGGCCACATCATGTTCCTAATCTTGTCTTATAGCCTCATGCTCAACATGTTGAACACCCTCTAAATCCTGATCTGGAGTTGAAACATGAAAGGTTACATTAATTAATACACCAATTGTAATTAAATATGTTTAAAAGAACATTAGAGTGGTTTTCTTTACCGTGATGGGGCCACATCATATTCCTGATCTTGTCTAACCTAATCATGCTCAACATGTTGATCACACTCTACATGCTCTAAAGTTGAAACACAAAAGGTTACATTAATTAATACACCAATTGCAATTAAAGATGTTTAATTGTATTAATCCATACTGTGTTTTGTATAGCACGTGAATACATCTAGTAATGGGATGCACACCATGACCTTCATCTATAGGTTGTGCTCCACCCTCACCAAGTTGTATTCCAATGTCATGTGCAATATTATCATTGCTTGCTTGTTTAAAACAAATAGGCACATAATTACTTTATGGTGGAAATTAATATTGAATAGATTGCACAAGTATTCAATTTTAAATAAACTTCATTGAGTTTATTTACCTATGTGTCAGATGCAGTGGAAGCTTGTGTTTTCCTATTCAAAAGGCTTAGGCATTCAGCCACAACTCCATAGCCCTGCTGGAAGGAAATCTTTAGGTCCTCTTCTATGGGCACTCTGTTGAATTCAGAGCCCTACATTTTTGCATAAGATCATGAATTTTCCTTCTATGGTGTGATAAAACCAAAATTGTTTGCAATTTATTATTTGGATGCAATATTTCATTTATTAATACTTACAATTCATGCGGCTAATTTCATATAACCACTAGATCCAAGTTTGTGTTGCCTGTGTTTTTCTAGTCTTCTTTGTTGCCTTCAATGTTTCGGGAAGCCTATGAAAAATTTGAAATACGTTAGATTATGTAAAAAAAAAGAGTAATCAATATATAATTACATTTTTGATAGTATCACATACCTTCCTTGGACCGGTGGTGTCTTTCCTTTTTTCTTTTCAGCCTTCTCCTTTCCATCTGACACCAGGTCCTTTCACTCACTCTCCGAAATCATGGGGGGATGCTCATACTTTTTGTTCTTCTTAAATGTGACCTATACTGGTCCCTCACATACTTTAGATAGGTACCAACTTTCTTAAGGACCTTGGTTCAGTTGAATGTTTTATCATCGAACAACATAACTAAATGGTTAATGAGCTCATATTTTAAATCTTGATTTTGGGCATTCCACCATGTACATATGGTGGGCCCAAAGATCTCCAATGTAATATCATTTAGATGTTAATAAAAAATGTCATTTCCTACAAAATGGTCATGGGATCATTAGTCTAAAAAGTGTGATCAATAAGTAAATTTCAATTGGACTAGATATAATAATAATTAAAACATTTTAAAGTACCTGGGACCTTCTCTATCTTTATGGGAATTAAATCCTCGGTCACCACAAATGTGACTAGAAATGTTATCATACTAGTAATATGGGAAGATCCAAGAAATGCTACTAAAACATCACCAGTACTAGTGGCCTTTGCATCCCCAGGTACATGTCTTGACGCATAATCTGGCATGTGTTCGCTGCCAGAGGGTGCACTACACGATGTCTACATGCTATGTGTTGCTGACATTTCAGTCGACAATATAGGCATGGATGGTGGGGTAGGATGATGTGATGTATATGTAGGAAGATCAGGATTGACACTTGTACCAACCCTTGCTCCTCAGGCAACACCTATAGTACCCTGATAATGGCCAACAACATTATGAGGACGCAAAAAATCCTGTAAAAACAACACATATTTTAGTTCATGACATAAAAGAGTACAAAATATAAAACCATGAATGAACTTATGTTATAATTAAAGATCTCATGATAACTTACTTGCAAGTTTCGTGCTCTCTCAGTCAATATTTTAACCCTTTCTCTTATCTCATCTATTTGAGGCACTATGAATAACAAATGAAGGATTTCTTTAGTGCATTTTTTTTGGGTCTTCCTTATCATATCCAGATGGTTTGCGGAATATGTGATGTCATCATCACATAATAGTGACTGCACCTCCCTATGGATGCTCTCTCTACTACTGGTGCCTTTCCATGATTAGCAGATTGCGACAAGAATATTAAAAACATTATCAAAATTACCCAATAAACTTATGAAAAAAACACAATAATAAAAAATTTTGCTCGTATCTAATTTGTACAATTATAATGAGGTAAACCTATTGGGTAGAAGCACCTAAAGATGCATCGTGATCTGTGCTCTAGGCTAGAGCCTTCCCCGTATGATCAATGTCCTGCTATGACAAAAATTAAATATAAAAAAATATTACCAAAATGAAACCAATAGACTTACAAAAATAAAATGTAATAATAAAATGGTATATTGGAGTCATTAATTGGAGGTTGGGTAAAATGGTATATAGTATGTACCACCCCCATAGTAACTATGTTTGTATCTATGAAATTCAAATTGTAATCGATTAGCAACTATTCCCCTGCAGTTATTGATTTTATCGCACATATGAATACATGGTTTCCCTCGCGTGCCTTGAATATGCAATTGGGTTGCTTATTTGTTGACCCAGGTCATGTACTGTCTATAAACCCTACAATATTCCCTAATTTTTTAGGCCTTCTATCAATGTACATAGCCACTCCTTTATTTTGATCCTTATCTTTTAGCTGTATATAATTTGCTGATAGTGCATACCGATGCATACTTCATGTATATCGAACCAGAAGCATCCAATCTTTGTAACTGTAATAGGGTCTGACATACTCCATCAATTCAGTAACTTTTTCATAATAGACCTTTATGCCATCCATTCAAAATAGTCCCAAACCATGTAATGGCGATGGTGCTATGCGATATATCCTCTCATTGACACAAAAATCAATGTTTATTGGAGGAAGTTCCTTAGGTACCCATTGTTTCCGTAGATGTTTGTACCTCAAGGGAACCTCGATGTCACCTATGCTCTCATCATCATAAGAACATAACCCCCCTTCAGCAAGAAAAAATTCCATGCGTTTATGAAATTTTCTTCTAATCTGTTGACCTTTAGTTGATCTCCCTCTTTTATACCTACTACATGTCTCACTTTCCTCTTCTCTTCCTGAATTTCCCTCACTCGAGGAAGACAGATCTAAAAAATACCTATTTGGTGGTACCTGCACTCATAAGGATGTTGGATGAAGTTCTTTCATGGTGATGTGATCCCAAGGTGACATTATGATTAATCTATCATTTAATCGCTAGAATTTGAGAGGTTATAAGGTAATCAAGTCTTGATAGTTGGCAAGTTATTGTTACTACTGTCCAAATGTGTCCATCACAAATCAAATCAATGTATGAAGGAGACTATCCCTTGTAATTAATGAATTTAAAATATCATTATTTTACAACCTAACACAAACATGGAGTTTGGGAGATGTAGTTCACAGTAGCTGAGGCTATGGAAGCCTAAAAAACCTAGACTCAATGATGAATTTTCCTACATGAACAATGTATGGCAATGTTTCAAGGATTTTTGCATGAAAATTGAGAGGAAAAGGTAATGAATGATAGTCATTATCAGTCTCATAGTCTCACACTATTAATCCAAGTTATTTGATTTACTAGACTTCTACTTAATGTTTTAACTCCCAAACTTTGTAACAAGTGTTAAATGTGACTATGGTCCACCAGTTACACAACCAAGGCCTCAAATGTATTCTCTAATTGTAATCAAAGGAATTTTTCTCTTTATTCAAGTAAATAAAATTGAAGGGAAAAACCACCAAGTGGTTTATTGGACACCTACATGACTAAAAATAGCAGCAAATTTATATTTAATGCAAATTTCCATTGAAATTTTTTGTAGTGTGAAAAAGAATGGTTTCACCATACATAATATTTTGGTTTAAGTTGTCTTGAAAAAGATGAATTAGAACACTAATAGACATAATTCAGGTGCACATGTGAGGTGGTTTAGTTGTCCACTAATAAACTCCATAAGTCTAAGTGGTTAACAGGGAGGGAGTGTGTACTAGGCTTGGTTAAGTCATCAAAAGTTTATGCTTTGGGAATAAAAAATGTTTAAGTCATTTTAAATCTTCCCATGTCTAATTTCTAGGAGACTTTTGGTATGTTTTAAGGTAGGATGGGTGGTTGCATCAATGTTCTAGTTCTCTATGACAAGGTTTCAACATCTTCAAATAGTGAAATTTAGTTCTCATAGTCATTTGAAACAACAACATTTTTATTATGTATGATGGTAGGATTTGTTAACTTAAAAGAATTGGCTACCCAACAAACTTAAAGTTAAAAGAAAAATTTTCAGTTTAAGGGGTTAGCACTTTCTTTCATCTTTGCATATTGGTTTGATTCTTCAAATGATGCATTTCTTATCCCACTTCTATCATATTGTATTCCCATCCCATTGCAAAGCAAAAAGGTTAAACATTTACCAATCTGCCATTCTTAGCTTTGAAGTTGTTGGCCTTGCATACTTGTTTTGTTGAGTCACAAGTTTGCATGATAAGAAAGGAAGAATGAAATTTTAAATTTTAAATGTTGCTAAGACCCTATCTTT
Organism: Sequoia sempervirens; assembly: GCA_007258455.2. Taxonomy (NCBI): domain Eukaryota; kingdom Viridiplantae; phylum Streptophyta; class Pinopsida; order Cupressales; family Cupressaceae; genus Sequoia; species Sequoia sempervirens. The sequence goes on along the minus strand of VDFB02058242.1, from coordinate 539,826,489 downwards.
GAGTTGCTCCACTTTTGTGCCCAAGCAACCATATTATCTTTTTGCCAATGGGGGTCAATAATATGTTCTACAATCAATGGAAGATGGTTCCATGCGATACAATCATAGCTCATTGGGAAGTCTCTGTTGCAGGAGCACCTACACCTTATGTTTAGAATTGGAGCATTATAGGTTGATCATAGAAGTGTCTAGGGAGGTTTTCAAAGTTGTTTGATGTTTTAATAAGGTCTAAAAGACCATTTATTGTTTCATTGATCCATATTGTAAACAAGATCAAATATGTGAAGAAATTGTCAATGATGGTCAAATATTGTCAAAGTAGGTAGAATAGGTTTTCTTGTAGGGAGTCATGTATTCAAGGTGAATAAGGTCTAACAAGACCATTTTCAATGTGTTTAGGGTGCTTGGAAGTCATCTAGTTGATAATGTAAAAAGTTGCAATTGTTGACATTAAAAGTTGTCAAAATTGCAAGTTTGCAAAATAATGGGTTGTTAAGTGTTTGTAAGTAAGTTATGGACGTTGGTTGAAGGTAGTTGGGGTTTGAGATGATTTAAAAATCCTTCCAAGGCCTGAGAAAAGTTTGTTGGAGGATTTGATACCAAAATTTCATATCAAATACCACGTTCTTGAAGCAATTTTATGTGTTTTTACTATTTTTCTAAAGTTCTTTTGTGTTGTACGGATCCATACAAGCTTGAAATTCTCTGAGATAATTGGTTTAGATAAATATATGTGTTCCCTTTCATTTTAATTTTTTTTGAAGTGCTAAATCACTGTTTTGTGGGAGAAAACAATCAAATACAAGGACTGCCCTGTTTTGCTTGTGTAAGGGTTTAAGGGCTAAAAACAAATGAGATCCACCAATCCACCCATTGTCTTGGAATTGTAACTCAGTGGGTTGGTGTGCAACATGGTAGGATAGAGGTTCATTTCATTTAGGGGTCTGTTAAATCAAGAAACTTGGCATTGAAGTGATGCCCTAGGGCTAACAAGGGCAATTTTCTTTGTGAATTTGTGGTTGTTAAGTCAGTATTTGTCAATTTGATGGATGGAACAGTATGAATGAAGGTTGTTTGTCCTATTTTAGGATGATTTTAATTTTTTGAAGACAATAGTTGAGTTAGGGAGGTCAGGTATATGGTGTTTCTCTAAAACCCTAGTGTATTTAGGGAAAATGGAGGGTTTTGTAGAACAGTGACAAAAGGAGCATGGCTTAGCCCAAAAATGGTGCAATCTGATGTTTTGTGTCATAAAAAATCTCTGTCAATAGGTTTTGGAATAGAACCAAGCAGTTGGAAAGGCCTTCCTTTATAAAACAGGGTAATTTTATAGCCTTTTTGGTAGGACAAACTAATGAAACGCATGAATGTTGTAAAATAACCTTGTGGAATTGGTTGGGACAATGTTTAGGGACGTGTGTCAATGCTTAATCCATGATTTGGTGGCTTGTGTATAGACTGATTCAATAATTTCATCAAAGGATGTGATTTAAGCCTAGTAGCCTAGTGAGGGTATTTTGTTGAAAATAGACACTTTGTTTGTATTTGAATCAAATTGAGGTTGGATATTTAGTCACACCCCTGGGTCTACATCAGTCTCGAAACTTTTAATTATGTTGGTGTCTTGGCTTGGGTGCATTACGTATATCGACAAAAAATCCAATAATGAGGCTGAAACTATTGCTTCCTAGTAGGGATTAATAAGAATGAAGGATAAGGGTTATTTTAATGTTGAGATTGAACATAGGGCTAAAATTTGATTATACAAATCTTGAAAGGTATTTTTTTCTCACCTTCTTGATGACCTTCATGAAGCATATAAGTTAAACAAATTAATAATGACAATCATTGTCAATTACAGCATGAGTAAACAAAACAAAATATAAAAATATAAATTCCAAACATATCATATATGAAAGATAAACAATTTGATCTAATGTATAACCTTAACAATTAATTCTATTATATTCCAACTTCCATAGGCGAGGTGTCATTCTTCATGGTTTTGATGTAATCTCTTTTTTTCCCATTGAAAATATGTTTCTCAGTAGTTTGATACTTATGATTTATGTGGAGGAAGTGTGTATACTCATCAAACACCTGCTTTCCTAAACTTGTTGAATGACGAGATTTCATCTTTGGACCACAAAATAAGCATGCAAATTTTCCCTTTGTTTGAAGACCTGCAAGATCATATATAATTGGATTAAATATGTCAATTTTTATAATTATATATAATGAATAGATTATTTAAAAAACATGCATGATTATTGAAGGATAATGCTTTAGAGTGGTTCTCTTCCTTACCGATAATTCAATCGATTCGTTCAATGAACTTGTTGATGCCTTCTACAACCACTTCCACATTCACATGGGTCCCAAGATGACCTTAGTTGATTTAATGACATGCATACACAAGGATGATGAGAAAGTGATTGATTTCATAGCAAGATACCAAACACTTTATTCACAAGTAAACATTAAGATTCTTGACGTTGACTTTCAATGAATGTTTATTGTCAACTTAGTAAACAAACTCCAAAACAAACTTGAGATGTTGAGATTCCCATCCTTTACACAATTATGTACATCCCTTCATGATTATCAAAATACGACTTATGGTCGTGATGTGAAAAATCCCCCTAGTCATCCTGAAAAGTCTAAATCCGCAAATAAAAATAATTACCAACCTTTCAAGAAGCAAAATAGGGTCCTTTTACAACTAAACTCCCCCCAACCAAGTCAAAAAACTAATAACTAGGTGGCTGCTATAAAAATGACAAATCCTTTTTCCTTTGGTGATAGGAATGGAAATTTTACTCCTCTACCCGATACCCTTCACAATATTATGTTGCAACTTATTGAAAAGAATATGCTTTATTTACCTCTTGTTAAAGAGCGTGATCCTAATCTACCATTGCCCGCGGGCTTTCGATGAAACTCTTATTGTCATTATCACCAACAAAATGGACATGGTATAGGATATTGTAAGCATCTTAAACATCTTGTGCAAGACCTTATTGATTCTAATCGTCTACAAATTGAAGGTGTGAATTATCAAAGCAATAACTTTGTAGCTCCTCCTAACCAAAATCTACAAATCTTTACAAATCCCATGCCGAAACATACTATTTCATTTGTCAAAGCTAGTGAAACAAAGAATGATATGATGAATGTTGGCACGAATAATGAAAACATAAAAGATGAAAATATTGATGAATTGGTATCATTTATTGAAGCTAAACCTTGTAAGGGCTCAATCAAAATGCCTCTTAATATTTCTTTTTCACAAAATGGCATACTTAAACATGCACCCGATGGTCCTCTTTGCATAGTAAGAAGAATCAATAACAAGTCCACTAATGGGATATTAATTGATCCCACCTGTGGAGAGAATGTGATCACTAAAGAATTTTTGTTTGTGCATGAACTTTATCAAGATACATATGACAAATCAAAATAATGGATCAAGATGCATAATGGTTTTTCTTGTCCTACGATTGGCTCGATAGATCTCCCCTTAAAATTTGGACCGAAAACATTAAATGTCTCATTCACCATCATCCCAAAATCAAACCAATTTGTGTGAAGTTAGAATATCCATGGCTTCACTCCATGAATCTCGTCCCCTCAGTTTTGCATAAATGTTTAAAGTTTCCCTTTGGAAATGATATCTTTACCGTGCATCATAGTGGGTTTAATCCTGTGTCTTCTCGAGGGAACTTTTCATAGGATTTCTTTTAGCCCAAGCTTATTGAACCTATAAGACCTCAAGAAGACTTATATTTCAAATCCTATCAAAAGTTCAAGGCAAAGCGTATAGCAGAATTATCCCTTAGAAACATGCCTCTACCCTCCATTGAGCAACCTATCTTGAAAAAACAATGATTGAACTAAAAGTCTTTCCGACCATCCAAAAGCAACCATTTCCTACAAGAGACCATGAGATAACCAAAACAATCTCGTTGTGCCTCCTAAGATAAAACAAGTTTACAAAGCTAAAGAAAATAGTTGAAAAAATCCTATGGTCCCTTATGTTCCTCTGCTAAAGCAAGAGAAGAAACCTATGATTGATAAACCCACTCCTACACAAACACAACTTGACAATAGATTGAAATGAAACTGAAATTCTAGGGAGCATAGACATAGACGTCATGCTATTGCTCGTATGTTACAAAATCAAGAAGAAAATCAACATCCAAACCTGTCTGAAGCAATGCATGATGACTCTATACCCTCGTCGCGACATAAACAAGAACCTTCAAGAGAAATTTTCATTTGACCTCCTGTTGTGATTAATCTAGATGATGACATTAACATTACAAATATTGATGAGCAAGTGCATAACGAATTGAATACATTTTTTTCCTCTTCTACGAGATTAAATGACAAATTTCCTAATAAGAGTGTTGAACTTGGTGCTTCCCCTAGTTCGACACTTTTAGTTGTCCCTTTGGCTAGTTGTCCACCTTTTGTTTATACCAACCAAGATTGGGATGTGAATGACCTGCTATAGGTTGACTCACATGTGCCTTACTAGTATTTTGCTTTGTCTTTCATGTTTATTTATGTGATTGCATGTGCCTAATGTGATCCCTCATGATGTTTCATTTGATGTATCTCTCTCTCTTTTTGTGCATTCCTCTATATGCATCTACATTCTTCTCTGTTGTAAACGTTTTATATTTTTCATTTGTCTTGTGTTTTCCTTTTGGGGATGATGCAATGCATCGTAACATTTAGGTCTCTTCCATGTTGCCTCAAAAGTTTATCCTTATCATTCCTTTTTCTTGTGTTTTCCTTTTGGGGATGATGCAAGGTGTCAAGACATTTAGGTCTCTTCCATGTTGAATCGAAGTATTTTTCTTTGTTTTCACTCTCTTTATGTAGTTCTTCTAGTTCTATGAGTATTTGGGGAATGATGACAGTTATGTGCTCTAACAATATTGTAGAAAAGACATACTAACCCTAAATCCATAGATCCCTTATATATTCTTAGGGGCAACCCCTCCCTCCTTGTTCATGATGTAGCTTTATTTCATAAACATATGAATTGGCATAGGGTTTTCTGAGGAAATCTCTCATGTCTAAGGAGAAAACATTGGCTACTTTAAATTAGTTGCTCATAGTAATGGTGTTAGCAACCACTTTAAAGTGGGGGCATATATTGATGACATATTTTGACATTTTGCATATTTCATGGTGTGATTTTCTTTCTTGTGTTCAAAGCATCCTTTTCTTGGTGGTTTCATTGGGTTTGATGTCCTCCGAGAGTGTGATATGTCTAAGCATATGACCTTCCCTTAGTGGCATGATGCAAAACAAGGCATCCCATAAGTGGTAATCTGATATTCTTGACTTGTCCTCTCTTGGAGACATTAGGCACGATGTTCCCTAAGAAGAAGACCTTACATGAAGCGAAATCCCTTTGAACAAAAACCTATAGAAAAAACATTCAAAAGTATTTAGCATTGTGGTGCCTTATCGAATTTGTCAAGAGGATAACTTTGGTATGATATGGGAGGCTAATATGATTCTCTCATTTTTGACCTTTTCGGGATACTCACCTAGTGGACGGCTTGAGGTTCCACTACCCCAGAGTGAGTGTACGTGTGTTTCGTTTGCATAGTAAGCATCGGGTTCTGCTTGTAAATGTTTTTGGACAAATAGCCTAGACCTAGTTCATATCGTGTTGGATAGACTATCAAACTTGATCCTTTTCTTGGACAAACAGTCATGTTCCACATTGCGTTGGAACAGTCAAAGCTTGATCCTTTATTTTTCTTGGTCTTTGATAGGGTATGATTGTGTATCTTTTTTATTGCTACATACATAATTGTCTTGAATGTCTACTTTACTGTGAGTTTGTCATGGGGGAAAACTCTCACTAAAGTGGGGGCAAAATGTAGTAATGGAAAAAGTATCCCTTTTCCTTAATTCAAAATAATTAACAATATATGAGTCTAATGTTGCCTTGATTTAGTGTTGTAATGTGTTTTACATATTCACATTAAATCTAGGGCCCTTTTTAATAAAATGGACTTAATGATGCCTTATTTAAGGTGTTGTAAAATGTATCTTTACACTTTCACACTAATCCAAGCCTTTATTAATTAATTGGGGTTAATTAGAGCTTAATTGGCCCCTTAAATTCAAATCTAAGCCAAATTAATTGCATTTTTTTAGGGATAAATCCTAACACGCATTAATAATGTTTCACAACACTTAATTTGGAAAGGTTTGAGTCCTAGGCTAGTGACTTAGGACCCATTCACCACCTAGCAAATGGGTCATTCCTAGGTCCTAGGGCCCCCTTTTAACATGTTATTTCATATCCCTGAAGTAAGGTCCTAGTTAAATATGCTAGGACCCATTCACCCTATGGAAAATGGGTCCTCCTTAACTTAGGACACCCCTTTTTGAACATATTCTTAGTAGGATTTTAGTGATTTCAAGTCCTAGATCTGATGTTGGCTTGTGTTATTTGAATTTCAAGATTAAATCTTAAGTATAAATATGAGGTTATTTTACATAGTTTCATCCTAGATCTTCATAATTAATGAAGAGTAATTTCACAAGAGCATTATAGAGCATTCAAGAGCATTCAAGAAGGCATTCAAGGCAGATTATTAGAGTTTTATTGCAGTAATCAAGGATCTCTTTCATCATGTCAAAGTCACGCATGTTGTTGAGCTAATGTGATGTAGCATTGGTGATCAAGTTCAAGTCTTCAAAGCAATTACCTTATGTTAAGTTCATGATCAAGATCTACATACATTGAGACCACTTCATGCTAAGTTTTAGATTTGCAATCCAAGATTCAATTGAAGATTGGTGAGTTGTTGCATATTGTTGTTCATTCATCTTTTCTTTTATGCATTATTTCAATTCAAGGTTTAATTACCTAGACGGGGTTTGACCAAGGAAAACCCCTATTCCTTAACAAACAATAATTTTTCTTCTCTCTTGATGTGTGATTGCAGGTTTTAGATTAAAGGTATAAGTGGAGAACAAAAGTTGCAAAAATTGTCAAGATTGTAAAGTTGCAAAAGGTGTCATAGATTTATTGCAAGATCATAGAAAGTGCTCTACAAAATTTATTTCCACTTTTGCGAGTTGAACACCTGGGAGCTAGGAGTGTAGAGCTTGAAGAAAATAACCCATAAATCACTTTTCTAGAGCCCTAATAGGGACCCATTTCCCACTGGGCGAATGAGTGCTTAGTGAGGCCTGAAATAGCACTTTTTCAGCAAGGTACACATCATTTCAGTATCTTAAAACCTTCCTTATTGTTTTTATAATAATTAGTATTGATTTTTTATTGTTATTTATGCATTTTCTCTCATAATCGAGTGAAACAATTAACCAAAATTAGGTTCCTCCATTTGGTTGATCCATTTGGGGTGCACCTCTTTTTCTTTTTTTCACTTACTATAATTAGAAAGGAAAAAATGGGGTGAATGAACCTACCTATTCTTCTATTTCATTTAGGAAATGAGATCCCTCAAGTTAAAATCCACTTTCAACCCTTAGGTGAGTGAATTCTTTGAAGAATCTTGCAATTACCCTTTTTGTGTTAGGACGGGGGTGTAAGTCAAACAACACTTTGGGGAGAAAGATTAAAAATAGAAAATCAACTCCAAAATGCAATCTATAACTTGGATTCAATAGATTAAGCATAAAACTGAAGGAACCTACAAAGTTTCTGGTAGATATGGAAGGGATAAATGTTGTGTACCTCTCACAAAATGGTGTTTTCAAAAGTTGTCTAAGGACTCATTCGCCCTATGACAAATGGGTCCTAAGTACGGATCTTTAAAATCTGTGTATAGGTCCTTTCCTCCTGTTTCTGCACTTCCAGATTCTTGATTTTCACCGTTAGATAGTTAGAAATAAATCTGGGATTTGAGTTTCCATGAGATGACAACAAAGGTGACAACTTTGCAATTTTGCACTTTTAAGATCTTCAACTTTTCTTCAACTTGAAATCTGAAACACACAAAGAGAAGGGAAAAATGTTTGTTTTTTGGGGAATGGGGGTTTACCTTTGTCAAACCCTATTTTGGTAATTAAACTTTGAAATGAAAAAAAATAGCATGAAAGGGATGATGAATGAACAACTCAATGTCACAACTCACCAAACCTTTAGATGAACCTTTGAAGGACTAAAATCTTGACGTTGATCTTGCATTAAATGACTTCAATGGATGTGGATATTGATGCTTCAATCTTGCTTTGAATCTTTGACTTGAATGCTTGAAACCTACATTACAATGTGAGCTCCAAAAACATGCATAATTGAATATAGCTTTGACATGATGAATGGATCTTGAATGCTGCAAAAAATGCTGAAGAAGTTTGCCCTTAAATTATCTTGACAACAATATTTTCTATTGTGAAATTTCTCTCAATTGTGCTCTTGAAATCTAATGTTAATTTGATAAAATAACCTTTTATTTATAGACATTTATCCTTAATTTCCTGAAATTCAAATATTACAAGCTGGCCTTAGAAATTTGAATTTAGGATGATAAAAATACTACCAAAACATGTTTTAAAAATGGGTTCAAGGTCTTAGGGAGGACCCATTCGCCCATGGACGAATGGGTCCTAGGTCCCTAAAACCTAGGACACACATTGCTCAAGGAGAAGTGTAATGTATTGGCATTAATTAATGTTGGGTTTCCCCTTCAAAAAATGTAATTTAATGGGCTTGTAAATGAATTATAGGGCTTATTAAGGTCAAATTAAGATCAATTAATTAAGGGATCCCTAAATAAGTGTGAAAGTGTAAAAGGATACACTTTACAACACTAAATTAAGGCATAATTAAGTCCATTTTAATTAAGAGAGCCCAAATAAGTGTGAAAATGTAAAGAGATACATTTTACAACACTAAATTAAGTCATTATTAAGTTCATTTTAATTAGGAGGTCCCAAACGTGTGAGAAAATGTAAAGGGATAAAATTTTCTACACTACATTTAGCCCCCACTTTAGTGAGAGGAGGAACTTGCGTCAAACTCGCACTAAAGTAGACAAATATGTGTCAAGAGGGGTCCAAATGCACAAATGTTGATGACATTGGATGACAAAGATCAAGGAGGTGGCCAGGCCTCTAGGATCTAAGATCCTATGCCAAACCAATATAAGCACAAAGGGAAACACACAAGATGTATGATACGAAGTAGAAACACATGATACACAAAAATACAATGTTAAAGAGTAAAAGAAAGAAAGAAAAAAACAAAACAAAAAGGGGTGGATCAAGATTGGACTATTTTTCCAACTCAATGTGGATCAAGCCTTAGCTATGTCCAAAAATGTTCACAAGTGAAACTCTATGTCCACTATGCAAACAACAACACATGCGCACTCTAAGCTAATGGAACCTCAAGTAGTCCACTAGGAAAGCCCCCAAAAAGTGGCTAAGAGAGAAGTCATGCTAGGTCTACAGGCTCTCACCACATAATAAGAAAGTCATGCCAGGTCTACAGGCTTCCCATCATACTAACCATACCAAAGCTATATCTCTAATAACTTTGATAGTGCACCACACAAATATGAACTTTGAGCTTCATAAGGTTAAAAAGTTGTGTTATGCTAAACACTTATGGAAAAAATACAAATAGAAATGTAAGGTCTCGACTCGGGGATCATCATGCTTAATGTCGCCAAGAGAGGACTAGTCGAGGATAAAGGATTCATAACTTAGAAAATGCAATCTGTAGCATTACCACTAAGGGGAATATCATATGCTCAAAAATGTCACACTCTTGAAGGAAATCAAACCCAATGTCACCGTCAAGAAGAAAACACATCGCATGAAGTAAGAAGACCGCACTATGAAACATAAGATATAGTTGAAATTTTCAAAATGATAATGCCAATGTATGCCCCCACTTTAAAGAAATTGCTAACACCATGATGTGAGAAATTTACTTTAAAGTAGCAAATAATCAATGCTAATCAACGAGAGATTTTTTAGAAATCCCTATGCCAAGTCATATGTTTCCAAGTCAAGCTATATCATGTGGAGGAGGCTTGCTCCCCAACATATAAAGAAAAGTATGTCACCTGCGAGCCAACCTAAGGCATGTCATCTGCATCCCAAGGTTGCTCTTATGTGTATATGAAAGGTGGTCAACTAGCCAAAAGAGACAAGTGTCATACTAGGACACATCTACCTAACCCCTTACCCCCACTAAGTGCAAGACAAGGATGAGTCAAGTTAAGTGATGAAAATCAATGTTAATTAGAGGAAATAGGTGCTTCAACACAAGGAAGAGCACCACAATCTTTAAGATGTTGAATTTTATTACTCAAAGCCTTACATTCATTAGTAGAATGACCATGAACCCTATGATATGCACAATATGAACTTTTTTTGTAAAAATTCTTTCATGTTCTTGGAGGGAGACATATCAAGTTATCTTGGAGGAGTCTCAACAAGATACTCTCTTGATTGATAGTAGAAGATGTTGAGGGACAATAACCAAGACCACTAGTTGCTTTTATTAGTTCAAGATGCACCAAGGTTAAAGTTGGCTTAGAAAAATCTTTTGTAATAGTGTTGGTATTGAGTGAAGGCTTTTTTGATGCTTTTGTTTCTTTCAAGGGACAATAACCAAGACCACTAGTCGTTTCTTCTGTGTTAGGCTCTATAGGGACACAGATACCTTATTCTCTAGCACCACATCCTTTTCCACTATAACCAAGTTGTTTCAAAAGTTCATAACCTCTTCCATAAATATTTTTCCATTTCTTTTGGATTTAGTGGTAGTTCATAATCAACCTCATCAAATTTTTTGTGTAATTTATTTCTTTTTCTAAAGTGGTTGAAGTGGATGCTTTCAAAGGTTCTTCTGAATTTTGTGTTGACATTACTGTTTTTTCTTTTCCCTTTTCAAACTCTTTTGTTATGATCTTGTATTCTCCCATGAATGTAGGTGTTAAATCTAAGGAACCCCAATCATCCTCCAATAACTTTATGACTTCTTCAATGCACTTTTCTTTTTCTTTCTCTTGCATGAGTTTCAGTTGTGTAGTCGATGTCAATGTTTTCAAAGGATTTTCCTTGTCTTTCTCAATGAGAAAACTATCTTGTTCATGGTCGGCCTCAATTGTATACAATTTTTTGTTGTAGACATACTTCATTTTATGATGAAGAGTAGAAGGCACCCCATTCATATCATCAATCCATGGCCTACCTAAAAGAAGATTATATGAAATATTGTGAGGCATAACATGGATAGTAGTTTGCAATGTGTCCTTTCCAACTATAATAGGTAATGTGATCACACCAAGCGGTTGTTTTCCTATGTTCTCAAACCCATGAATAAATAGAGTCGGGTTGAATTTGGCTTTTGTCAACTCCAATCTTATCCAAAAGGTTTATGCTACACATGTTAAGGGCTAAGCCATTATCAACAAGGGTTCTCTTTATCCTCTTCCTATTAATAATAGCTATTATCACAACAGCTTCATTTTTTTTTGCACTTCCAAAGGAGGGAGCTCACTTTGGTGGAAAATAATTTCTACATTCATTCCTTGAATCAGGACTGTTGTGTCATTCAGTTGCACATTAGGAGGGATAGGAACTTGTTGTAAAGCACTTTGAATCATGTTGTGATAATTAGGGGAGGCTTGAATAAGATCCCATAAGGATATCTTAGCAGGAGTGCTTTTATGTTGTTCAACAAGGTCATACTCTTTACCACTACGCTACAAGATAAATTAGGTGCAGGTGGGAGATATGGTTGAGGTAATGGAAGGGACGTTGGAGTTGTTTGTGCTTGCTGATTGTTTCTAGCGTTATATGTATGAGCAATGGTATTGTAACTCAGTTGCTGCGAAACATTGTTATTATCAAGTTATCTTGTAAATTTCAAGATATCTCTCGGAGTTAATGGTTTCTTTTTAGGTGGTTCAAGGATAATCATAGGTTTATTTTGAACTTGTGGTTGTTGTGAGGGTGGATAGAGGATTAGAACTGGCTCAGGAGATCACTTCAAGGGATATCTAATGTGCATAAACTCAAAATACTTATCCTTATTTTCATGATCTCTTAATGAATGGGAGTCTAATGTCACTTCATCATCTTCATCTAAGGAAGCCACATTACTATTGTTTGAAAGATATGTGTCAATGTTGTCATTTTCTTACATCATGATATCTTCCCTATTAGGAGAGCTTTTGAGAGAGGAGAAAATAAGATGTTGATCACATTCCATGATTATATTTTGTAAAGTGACATCATCACAAATAGGGGAGGCATCAAGAGAAGAATGCTTACTAATGATTGGATCCTTTTTTTCAAGTAGATATTCCCAAGTTGGAGAAGCATTAGGAGAGAGAGAGAGATACAAGATTCTCATGACTCTCAATGATTGTATCTTCTAACTCCAAACTATCTTCTTCACAAATAGGAGAGTTACTAGGAGAAGAACAAATGTGATTGTCATGATTGTCCATGATTTTATACTCTTCCTCTAAAGCATTCTCTTGTGCCATAATATCTTTCCAAGCAGGAGATTTTTTAGGAGGGGAGTTTTCAAGATTATCATGACTCTCAATGGGTGCATCTTCTAACACCAAAATACCTTCATCACAAGTAGGAGAGATATTACCAGAAGAGCAACTATGATTATCATGATTGTCTTTGCTTACATCCTCTTTCACTAAGAGATTCTCACAAATAGGAGAGATATTAGGGGATGAGGGGATGATGGGCAATGTGGTAGTATGGAAAATGTCAACAAGCTCAATCTCTTTCACTAAGAGACTCTCATGACTAACATGCTTGTTAATGCATTTTTTCTTGGAAAACTTAGAAAGGAAAGAGACTAACATTGTGTGAAAAGTAATCTATCTCACTTATGCAATTGACTTGTTATGTTATGTAAAAACTCAAAATGATGTCTTTTAGTCCCAATTTTTATGTTTGAAAATGCACTTGAATTGACTAATTAACCTTAATGTAAATGATTGTAGAAAAAAAAATCTGGAAACTAAAACAAAGGTTTGGGTACAACAAAATAGAGCAAGAAAAGGCTAAAAATACTCATAAATTGGTTTGAAAAGCCTATACAGGGAGTCATTCGCCCATGGGCGAATGGGTCCTACGTCGGGGTTTTAAAAAAGTGAAAAATACAATTTTTGAGTTGTTTTATGTGTTTTTTGTGCAAGGTTTCAAACTCTAACTTATGTGTCAAAATTTTCCAAAATTTGATGACCTAATGCAAGTGAAATGAAGGATAAACATTAAACTATATGACACTTTCTGAAATGCAATTTTGACTCAATTTTTGAATATGAATGATGAAAACTACACTAATAGGAAAGTATTATGCAAAATTAGTCAAACATTATGCATTTTTTGTTGAATTTTAAGATTTAAAATAAATGCAAAGAGCAAATTTACACCTAAAATGCAATGCAACTTTATGCCAAATTTAGAAACCCTAAATGCAATGAATTAATGCAAATCCTAGATCTAGGGTTTGAATACACTCCAAATCATAAATTAGAATATTCAAAACTCGGGTTCACCAAAATGAAACATAGAAAAATGGGGTTAAGGGTTCAAACACATAGGGTTTATAACTAAATTTGAAATATTTCACCAAACTTACTATAAATAGAAAGGAAAAAATGGGGTGAATGAACCTACCTATTCTTCTATTTCATTTAGGAAATGAGATACCTCAAGTTAAAATCCATTTCAACCCTTACCTGAGTGAATTCTTTGAAGAACCTTGCAATTTCCTTTTTTGTGTTAGGACGGGGGTCTAGGTCAAACAACAATTAGGGAAGAAAGATTAAAAATAGAAAATCAACTCCAAAATGAAATCTATAACTTGGATTTAGTAGATTAAGCATAAAACTAAAGGAACCTACAAATTTTTGGGTAGATCTAGAAGGGATAAATGTTGTATACCTCTCACAAAATGGTGTTTTTAGAAGTTGTCTAAGGACTCATTCACCCTATGGCGAATGGATCCTGAGTAGGGCTCTTCAAAATCCATTTTTGGGTCCTCTGCTCCTATGTTTGCACTTCTAGATTCTCAATTTTCACCGTTGAATAGTCAAAAATAAATCTAGGATCTAAGTTTCAGTGAGATGACAACAAAGGTGCAACCTTGAAAACTTTGCAATTTTGCACTTTTGAGATCAACTTTTCTTCAACTTCCAAATTTGCAACACACAAAGAGAAGGGATAAATGTTTGTTTTTGGTCAATGGGGGTTTTCCTTGTTCAAACCCCATTTTGGTAATTAAGCCTTGAAATGAAACAAAGTAGCATGAAAGGGATGATGAATGAACAACTCAATGTCACAACTCACCAAATCCTTGGATGAACCTTTGAAGTACTGAAATCTTGATGTTGATCTTACATAAAATGACTTCAATGGATGTGGATCTTGATGCTTGAATCTTGCTTTGAATCTTTGACTTGAATGCTTGTTCAACCTACATCACAATGTGAGCTCCAAAAACATGCATGATTGAATATAGCTTTGACATGATAAATGGATCTTGAATGCTACAACAAATGATGAAGAAATCTTCCCTTGAATGCTCTTGACAACAATATTTTCTCTTGTGAAAGTTCTCTCAATTGTGCTCTTGAAATCTAATGTTAATGTGATAAAACAACCTTGTATTTATAGGTATTTATCCTTAATTTCTCAAAATTCAAATATTACAAGCCAACCTTTGAAATTTGAATTGAGGATGATAAAAATACCACCAAATATGCTTTAAAAATGGGTTCAAGGTCTTAGGGAGGACCCATTCACCCATGGTAAATGGGTGCTAGGTCCCTAAACCTAGGACACACATTGCTCAAGGTGAAGTGTAATGTATTAGCATTAACTAATGTTGGGTTTACCCTTCAGAAAATGTAATTTAATGGGCTGCAAAATGAATTATAGGGATTATTAAGGTCAAATTAAGATCAATTAATTAAGGGAGCCCTAAATAAGTGTGAAAGTGTAAAGGGATACACTTTACAACACTAAATTAAGGCACAATTAAGTCCATTTTAATTAAGAGGCCCCAAATAAGTGTGAAAATGTAAAGATATACATTTTACAACACTAAATTAAGGCATTATTAAGTTCATTTTAACTAGGAGGGCCCAAACATGTGATAAAATGTAAAGGGATACATTTTTCTACACTACACTTAGTAATCTATAGACAAGCTTGAACATTTCCTTTATTATTGTGAAAAGACACCATACAAAATATTTATAGGGTTTTTATAATCATTTGACTAGCTAACTAATCACATATACATCTAGAAATGAACATAATACCAACACAAACACTCAATCAAGGTCAATTTCACATATTATAACCATTATTCAAAGATTAAATAAATTCATTATAAATTTGGGATGAACCTAGACCATCAAAATACAACAAAATATCTTTCCATTCATTGGAGTTGAAACCCTAGTTGTCTAAAAGAGTCTTCTTCTTAGTTCTTCTCCAAACTATTTTTCCTATTCTTTGAATAATAAAAATAAAGTCTATATACCCCATTGCAACTTGTGCCAAATTCGGAAACATGTACACCTACAAGAAAATCCTAAAAATCATCGATCTCAACCATTGTAGGGGATACCCATACCTCCACACCATGTTTTTCATCATTATTGTACCTAAAAATCACTTCAATCATGTCCATGTGTACCTGCAAAGTATGGGAGCCATATTCTTATCATCTGTAACACTTTTGGTTATTAATGGAATCCACAAAAGGTGAGAGAGTTAGTGGGAAATTAATTATATGTGGCAAGGTGAATAAGCACCATGTCATTTTGTTTGGTGCTCAAAACTCTTTTAAAAATGTGTTTAAGCATTGATATGTACTCCCTTGGTATCTATTTCACCTTTGTAGATTGAGCCATCACATTCATTTTTGCTTTATTTATCTCTAAACAGTTATCTACTTTATAGGCACAAATTAGAACCACATTAAATTATCGACAAACACATCTCTCATTTGTTAGAGCTTCATTTTCCACTAGGAACCTTGCATCTTCATTGACCTCAAAGGGCCCAATGAGGACCCTATGCAACTTTGGAACTATGTCACATATTTTTTGTTCAACACATAGCCTTCACTTATTTGTGCTAGATATTTACTAGGAACTCCAAACCTTGATTAATGTTCTTGGCTCCTAGTCCCTTAAAAAATGTTGATGATCTCTAATCATTCCTTATGTATTTGTTTTGGCCATATCATCATCACTTGGAACAACTTGTAGTACCCCTCCATTTTGCTTATGTTTTCTGTTAGTATGTTTTCACTTTGATAGACCTTGGTACTTTGTTTTGGATATTTTGATCGCTGACATTAGAGCGATGGTGGATTTATTTTATGATGTGATGATACATTGTATGGTGGTAATTATTTCTGACATGCTTTATGTTAGCATAGATGTTTACTTATGATGTTATTACTATCTATATGCTTATGGTAGATTAATTGTTATTTATTTTGTCAGTTTGATGTGATGTGTATTGGTGTGGAGAACGGAGTTGCATCACTTGCTCGCAAGTGCCCTATGATTTCCGTGATTTTCTCCGCACGGTGTGTTTGAAAGATGGATTATATATATATATATATATATGTATGTTGTTTGTCTTATTGCAGGATTGCAGGTACATGACACCGACTCCACCTGGTTTCTCAAGTTTGAGCGTGTCAAGGCTCAACAAAAATATTGATTGGGAGGTAGTAACAAGGTTTTTCCTAGTCTAGTCTTAAACCCAGTCACAGTATGTCGTCAGTTCAAGTCTGGTGTTTTTGGTTGTCTCGTTTGTGTCTGATTGGATTATTTATTATGAAAGGCAAATTTTGTTAATTTAATGATAGATCAATGTTCTTTTAATTTAATGTTTATTTAAAATTAATTTTAAATGTTGAAAATAAAGCTTTACATTTTATTTAATTAATTAATTAGTTTGTTTGGTTAAGTAATTTAATCGTTGAGGTTAAAATTATTTAATTAAATAAATAAAATTAAAGTTACTTTAATTGTGAGAATAGATTAAATTTAAATTAATTGTTTTATGGGAAATGGAATTTTAATTATGAAATAAATAAATAAATAAAAGGAATTGAATTTTGAATTTAAAAATTCTTTAATTCTTTAAAATGCAATGAATTCTTGATAAAGAAGAAAGAAATATTTGTTGTGAGTTTGTTAGAAGATATTTTCTTCTTGCCAAGTGTGTTAGTTAAATTAATTTCTTTTCTTGTTGAGGATTCTCTCGGAAGATATTATGGGAATAGGGAAGAAACAAAAAAATTACTTCACGGGAAATAATAAAAAGTACAGTGAATTGTTGAAAGGATTTTTGCTGAATTCTTTTGGGTTTTTACTTTAAAAATTCTTGGAAGAAATTTTGGGATTGCTTCTAGTTTTGTATTTGTTTTCTTCTGGATATTGGTGTTTTGGAAGAGCTTTGGAGGATTGCACGCAACAGACAAACAAAGTTTCTCTTCTACAGCCAAGTTTTATTTTTAAAGCTACAGGAGTACAGGTATTTTTCTATGTATTTAAATTTGTTTACTTTGGAAAAAATTGCCTGTGTAAAGAAATTTTAAATTACCTGTAGAAGAAAATTTTGTTAAAACCCTTGTTCTTCTCGGCAAATTGTTTACTGGTAATCTTTCTGTAAAGATTTGTTGATTTCTGTGTAAATTTCAAGAAAACAAGGATATGTAGTGAAATCAGGGAAAACAAAAGAAGAGATTTAAAAGAAAACAAAAGTATGTTATGTAGATTTGTTACTTCTCTGTAGATATGATTGAGGAAATGTATACCTCTGTTACTGTCTCTGTAGAAAATAATTTGAGTAAATAAATTGTGAAGGAAATCATTTATTTGGAAAATGAAATTGAAACCCTCTGTGATTAAGTTAGTACTTGTTGGGAAAAAAATTGTACGTACTGTTAAATTTCTCAATTTTCCATTGAAAAACCCTGTTGAAATTAATTGCCTAATTTAAATATTTTATCATTCATTTAATTGTGAATATATATATATATATAAATTGGATTGTGTAAATATATGGGAAACACCGTACAGGCGAAATTAGAGTATTAAAATGATTTTAAAAAAAAGGATTGAAACTCCGTCGGATGAATTTCGCAGAAATTCGCCGTTTTTATTTGTTTTTTATTTTATGTTAGATATATATTTTAAAATTTTGGGAGCCGCAACGCTAGGGGGCTACCCCACAGCCGACCCCGCAGGGGAGCCGGCAGTGAGGGTAGAGCCCAGCGCTACCTTCACAGGCAGCGCTCGGCTCTGCCACCCACGGCCGAGCCCTGTGGGGAGGGCTGCGAAGGCAACCCTACCCACAGCCGTGGCTACGGTAGTTAGGGTTTCTAAAATCTTTATTTTTTAAAAAAAGATTTTGATTTTATATGATTTATCTTAATTTGTTAATAATTAATATTTATATAATTTATAATTAATTATATATATACTATATATAATATATATTAATAATATAATATATGTTATATATAAAATACATATATATTATATTTATATTTATATATTTATTAAACATTAAGAAATTTTTAAGTGTATTTATGTTATTATTGGGATATTAAAAAATAGTTTATTAAAATATTTGGATATAAATATTTAAATAATTATTTTACTATGACAAGGGTAATATGTGCTTAAAATTAAATTGATTTCATGAGCTTATATTGATTTCATTATAATATATGGTTATGAAATTGGGTAAATTATAGATTTGATTTTCATATTGAATGGAAGATGAATTAAATCCCAGAGGATTAATTTTGTACTTCATGTTCTTGATTGACTAGATTTAGTGGATCCTAATAATAGAATTTTATTGTCCCTAAATTGCTTTAATTTGTATTTTCTCTTTTATTAGGCAAATTGGGAATGTTTTAGAAGCACAAGTCTTCCAAATAAGTTTGTATAATGAGGGAGTTGTTATTGTTGAAATACAATCCTCGAGTTGACTAGGGTAGTGCACATGGGCTAGCATGATGCTTAGACCCCTGGTTTTATGAACATAGACTTGATGTCCGATATGAAATGTGTGGTATTATATGTTGATTCTTGTGCACTTTGTGTACCTTAGTTAGTGAACTTAGTTTTCTTGTGTTATTCTTAGGGGAGTGGCTCTGTGTGAGGGCCAGCACACAAAGTGGTGCCTGGGTAACTCGTAGAGCTAGTTAATCAGTGAAAACTAAATCAACACATTGGGTAAACTAAAATATTTAACTGGATTAATTATGCCTCACTTATGGACGCAAGAGCTAGTTTAGTCTTGGGAATGAGTCGAGAAGGCCTGGAATGGCAAAATCAATATCTTGTTAACTTAAAAGATATTCGATTCCACAACAGATTACATGTGGGGCCGGGTTTCGTAAGAGGTTACCAGGGTAACCCTAGTTGGGGGCCGGAACATAGGAAGAAACACCAGGGTAACCTATGTGACATTATGATGACACTCCACCTAAAATAACAAATTACCTTGTGAACTTAGTATATTTGATTATCCCGATTATGGAAGCTATGTAACCAATAAGTTGAGTATGTACTTGAGTAGATTGGTCTATGGTTTTACTTGTGTCTAGGGTTTGTAGGTTATGTCTAGGGAACCTTATTACTGTCTCCTAGCATGGGGGGTGGACCTACAGGTACCACATGGTTGGGTGGAACTTGCACCTTACTCCGTTGGGTCCCCAGTTCTTGATCGTGGTAACGAGTGCTTCTTGGATGGAGAGCTCGCATGAATATTATGTGTACTTTCTTATATGTAACAATGGAAAAACTATATTTGTGTAACACTCCTCAATTGTTAATGAGGTGAACATTTGTAACTTGTAATTGTAAATTATTATTTGATCTACCCCATTTGGAGAATGAGTATTGTAATGTAATTTCAAATGCAATGAAAGTTTCTTATTTGTACTTTATAGCTTTAATGATGTAATTTAAATGTTATTCAATGTATGCTTCTAAGTTAATGTGAAATAAATATATGCAATGTTAAATACTATTGTCGTCTATGGGAATTTTTAGATAGTGTGTCTTCGCGTTACTTAGGGAATGTTTGCAATTAATTAAGTAAATGAATACACTTTAAAAAAAAATTGTTTCACTTTCGTAGTCAATGCATCATTCCTTAGGTTACAAGACAGGGCATTACACAACTTCCCAAATGTCGAGGATACACCACTTTGTGGGAACCTCTTCAAAAACCTCATTTTTTTCCTTGTCTAATACTTGCTACCTTTTGTCACTTGTTGAGGGAAGAGTGAAAACTTAAAAACTTAGATGGAGGTTCTAGGTTCTTGGTTCCTCTAGTATATCCTTCTTTCTTATATTTCCCTCATGTTAGAGGTTCACCACCCATCAAGAAATCATTACGAGCTTTAGTATTCAAGGCCTTGTTGGGAACTCATTGGTCATTGAGAACTAGGTATAATTACAAAACCATCATAAAACTCTATTGCTTGCAAGACACTTAGTGATTCCTCTATCAAAAATAAATTGTGAACCTAGAACCTTGGTGATGTATCCTAGTTCTCATTTCTTAAGAAAGCTTTGATGACCCTCAAATCTCCTTTATATCTCCATGTTGGCACTTTCACTCCTTGGAACAACTTTTTAATTGTCATAGGTTCAGACCCTGCAAGAACTAATTGAGATGCTCCATCCAAATTTGTGTTGACACTTAAAGTTATGTTGAGAACTCAAAGCACATCAGGAGCTAGACTCATGTCAGAAACTTGATAAATACTAGGAACTCTTCAAAGGTTTTAGGTTCTTGAACACATTCCAGCATTGCTCTATAAAAATTTCAAAGTGTTAGACCTAAGTCATAGGTACTAACAAAAGGAGAAACAAAGGTAAGATTTTAAGGTTCTTTAAACCATAGGAATCAATGACAACATACACAAGAGACCTAGAAAATTTATATTTTCACACAAAGACAAAAAAATTATTTCATAATATAGTTTTGAAAAAGACTTCAAAGTCCAAATCAAAATGGGGTGCCAACACCCTCCACTACCTTTCTAGCCATAATCCTTGAACATGGAAAGAAGGGAACACACTAATTGGTGCATCAACGATGATAACTCAATTGTTTCTCTACACTCAATAATCATGAGAAAATAACATGGGAAAGGTGAATGGGTCGATAGATTGATTCAAATTAGATAATAAGTGTTCCATAAATTTTATTATCTTATCATCTCTTCTTCTCTATATCTCCCTTTAATTAATGTATACATTTCTCTTTCATGTGGTTGTCTTGTTTTTTTTCCTTATAAAACATATAATATAAAATATTGAGTGCTTCAACTTGATTTGTGTAGATATAAGAGCATATTAAATAAATTTAGAGTTCATGGATTGTGAATTAAGTGCTTTAAAATCTACTTTACTAGATGATGTGTTGTAAAAGGGGGATGGAATAGGTGGTCTAGGGATATGGAAGAGGGGGAGGGCATAAAAGTTAAAAATAATGAAGTTGTGGGTGGGGAAAGATGAAGTTTAGACTATTAGGAAAATATTAAAATGAAAGAAGGTGGGGATGTGAGAACAAGAGTGGAATGCATAGGCTTAAGGGATATGTTGGGGGCTAAGAATTGTAAAAATAAAGGTGAAACAGGAAATAATTGTTCAAAGGCACAAGACAACTAAGAGGGGGGTAAATTAGTTGTCACCAAATTCAAACACAAAACTTCAAACACTTATCAACTTCACAACCACTTAATTCTATTATTAAGTATGAACATGAAATGCAAATAATAAAAAGTAATATCAACACAAAAAACACTAGATTTACGTGGAAAACCCAATAAGGGAAAAACCACAGTGAGGATTAGCTCACAATATAAAGTAATTGCACAACCGAATACAAAGAGGCTCACTACCAAGAGCTCACTTCCCAAATACAAAGGCTCGTTGCCTACAAATAGGACTCATTGTCCAGAAGGAGGCTCACTGCCTATAGAAAGAAAAGATTATAGAAAGATCCACCACTGCAAGTTACACGCATCTACAGCCTGATCAGAAGGATTGTAGATACCGTCAGCTCACTGCTTTCGGGAATCTAGTGCATCAAAGTACTGTTGCCTCAATTCACTTTCTCACAACTCTGCTTCTCAAACTTGTGGCTTGATTGATTGATTAATTCATTACATCTCAACTTGTATTTATACCATCTTCAACCTTAGAATCTTTCTCCAAGGTCGGCTACACACGCTTCATTTCATAAATTCAAATTAGGTTGACAACTCAACATTCCTGTAATGGAAAGGAATGAGAGTAAACTAAACCAACAATTAATCAAGACCCAAAACATTTTCTCGGATCAAACACGCTTCCTTAATTAATTTTTAATCCTTCATATGAAGTGTACACACCAAGTCGACCAAACCTAATGAACACACAAATGAACTTTGAAGTACATATTTCCACATCAAG
Organism: Sequoia sempervirens; assembly: GCA_007258455.2. NCBI lineage: Eukaryota > Viridiplantae > Streptophyta > Pinopsida > Cupressales > Cupressaceae > Sequoia > Sequoia sempervirens. The sequence goes on along the minus strand of VDFB02058242.1, from coordinate 539,803,978 downwards.
AAAATGATATGCGGACCACACAACATGCTTCATCAATCACTGTAACACATCTCAGATTCCTTTAGACTCATTTGCATCAGTTGCAACAACCTTTAAACTCATAACACTTCTCACCAGTCCATCTGGACTGTACAACCACACACAACTCTGAAACTCAACTTCTGGAGCACTAGACTGTGAACATCTTTTCCAGAACATAGAGAACACTATTACAATACATATTCCAGATCTGCAAGACTTGAAACAAACTAGCAGAGGACTGCGGAGCAGTAACATTTCTCCCAGTCCACAGACAAATAACTCTGTCAAACCAGTTCACATACCGGTGAACACATCTTTCACTCTCCATCAAACCAGAAGCAACAAATCATGAGATATCACCAACAAAAGCCCAAAAACAACAACTTAGATCCACACAAGCATAAGATCAACATAGAAGAAATGTGGAGCACATTTTGAACATACACTCAACTCCGACTTCTCTATTTATTATTTTTCTCAAAAGCACTTGGTAACCCATCATATCAGCTCATCTACACCATCATCAAGATAGCTCCATGTACTTACAACATCTCATCAGCATCTCAACTATGCATGTACATCCTGTAGTGTGTTGACATCAATGACAACATCAATGAAAACACAACCAAACTTGCTCATACTTGCAACAATCTCCCCCTTTGTCATTGATGGAAACACATGATGTGAAAAACCATCAAAGACACATTCTTAATATTCTCTCTTCCTTTTAGCTTCTTCTTTTTCTCACCCCTTTTACTGTTTTGCACATGACACTCTCTCCCCCTTTGACATCAATGGCAAAGACAACAACTTCTTATCACTCCCCCTTAGGAGTTCACCCATATAACTCATACTGTAACAATGAAACTTTCTACTCCCCCTGTGGAGTAGACCCATTCATCAGTCCAGACAAATGAAGAATCTGTAGATCCATTGGACTAATGCACCTCCATGTGCACCTAGTTTAAGGAAGGATGGCCAATGACCCCCAACTTCTCCCTAAGATACTCAAAAGTATCCTTTAGAAGAGCCTTAGTAAATATGTCTACAATCTGACCCTTTGTAGGCACATACTCCAATCTAACTTCATTCTCCAATACTTTTTCTCTCAAGAAATGAGATTTGATAGATATATGTTTAGTCCTTGAATGCATTACCGAATTCTTTGAAGTATTTATAGCACTTGTATTATCACAGAAGATAGGTATAGGTTCATCACATATTACTCCTATGTCCTTCAATGTTTGCTTCATCCACAAAACCTATGTGCAAAAAGATGTTGCAATATACTCAGCTTATGTAGTGGATAAAGAAACTGAGTAATGTTTCTTGCTAAGCCATGAAACCAATCTTCCACCAAGAAAGAAAGCACCACCACTTGTACTCTTCTAGTCATCTACACAAGCAGACCAATCTGCATCAATGTAGGCATTCAAAGTGAAATTAGTATCCTTAGGATACGACAAGCCATAATCCGAAGTTCCCTTAAGATATATGAATATCCTCTTCACAGTTGTAACATGTGCTTCTCTTGGTTCTTGAAATCTAGCAACCAAACATATTGTACACATGATATCTGGTCTTGTAGCAGTAAGATACAACAATCCACCAATCATAGATTTGTACTTGCTCTAATCAGTTTTAGCAGATTCATTATCCTTGCTCAACTTACATCCGATCATTATAGGTGTATAGACAAGTTTGGAGTCATCCATTCCAAACTTCTTCAACAACTCTTTGACATACTTAAATTGTGAAATGAATATCCCCTTATCAGTTTGATTCACTTGCAGTCCAAGGAAGAAATTAAACTCACCAATCATAGACATTTCAAATTCTTTTTGCATCTCTTCTGCAAACCTCTTACACATACTTTCATTTCCTCCAAAGATGATATCATCCACATACACTACTACTATCAACATTTTGTTTCCTTCAATCTTGAAATAAAGATTACTGTTTGCAGAGCCCTTGCTAAAAGTTTGCTATGTCGGATATCTATCCAATCTTGCATACCATGCTCTAGGAGCCTGTTTCAATCCATACAATGCCTTCAACTTATAGACCATATCCGATTTATCTAATAGTTGAAATCCCTCTAGTTGTTCCATGTACACTTCTTCCAATTCTCCATTCAGAAAAATAGACTTGACATTCATTTGATATACCTTAAAGTCTTTATAAGCAAAAAATTCCAAGAACATTTGAATTGCCTCCATTATTGCCATCGGTGCAAATGTCTCCTCAAATTCTATGCCTTCAACTTGTGAATAACCTTTACATACAAGTCTCGCTTTGTTTCTCACAACTTCACCATTCTCATTCAATTTATTTCTTAACACCCATTTAGTGCCAATCACATTCTTGTTTACTGGTCTAAGAACCAATTCCCATATCCGATTCTTTTCTATATATTGTGATTCTTCTTTCATAGCTCTTACCCAACTCTCATCTTTACATGCTTCACTCACAAACTTAGGTTCTATCTTTGAAAGTAACACATATTTACCTCACTTGCCACCACTTTGCTTCTTGTCTTCACACCTTCACTCTTATCTTCAATTATATGTTCTTATAGATGATTCTTCTTTACATATTTAGGAGTCTTAGGAGCAGGTTCCAAAATCTCTTCCTCTTCTTCAATTTGTTCTTCTTCTTCCTCTTTATTCTCTTCAAGTACAGGTTCGTAGATAGGATCATCTGGTTCAACTTCACTTATCTCAATAGGTTTGTGCATATCCTCATCAACCTTCACATTTGCACTTTTAACTATCTTCCTCAATCTCTTATTGAAGCATCTGTATGCTTTGCTACTAGTTGAATACCCAAGGAAAATGTCTTCATCACATCTAGCATCAAACTTCCCAAGGTTCTCATCATCTCTTTTAATGTAACACTTTCTTCCAAACACTTTAAAATACTTCATAGTAGGAATCTTACAAAATCCACAACTCATAAGGAGTCTTAGTGTTGTTACCTCTGATCTGAACACTATTAAGAATATAAACAGCAGTGTTGATTGCCTCTCTCTAGTATACATTAGGTACATTTGCTTCTTTCATCATTATTCTAGCAACCTCCTGTATAGTCTAGTTCTTTCTCTCAACATGTAGCGCCCACTCTAGAATATCAATAAATAACAATAATTTAATGAATTAGTCAAAAGAGAAAATTAAAATATAGGAGAAATTTTCCAAGTAAAATTTTGATAACTTAAATTAATAAAACATAATTATAGCATTATATGTGAAATTTGTAAAGTTTATCATTAGATACAACATTTCCTTTGCATTAAACACCTTTGACAATAATTTCCTCCATTCACTAAATAAATAGATGCTCTCTTAGCTTCATTGTCTTGCACAGATGGACAACCTATAATTGCACAACTAAAATGAAAACATTAGTTTCCACATAGTTCATCAATAAACATAACTCAAAGCAATATACCATCCTAAGGCCCTAAGGGGCCAACCTAATGTCTTGAGGGCTCATGTTAGCCTTGCCTACATATGCAAAGTGCAGAGACATCGTAGTTCAAAACTTGTTCTTGTAACCACAATTTTTTTTTTCAAACAATAATGACAATAGATAGCCAAATCAATAGATATTCTTGTCAACAAAGTGTGAAGGGTCGACAAATATTCTTATACCACATCCAGACAATATCTTAACTAGAAACCCTTACAATCCAAAATAAAGTAAAATATTCAACCTCACTCAATACTTGCTAAGTCGAAAACCTATTAAATATACCATTCATCTAGTTTTCTTACAAGTAGGAAGACCTTTTGAAACCATAATTATCAAGATCCTTAGTGAGCGACAAGTAAGTAGAAAAGTTAACTAAAAATTACAACTATTTTAATCCTAAACAATAAAATATCAAAAGAACATGAGTTCCTTTGTCCAAGTAAAATTAATAAACTTTCATTATTCACTCTAATAGTTAACATGACTCAACCATGAATACTTATTAACCAATTACCTAAAATGTACATTATTGAAGATTAGAAAGATCTTTCACTCTTTTTAAACACTTTGCCAAGAGTATACCCTAAATTTATCATCTTATTAAACAATAATTCAAGTAGTTAAAATGAAGTTTATTTTCCTCTAAAGATCATGAATCTTGTACATTAAAATATAGCTCTACTAAACCTTAAACAATAGTCTTTCTCCCCAGTCCTAAGTTGACAACTCTATACTTTTAATTTTTAACTAGTTAGTCTCATTTAATTGTTAACTCTATTTGACTAATTTCTTATACTTACAATAACCTTTCTAACAATATAATCCAAATATCATATGCAATCACAATACAAGCATATCACAATATCAACTAAATTCACATAAGCACCAAATTGACATTTTCACTATTTAAAATTCTATATTTTACATATCCTTCTATTTTTCACCTACATAAACTTAATTATCCTACTTCTTTCTATTTTTATCGCAATAGTGTATATGTAGTAATGGCTAAACATCTTTTCCCATTCTTGAAACTCCTAAAAGATGGAATATTTCTAATGTGACACTCTTTAAACTATGACAATAATAAAACAAGAGGCTATCATTGATATCTACAACATATTTAATTAAGAAAGATTTATTCGACTTAAGATTCATAACTCATCTAAGAAAGATATCTCATTTGCATAATCCACTAAGGCAAAAATCATTCTAACTAGTTTGAAAAGCATATATGTCTGCTCGGTGGACTTTGCATCATGTTGTGTCATGGATTATGAGTTCTCCATGCATCTCTTATTGGAAGTTTACAAAAATGATTCTCATATATATCAAAGGCTCTATCAGAATTGGAAGTCCTCTTGGCTAGAGGTAATGAGATCAAACATCAAGGCCACACAAACTCAAACTGGGCTGTTGAAATTCATCACACAAGGCAATTTATCTAAAAAGTCTTCTTAAACACATTGGGATTCTGCAGATTTCCGCAGGATGATCCTAGGAGAGTTTTGATAATTGGAGTACCATTCAGCTTACAAATGAACCTGCATTCCATGTTCAAACTACATATGTGAAGGTGCATCACCATTTTGTTCAAGAACAAAAGTATAGCAGAGTAATTGAATATTTGCTTACATTCCAGTGCAGATTAAATGGATGATATAATTAGGGCTAATTAGGGTGGAAGAGAGGAGAAGGGGAAGGATTTAGAAAACATCATAGAACTACTTCAAGTGAAAGATAACATATTACAGAATAAGGGGGTGTGAGAAACAATGTTAATTTTTGAATATTTAAATATGGATTGTGAGCATGTAAATTAGGATTATTTTTTGTTTCTTTCTTTATTTCCCTCTTACAACTAATCTACCAAATATCCCATGCTTACCATATGGTACCACAACCATTATGATTTGTGATTAATAATAGTGTGGATTATTCCCTAGTGGCTTTTGTAACTCCCATGTGAGATGTCATTCCATATGACATAAATTCTCCTACATGAGATTCTTTCGTGCTCATATAAATAGACGGTCATTCTCTAACTATTTGAGCAATAGAGAAATCCAACAAGTTTGGTTGCCTTACCAAATTTTTGGCAAAATACATGAAGATGCTCTTCACACCCCAAAATACAAATTTCATAAAGCCAACCACAAAGCTATTATGCAACTTGCAAGAAACTTATGTCTGTTAGGACATGCAAACAGATTGCAAGACATAGAGTAGCTATAACTATGGATTTGGCGCCAACATACCTCATAACATGGAACATTTTATCTGCAGCCTCATGGATCAATGAACAGTCTCCTATTGTTGGGGATGGTGAGGGTATAAGAAATCTTATCATTCCAATTTTGATTTGCAAATCTAGAATCCAATCTATTTGTTTCGACAACAATGGGTTGCCAGGCCACTGCACATAGTTGGATTACTTGAGACCCAACTAGACATGTATGCAATGCCAGATACACAAGAGTCTAACAAAAGTTATAAGTGTAATGTTTTGGCAAGAGAAAGGCCAGACTTGCAATCATTGGCTTCCTCCATGATCTTCTTGCAACTATCCCCTCAAATTCTACGGAATCTTCCATTAAGTTCATTTTCCAAAGACACCCACTAACTCTGTTATACTAAAATTAGCTTCACTAACTTGTAACTGTAACTAAATATTAATTTCTAAAAATTCTCTTCTTGGAAAAGTATAATTTCCATTCCTTGCATGTTGCATAAAAAGAATCTCGTAAAATATGTAATATAATAACAATACCTGAATTTTCTTCATACTCAATATTAATTTTTTTTTAAATAATTATTTTGATAAACAAAAATATAACAACCCAATTATTTTTAATAAAACATCATAATTAATAATTAGTTTCCAAATATGCCTTGCACAACAACTCCACTCTGCCACGGAGTTCTAGGAGCAGAAAAATGTCTCTTTATGCCATGCTCTTCACAAAATGTATTAAACTCATTGGAAGTGAATTCTCCACCTCTATCAAACCTTAAACATTTAATTCTCATATTTACTTCATTATCTACCCTTGCCTTGATTCTTTTCTCTAAGAAATGTAACCCATGCCATTCTAGAGTAATCATCAACAAGGAGCATGAAATACTTGTCTCCATTTAGACTTATTATTCTTGTAGGGCCATAGAGGTCAGTATGAACCAATTCCAACATTCTAGTAGTTGACTGATCTTTTCCTCTAAAACTGCATCTAGTTTGCTTTCCAAGCTGGAAACTCTTGCACATATTACTAGGCTTTGTAATCTTAGGCAAGTCTCAGATGACCTCTCTTGAACTGATCCTGATCAAATTATAAAAATTTACATGACCCATCCTCCGGTGCCATAGCCAACTTTCATTAACTTGAGATACAAGGCACTGACCATCAACACCCTTAAGCTGATAAATATTTTCATGTGTTCTTCTTCCTGCTGCAACCACAGTTTTGGACCCTTTTCCGATTTCATAGGTATTATCCTGAAACACAAGCTTGAAACCTTTTCTACACATTTTTCCAACACTCAAAAGATTATGCCTTCATCCCTTAACATAATAGACATCATCAGTGCTATGCTTACCATCAAAACTACTTGTTCCTTTCCCAACAATCTTAGCTCCAGAATCATCACCAAACATAACTAAACCACCATCATATTTTTCAAGCTTAGTGAACTTACTTTTATCTTCGGTCATGTGATTAGAGCAACCATTGTCAATCACCCAATAGTCTTCATCTTGTCTAGCATGAAATGCAGTAGCCAGAGTACCTTCCTTCTCATCCTTCTTACTCTTTGAACCACTTTCCAGGTACCTTTCTTCAACTTCCTTATAAAATTTGCTTCCAACTCATCTGAACTATCACCCTCAAGATCATCTTCTATCTTTGTAGCTTTAAAGGTTAACTTTTTCTTCTTCTCTTTCTTTCCAAACTTCCTCATCTCAAATGCAGTCAAGGTGCCAAATAGTCATTCTTTAGTCAACTTCTTTGGATCATACACTTCCTCAATAACTAAAACCTTATCACTATAACTCTCTGGTAAGGTCATAAGAATATTTTCTATTATATCTTCATCTACCAAAGTACCCCCTTGATTCCTAACTTCATTTGCTACAAGATCAACCCTTGGAAATAGCTTGCAATATCTTCTCCTTCTTCCATTTTCAAATTTTCATATCTTCGCTTTGCTGTCAACTTCTTTGTCAATTTCACTCTATCATTTCCTTCTTAAATATCTTCCAACTTCTTCTAGACTTCATAAGCAGTTCCCAAAGAAATAACTTTAGTTCGCTCAGTCTTAGATAAGGCACTGTAAATCGTATAACTCACTTTCTCATTCTCCTTATAGGCATAAACCTCATCTGCAATAGTAGGAGCACTTGTTGGAGCAACATAATTCGTCTCAACAACCTTCCAGGTCTTGTAACCAAGAGAGATTATATAACCTCTCATCTTCACTTTCTATTCACTATAGTCAGATCCATCAAACATAGGGATCACCAATTTGTGTGTCATCGGATCTACCTCAAGCGGTTAAGCTCTTCACCAAGGAACCAAAGCTCTAATACCAATCGTTGAAAGGTGCAAGACAACTGAGAGGGGGTGAACCGGTTGTCACCAAATTCAAACACTTATCAACTTCACAACCACTTAATTTAGTTATTAAGTATGAACATGGGATGCAAATAACAGAAAGCAATATCAATATAGAAACACTCGATTTACATGGAAAAACCACGGTGAGGATTAGCTTACAATATAAAGTAATTGCACAACTGAATACAAAGAGACTCACTACCAAGGGCTCACTGCCCAAATGCAAAGGCTCATTTCCTACAAATAGGACTCACTATCCAAAAGGAGGTTCACTGCCTATAGAAAGAAAAGATTACAGAAAGATCCACCACTGCAAGTTACACGCATCTACAGCCTAATCAGAAGGATTGTAGATATCGTTAGCTCACTGATTTCAGGAATCTAGTGCATCAAAGTACTATTGCTTCAATTCACTTTCTCACAACTCTGCTTCTCAAACTTGTGGCTTGATTGATTGATTAATTGATTACATCTCAACTTGTATTTATACCATCTTTAACCTTAGAAACTTTCTCCAAGGTCGGCTACACACGCTTCATGTCATAAATTTAAATTAGGTCGACAACTCAACATTCCCATGGTGGAAAGGAATGAGAGCGGACCAAACCAACACTAAACCAAGACCCAAAACATTGTCTCGAATCAAACACGTGCTTCCTTAATTAATTCTTAATCCTTTGTATGAAGTGTAAACACCAAGATGACCAAACCTAATGAACACACAAATGAACTTTGAAGTACATGTTTCCACATCAAGAAAATGATATGCAGACCATACAACATGCTTCACCAATCACTGTAATATGTCTCAAATTCCTTTAGACTCATCTGCATTAGTTGCAACCTTCAAACTCAAAACACTTCTCACCAATCCATCTGGATTGTACAACCACACACAACTCTGAAACTCAACTTTTGGAGCACTAGACCATAAACATCTTTTCCAAAACACAGAGAACACTATTACAAGACATATTCTAGATCTGCAAGACCTGAAACAAACTAGCGAAGGACTGCGGAGCAAAAACTTCTCTTCTAGTCCACAGACAAATAGTTTTGTCAAACCAGTTCACATACCAATGAACACATCTTTCACTCTCCATCAAACCAAAAGCAACAAATTAGGAGATATCACCAACAGAAGCCCAAAAACAACACCTCAAATCTACACAAGCATAGGATCAACACATAATAAATGCAGAGAACATATCGGAGCACATTTTGAACATACACTCAACTTTGACTTCTCTATTTATTAATTTTCTCAAAAGCGCTTAGTAACCCATCATATCAACTCATCTGCACCATCATAAAGATAGCTCCATGTACTCACAACATCTCATCAACATCTCAACTATACATGTACAACTTACAACACCCTGTACTATGTTGACATCAATGACAACATTAATGACAACACAACCAAACTTTCTCATACTTGCAACAATAATAAAATGTATGTAGGTAGTAGGAAGAAATGATAATTCTAAGTGAATATAATAGTGAGTTTTAAAATTTTCTATTTATGAAATTTGATAATCTAAGTTGGTTGTTTCCAAGTGCCCCTTAAAATAGCATGCATCATGCCCCATATTTACATGTCAAAGTTTTATGATCGTGAAGGATATTGAATATTTGACACTACCGATGAAGGATAATGAATATATGGCACTACATAGTTAAGAAAATGGCCACTTGGTACAATGTTGATTGGAATTGAGTTCCTAATCTATTGAAAAAATTAATTAAATGCTCCACCTCTTTATTGTTAATGAAAGATTGTCATTATATTATAATTGATACTATTATATTGTATAAATAGTAAAACTCATTTTAAAATAATTTTGCAATAAATCTGTGAATTTTACTCCAACTTCCTTCAAATTTATATTGCAGTAGCTTCAATAATATCTTAAAAAACCCATTAAAAATAAGGAAAATTTTCTCCAAAATATGAGATATATTTGCTTCCAAAAATGACCTCCAAGATTGAAAAAATGCTTTGTCTTCATGGTGCTACAATCATGCTTTGATACCACTTGTAATGAAACAACTTGCACAATAGAATAATATAATTGTAATTTGCTTAAAATAATTGATAATGATATGCCACTTCAAGGGGGATACCTCCAATAGTCTTTAATAAGAACACAATACTCCACATGATCATAATAACTAGCCACTAACACCTATATATGCCTAATTATGCTTTGGATTCCATCTAGACTCACTTAGATACTTAGCTATAACCCCTATGAAAATCTAAATACCTATATATGATTATAATAACCATTATCTAACTTATTTAAGAGTTAAGGTAGCCACAAGCTAACTACTCATAACCCAATACACACTAAAGGGTTAGACACATGACATCTTATAAAAAAGGGAATGGTTTGAGAGCCTTGCTCAATAATCATCACATCTCACCTAAATAATTAAAATTGATGTTAGAAGCATGAAACCAATTATTCACAAATCCTTTCTCTTCTTGTTTATTCAATGAAAGTGAGTTGGTGCATTCCCTCTCTTTGTTCATTCATTCAAGGTTGAGTTTTCTTCCCTCACCTAGTCCTCCCTTTTATTAATAGGCTAGGTTTTTGCTAATGATACAACACCAAAATTGGATCAAGCATCTTTAATCAAGCAGTTTCAATTAGTGGATTGACTCTTTGATTGATTGAACATGTTCCTTCATGTGTTGGTCAATAGAGAGAAGTGGTGTTACCTCCACTACATTTATAACCATAATCTTTGAATATGGAAAGAAGGGAAAAAATCACTTGATGCATCAATGATGATCTCATTTATTTTCCTACACTAAAAAACCAAGAACAAATAACATGGATAAGGTGTATGGGTCAATACATTGATTCACATTAAAACAAAACTATTGCATAGTGTTTATTATCTAACTTATTTAAGAGTTAAAGTAGCCATAAGCCAACTACTTGTACAACCCTATACACACTAGAGGGTTAGGGGCACGACATTTTATAAAAAATAGAGTGATCTAAGAGCCATGCTCAACAATAATCACATCTCACCTAAATAATTCAACTTGATGCTAAACACATGGAACCAATATACCAAGTATTCACAAATCCTTTATCTTATTGTTCATTTAGTGAAGGTGAGTTGGTGCACTCCCTCTCTTTGTTCATTCATTCAAGGGTTGGGTTTCCTCCCCTCACTTGGCCTCCCTTTTGTTGGTAGGCTATATTTTTACTAATGATTCAACACTTAACTTAGATCAAGTATCTCTAATCAAGTGGTTTCAATCAGTGGACTTACTCATTTGATTGAGTGAACATGTTCCTTCATGTGTTGGCAAATAAGGAGAGATGTTGTTACCTCAACTACCTTTGTAACCATAATTGTTGAACATGGAAAGAAGGGAACAAATCACTTGGTGCATCAATGATGATAACTCAAATATTTTCCTACACTCAATAACCATGAGTAAATAACATGGATAAGGAGAGTGGGTCAATAAATTGATTTACATTATAAAATAAGTGATCCATAAAGTTCATTATCTCATTATCTCTTCTTGTGTATATCTCCCTGTGATTAATGAAGAGATTTTTCTTTCACATGGTCGCCTTGATTTTTCTTTCCTTAGAAAAATATTAATATGACAAATTGAGCGCTTCAACTTGATTTGTCTTGACATAAGAGCATACTAAAATAGTTTAGAGTTCATGACTTATGAAGTAAGTGTCATAAAATCTACTTTACTAGATGATGATTTGCAAAAAGGGGATGGGCCAAGTGGTTTAGGGATGTGGAAGAGGGGAAAGGCATAAACATTAAAAATAAGGAAGTTGCAAGTGGGGAAAGATGAAGTTGAGGATATTAGAAAAATATGGCAAATGAAAGGAAAGCAGGGATGTGACAACAAAAGGAGAATGCAAAAGCTTAAGGGATGTGTTGCGGGCTAAACATTGTAAAAATAAATAAAATGAAATGGGAGATAATAAAAGACATATAGGTAGATAGGAAGAAATAGTAATTCTAAGTGAATACAACAATGGGTTAACATTTCTATTTATGCATTTTGATAATATGAGTTGGTTGTTGCCAAGTGGCCCTTAAAAAAATGCATCATACCCACCTTTACATATCAAAGTTCTATGCTTATGAAGGATAATGAATATTTGACACCACAAAAGTAAGAAGATGACCACTTGATACAATGTTGATTGATGATGAGTGTCTCTATTGAAATAATCAATGAAATGCTCCACCTCTTTAAAATAAATAAAAGATTGTCATAATATTATTATTGATACTATAAATTTGTATAATCAATAAAACAAAAATAACTCTTCCTAAAATCTATAAATATAAGTTTACACTAAATTTTTCTTACAATAACTACCTACATATAACTAATGAAGTATCCATTATACTTTAAATTGAAATACAATTACTTATCACAATTAAGACTACCGTTACTTTGCGGAAGTCTCCTAAAATTTTGAATTTTGCCTCGGCACACCCAAGCCTACACCCAAGGCACGGGTTGCCACAGGACCGAGCCTATCTAAAAAGCCACAACCTCCCATACTGACAATTGAATATGTTAGTCTAATTGTATGGTGACAATCTTATTACGATATGCAAATGTGTTAGGGTGCCATTTTCAAGATAAAAGTCCATTTTGTATATCACTAGGCTAGAGCAGTAGTTTGACACTCCTATTGTATATAAAAATACTAGTCTTAATATAGTGGCTACATGTGCTACAAGAATTTTTGTAGGGTCTTCAATATAGGTCTTTGCATTTAGATGCTATTAGGCCAGTGAAGAAGTTTAGGTCTAGTGTTGTACAATAGTTCAATGATGGGCTGCTCTACAATGATGATCTAACTCAATGGCCACTTATGGGGTTTGCTTTAGGTATTTTCAGGAAAAGAGTCCATATTTAGATGTTTCGTGAAAATACTAGTTTGATAATGATCTTGTTGTTGCATATAAATACTATGATGGAATAGGGTTAGAGGGAATATTGTTTAGAAGTCAACAAGAAGGAAAATATTTAAGTGTCAGAGCTAGTGGTAGTGCTTGTGCGAGTGCCTCTGACGCTATTTGTGTTTCTACACAAAATGCAACATCTAATATGGATGTCAATGACATTTTTTTGATGACCCATATGATTCAGATTGATCAATGATCAATAATGGCTGATTGTAAACACTTGACATTTTTATTTTTGAACTTTAATTTATTATTTTTATATCATGACATTTGAGTATCACTAATATTTTAATATTTGACTATGAAAGTGGTGGTGTATTTTTGCTATGTTATTTAACTATTAATATGGTGGTGTATTTTGAACTTAATTACCACTATAAATATGTATATATTTATGATTTTTATATGTTTTTGTATTACTGTACCCAAAACGTACCCAAACCCCCCAAAAAAATTTGACTAAATCTGCGTACCAAAATCTTGTACTCATACCTGAACCCAAAAAATGAACCAGTAACTTAGGTTAGCATATGCCCTTGTTGAATGTATTCCCATTTTGTTGGGAAATGATCAAGGTATGTTTACAGTTCCCTGGTTTGGAATGATTTCTCCTACAATTGGGTATAATCCCTAGGTCAATGAATTAGGATGTCCTCAAACAACTAGTACATATATTCCTACAGGAGAATTTCACCATGTTGGAACCTTGAACTCATGTTTTGAACTTGGCATGTCTTTGAGCCCTGAATCTTGTCAACTCAAAATCATACAAAAAATGTTTTAGTGGCAAAGGCTACATGATAATGTTTAACTAAATTAGCTTAAGAGTAATGCAATTGATTGATTACAGCTAATAGAAGTGCCCAATCTTTTAAAGTCGTTCACAAGAATGAAATTTAAATGCTAAGAAGATAGGTCTAACCCATACCTTGTATATTAAGTTTTCCAAATATAGAGCATCTACACAATCACAATATTTGATATGATTATACATTGCTTGCTCTATTGATTATTTTGGGTTTAAATCCTTGTTACTGACTCTGCCCCTAAACCTGCCAAAATCAGGTACAAAATGTTTGGGAAATGGTACCTATGGAATTGCACATGGTACCACTTTTGGGTCCCACAATTGTTTAGGTATATTTTGTTTCTTTTTACTCTCTAGTTTGACTTGCTAACTTGGAAACACTAAATTGAACCTCAATTTCTAAAAGATATGTTAGACCTACACTTTGAAGATTCACAATGAAGTCACTCTAGCACATGTCATTATATATTGTCATCACAAAAAACAAAAAATAATAAATTTCCATTTGTTGGTCATATTCATTCATTTTGTGTAACCATAAAAAGAAGATTTTAAGCAAAGACCAACCAAGGTTAGCGCATAACAAAATTACTTACAAATTAAGTGTTAATAGGAGACAACTCTAACCCCCAATTAGGCCATAAATTTATGCACCTATTTATAGGTAAGATCTATTTCACAAGGTTTGGGTTCAAGTTCGAGTTCGGCAACAACAAAATTTGGATGAAGTTTGGAAAGGAGAAAAAAAATATTTCGTGATTAAATTTGCCTCATATAGATTTAATCTTTTTAGAAATATAAGTAATATATCTACAAAATTATCAAAATAGTTTAACATTGCTAAATAGATTTGAAATCATTATAAAAATATGTCACATTTATAAACCATAACAAACTTATCAAATTAATGACATCAAGTTTCCAGAATCCATAATGTTTTGTTAAGTGATTTTTGGATTCCATTGTATGCAAATTTTTTGCATCAACATTTCGGATCACACTCCGTGATCCATCATTAGGATGTGAGTAGAGAGTATAAGGAGAAAAAAATCTCCTTATCAAATCCTGAAATCACTTAGCAAAAACTTATCAAAGTTAAACCATAAGAAACATGTGAAATCACGAGTGCTAAGATGCTTTTTTTGTCAAAAAGGGACAATCAAGAGTTAAAACTCTAGAACTTAAAAGAAGGCTCCAAGTCATCAAGAGCACTTGGTTGAGATGATGTAGCATCATCAAAAAAGTTAGGTTCATTTGCAACTAGTATTGCTATGTCTTGTGGAATTTGTTGTTGTGAAGATGTGGAGTCATTTGCTGATTTGTTTATAAACAATTTTAAATTGTTGTGAATTTAGACAATATCTCCCAACGTTCCAGAAAACAACTTGTTCCTATTTTTGGAATGGATGTGGTAAAAGCAACTCTAGCTCCTCTCACAAGTTGATGAACTTGCTCCCTAACTCAATATTTGAATAGAAAAGCATTGTAGTTCAAGAGTTTGTGCTCCATAGTTCATCCATCATCTATACCCATGTACATCAACTTGTGCCATGTCATACTTGGTTGCTAACATTCCAAACATCCCTTTTTCTCTCTTGCATTTCCAACATCGGTCTTTGATTAGAGTTGCAACTGTTAGTTCAAACTTGCTAGTGGCTTCTAAAAGCCCTACCATAATTTCACAATCACCTTGTCTATCAATTTAAAATAGCTTAGGCTCCATTTAGCAAGTTGTTGCATGTAAAGGTGTGTGCATCATTTTCCATCTAGAATCAATTGTTTCCCATCTCTCCATTTACTCTGCTTCCACATT
The DNA here is from genome assembly GCA_007258455.2 of Sequoia sempervirens. Classification (NCBI taxonomy): domain Eukaryota; kingdom Viridiplantae; phylum Streptophyta; class Pinopsida; order Cupressales; family Cupressaceae; genus Sequoia; species Sequoia sempervirens. The sequence goes on along the minus strand of VDFB02058242.1, from coordinate 539,788,269 downwards.
ATTTAGTGCTTTTTGAAATTGCTTCCTTACAATGGTCCATGCTTTCATAAAGCATGCCAAGACAAGGGGTGTCATCATAAACCATACAAAACACACATCAATAATTGGTCCACATAAATTCAAAACCTTATTTGCACTTTCCCAAAAATTGTTGTTTAAAATGATTTTCTTTGCGTTCTTCCTTTAGCACCTTTGGAAAGCGTTGACTTTTCTCACTCATTGGAACAAATAATAAGCCTCAAATTTTCTTTCGCTTCAACTACTCTTTTCAAAGTGATATAAAATAAAATAAATCTTGTGTCACAAGGCCTCAACAACTCCTTAGATGCACGCTGCTTGTGAAGACTCGATGTGAGACAATGATTTCTCATGAAGTTTGCAATTGCTCTCCCTTTATGAATTGTTTCATGTATCCATGGGAATTTAGCTAAGTCATGAAGCAACAAATCCAAACAATAGACTCCATTATGTTTGTGGGTATTTCTCTACTATTGATTTTTTAGCTCCCTCACAATTTGTTGCACTATCAGTTACCACTTGGACCACATTTTCCACCTCTACTTCAAGAAAGGCTTCCTCTAGTATTTTAAAAATATACTTTTAAGTTTTTTTATTGTTCATAGTGTCAATCACTTTCAAGAACTTCACTATCAGTTACCACTTGAACCACATTTTCCACCCCACTTCAAGAATGGCTTCATCTAATATCTTAAAAATATGCTTTTAAGTTTTCTTGTAGTTCATGGTGTCAATCACTTTTAAGAACACACCACCTTCAGGACAAACCACCAAAATGTTAATCAATGGCTTTGGCATATATTTGACCATCCATCACTCAATATAATGCAACTTGTTGCCTTCCAAGAGGCTTTGACCTCAACTAATTTCTCAGTCACTATCTTTTGACCTCTGCAAAAGAGTTGTTCAGAAAGCCTCTAAAGAGGGAGGTGTGTACCTTTTTCCAAACTTTGCAAATTTCTAAATTGCATTATGAAAATGTGGATTCCTAGCTACATTGAACGGAATAACACTTGAATAAAATAAATTAGCTAATGCATCATCCACATGTTTATTGGTTTCAAAAAATTGTTCAATGTTCCACTTTCTTTCAATACACCTATAGCGTTGATCATAATGGATGAGGAAGATGTAATAGATGTCGTGATCTAGATACATCCGCTTTGATTGTTTGTTTTTTGTCTTCTTTATATTTTATACAATCAAAGTGGATTTATCTTTCTCTAGAGCAACTTTAATTTGTGAAGTAATCTTCGAACATGCAGTAATACCTCCACGTGCACCCCTTGAAATGCCAAGTGACCCATTACCCCTATTAAACTTCCAGTAAAAGGGGAGCCATTAAATTACAATTTGCATGTTTTAAAAGATAGATAAAATTTAATATTTAAAAGTTAAAACATTAACTATTATTTATTTTAAAAAATATTTAAATAAAATATATTTAATATTCATTTTTAACTTTAAAAAAAACTCAATTTTAATAAGTTTAAAATTTTAGTTTAAATATGATAAATTCTAGTATATTTGTTAAATATAATATAAATACTTTAAATTGGTTAAATTTTATTTATAAATAGTTTAAAATCTAAATTGAATATTGTAAAATATGACAATTTAATTTAATAAATGTTAATATTAAAAAATAAAAGCTATAAAAATAAAATAAAACAATATTAAATTTAATTATAGTAAATTTTAAAATTTATAATAGCAATTTAATGTAAATAAAATAATATTGTAGCATTAGAAATTGTACTCCCTTTTAGGTGGAAGCACAATTTCATGCTTTGTTTGGAACCTACTTGAGTGACCCTTCCAACAATGCATTTAAACATCCCCTATTCATTCCCTAATTTCCTAAATTATGTATTTTGTGGCCTATTTAATCATTTATCGAGAAATCACATGTACAAAACCAAGGAAAACATTTAATGTTTTGCCCCTGACACTTTACACCTCGCAAGATAGGCTCGGGACAATGACGCCCAGGGCAACTTTGACCCCCTATTTTGCCTCCAATTTTTAATATGTCGAGGATAGTAATTTATTATTTGAATTTCAAATTTACATTGTCAGTTATTAGGATCTAATTTTTGGGAAATTAGATTAATAGCCTATAAATACCTAGTCATTTTACCATTTGAAAAGAGGACAAGAAAAATAAGAAAGAGATTATTGTGACAGTTGCATTTTGCCAAAATACATTTGAATTTGCAGGTTTTCAAGGATATTTTTAGATTTGATAATGTTTCATTCAATTATTGGGTTTTGATGCCAATAGAAGGACATGGTGGAATCTAGGTTTGGAAAGTCCTCTTGGTCATTTTCTACAACCTAATGACTTGTTTTCAAAGTGTCCTCATCTTCAAGTTTCTTGCTGCCCAAAGCGAGGTATCATTGTGTTTCAGATTTTCCTAAGGGTATTTGACTTCCTCTTAGGTGGATCTTGTCATTGTCATTTAGGAATCCTTCTCTAACACGCTTGAGTAAGGTTTTCATGCAATTTTAGCTCATTACAACCTTAGACGCACTTAAAGTTAGGAGCACACACATTTTATCAATTAGTTTATTGGCTATTTGTGGAGGTAGAAATACCAAAATAGGGGTTTGATTGAAGCAAACTCCTATATAGCCACCACCCCATCTCTTTTTCAAATTTGTGTAGGTTCAGATCTGAAAACGGAGGTCACAGTGCGAGAAAACAAAAGGTAGACAAAGAGCTATAGGACTGCCTTTTCTAATCTGGGAAAAGTCAACATAGACATAGGTGCCATGGGCGACTCTGTCCAGCAAATTCAGGCTCAAATTTGTATGATAGGTGCATGGAACTCTACTCTTTTCAAATCTATTGTTGAAATTTGGCTTTACAGTTTCTTTGTTACATAAAAGTTGTATTTTTAGAGGTCACAGTTTTGTCAAGTTAATAAAACAAAATCACTTTCAAAAAAACTTCAAGGCATTAAAGGATCATATCCAAGGTTGATTGACTCACCTTCAAGGTTGGAAGTAAATCTAATCCCCTTGTTAATTTGGATCCTAATGTTATTTGAAAAAGGATTTATGTTAGTGATCTATGTATTAGACCTAGGATCCATTTTTCATCAAAACAAATATTTGGCATTTGTAATATTATAAACATATATTATTAAATATTTAAAATACTTCATTACTTTGAAAGTTTGAAGTATGGTTGTTTGCTACTATTTTGACTAATCAACTCTCAAACAACTTCAAACAACCTCAAACACATGCCAAGAATTTTTAACAGTCACCTTTCTATACATTGGCGAATAGTTATGTGCTTAGACCGACGATGAACGATGTTTTATAAGAAAAATACCTCAAAAACCCTAAAAGTGTTTTTTGAAAATATATTTTAATAAAAAACATATCCAACTTTTTGTGTATGAATCCCAAGATGAATTTTAATGAATTTAATGTAAAAGTTTAATGTCCACCAAAATTTGAATTTCATGCTTGAAATTCGGTAAACCTTATCAAGCTGAGAGCAAAGCACCATTAGGGTGCATTCCTTGTGTGATTCCTTCCATTCCTTTGTGTTGGTCTTGCTACTACTATTTCTCCAAGTTCCACATGAGTAGTGACCTTGTCAGCAATTGTTGGGCATCTAGGTAGGCCGCAAAATTATTTTAGGAATTTTTTCTTTTTTCAAAGGTTTTTTTTCATCTATAAAATTTTATCAAGTATTTTAAATTTATTAATAATATATGTTTTTTTTTTATCTATAGGAAGTGGTGAACATGGGGTCCACTCCCATATAAAATGATAAAAAGAAAATTGCATCAGCCCTCTAATAGGGGTGTGACCAAATGGTCCTTGATCGGGGACAATTACATAAAATAGGCCAATTTGACCAGAACTAAATGGTTACTGTTGCCACTTATAGTAACAAAATCTATCCTAAGAAAAAGGCAAGAAAAGATGCTTGCAACCACAACTTGTAGCTCGTCAAGAGTGGGTGCTCAGATTATTTAACTTTCAAGAGATTTCCCTTTCTTGGAAAATCTTAGTGTCATATGATGGGAAGGTTTGTTTTTCTTCCTCTTGACTTCAGTCCCAACATGGGATGATTAGGGGGAGCCCATAGTGGTTTCTTCTACGTTTGTGATGCTACCCATATTATCCCTCAAACCAGTCATGGCATTGGAGGTCGAAGGCTCAAGAGAAAGCGCATAACACACTTTAGACTTGGATTTATCGAGCATCTGAGAAGTATTGGAAGCCCCCAAAGACTAGACAAAAGCATTTATATTGTTTGTACTATTCTCAATGATATTCTCATTATGCACGCCTGCCACTGGCATGGTGGGGACTAGTGAAGTCTGAAGAGGGTACTGCTTTGATTCAACCACCATTTTTGGGTGCTCAGAAGGTGCAACCACAGAGTAGTGATGTGGGAGGGCGTTGACCCACCAAGTACCTTGATGATTAGCTTTAAACTTGGACTTGGAGTAATTTTGTGCAGCATGACTAGTTTTGAAGCATCTTCAACATTTGAATGGAAAACCCTCATAATCCAAAGATTGAGACCAAATGCAATCAACAACCTTGAGGATGATATTAGCAAGGAGATCCTTGTTAGTATCCACTTCTACAAGAATGCGATCAAAGGTACTGTGGATGAAGCTGAGGTGTCAATGTCGACTACAAGAAAATTACCCAAAGAATCTCGAATGGCTTCAAAACAAGCGTCAAACTTGAACTGTAGTGGCAAGTTTGGGAGTCAAATCCAGATAGGTTTAATAGCAAATGTTTTAGTGAGAGGGCTAAACTCAAGGAAGAAGGGTTCGAGGAGGAGCAAGCTTTTCCCCCAATACTAATGCTCGAGGAGGATGGAATCTCGATCTTTCTTGCAATCAAAAACCACAATGAAGAAGCCTTGAGCACAAAGATAAACCTCTAGATTACCTTTCAACATTGTTTTCCAAGCATCAGTAATCCACTTGTGTAAATCAGGAAGGTTGGGCCAAAACCGATTAAATTGGTCAATCAAACTATTGGCAGCCAAAAATTGCTTGCAACCGATAACCTCTTTTTGTAGATCCTTAGAGAGCACCCAGACAGGCTGTGAAACAACCTGTTTGAGAGGAATAACATTGTTTTCCCTATCCATGGAGTGCTTCATAGATTTCATGGTAAATTGATACCTCCCTGGTCACGCATCCCAAGCCGAGGGTTTTGACCCCATATTTTGGACATCTGTAGTCACAGATCTAGAAGGGGGACTCTTCTCAACATCAAAGCTCCTAAACTTTCTAGGCAGATCTCCATTATTCTTAAGAGAGGAGTTACATTCCCGCTCAGACTGAGACTCAAAAACCCTAGCGTTTCCCTTTAAAGCCTGCACAAAATCCATTCGGTTGGGATGAATGAACATGCCCTTCTGTTGAGAGGTGCCAACTCTGTTCTTGCCACAGACATGGGAATCATTGCTTGCACCATTCACAGTTATAAAGAATCACACGCCCTGACAAGCCGGAAGAAACATTCGAGCTTGGAGGGCCACATGAGGTGTTGTTGCCAGTTGCACGAGCAAATTGATGCGCAAAGGAGAGGATTGGCTGAGCACAAGAAGGGAAATCTTGTTGCCAGCCGAGCCCTCAAACTCTTTGTCGCCAAATGCATAACACCTCACACTAGGTCCATCCTTCGCAAGAGGAGCAAAAGGGAGAAACACAACATTTTGAAGCATGTAAAAGGATTTCGGCATAGAGCTATTGTGAGAGAAATAATAAAAATTATTTTCTTAATGATATATGTTTATAAAATTACAACTGTCGAATATTATTTTATTAAAATAAAATTGTTATTAAAAAATTTAACATTTATGAGTCATTTTTTATTCATCTTTAAAATTCAATGCTTTATTTTTAATTTTGAATAATACATGTGTAGTGTGCAATGTGGAGGTGGCGGATATACTGAAGAATATGTAATGTTGATGGATGTGTTCCTCCTTTTTGGCTGACTTTTTGTTGTTGGTATGTCATGTTTGGGCCAATAGTTTCTTATTGTAGTTCTCTTTTGCTTCAGTTGCCTTTTCTGTAAAGGTTTTTGAGCCCCTTCAAAACCCATTATTTACCTCTAATCAAAAACATAACACATGCCAAATATTATTTTATTTAAATTAATTTGCTATTAAAAAAATTAACATTTACTATAATTAATTTTAGTATTGTTTTATTTTATTCTTTACTATTTAACATTTAATAAATTAAACTATTGTATTTTAAAATATTTAATTTAGATTTTAAACTATCTATATATAAAATTTAGCAAATATACTAATACTTAACATATTTAAATTAAATTTAACAGATATACCATATTTAATATAACATTTCTTTATTTTAAAATTAACACATTTAAATATTACAATTAAAATTATAAATTTATTAATATTGATTATACAACAAATTTATGGATTTGATTGTGTAATTTCTTTTGCATCAATGCTTCAAATCACACTCCCTCATCCATCATCAGGATTAAAGCAAAGAGCTAAAGCAGGATGGAGTTTTGTGTTTTTTTAATGACTGTAGGAATCGATTAGGTATTTGTCCCCCTATAAATTACAGTGTGCCTGGTAAAAAAATTTCACATGATCGGTGATGTTGGTGCGACATGCCCTCTGGTACCATGGGGACAGTGGGGAGACTATACCTCATGACCTCTTGCTTGCGACATGATGTTTTAGCCAATCGCGCTAGGCCCACCACTCCATTGAGTTTTGTTTTTTAAAGTTAAAAAACAAAAATTTAATATATTTTTAAAAATTAAATTTAGTTAATGTTTTAAATTTTAAGTATTAAATGTTATTTGTCTTTTGAAACATGCAAATTGTAATTTAACGGCTCCCAAAAAATCAATTGCTAAGGGATGGAAACTTGTGACCTGCAATGGTGTTGATATCAAATGTAACTTGTGTCGGAAACCTTTTATTGGAAGTTTAACAAGGGTAATGGATCACTTGCTTGGCATTTTAGGGGGTGAAGTTGGAGTTGCTACTACATGTTTGAAGGGGACTCCTCAAATTAGAGCTGCTCTAGAAAAACATCAATTCTCTTCGATTAGGAAAGATGAAGAAAACACAAAAAAAATAGAGAATTCAAGAGCATGTATTTAGATTCACAACATCTATTATGTCTTCCTCTTCCATTGTGCCCAAGGCCACAGGTGTATTGAAAGACAATGAAACATTGAAAAGTTTTTGGAAACTATCAGAGAAACAACATATGGATGATGCATTAGTTGTTTTGTTTTATTCAAGTGCTATTCCATTCAATGTAGCTAGGAATCCACATTTTTGTAATGCAATTTAGAAAGTTGCAGAGTTTGGCAAAGGGTACACACCTCCCTCTTCGGAGGCTTTAAAAAAAAACTCTTTTGTAGAAGTCAAAAGATAGAGTGACTGAAAAATTAGCTAAGGTCAAAGACTCTTGGAACACAATAGGTTGCATTATATTGTGTGATAGATGGTAAGATAAATTTCAGAGGCCATTGATTAATGTTTTGGTGGCTTGTCCTGAAGATGTGTTTTTGGAGGTGATTGACCCTATGAACCATAAAAAACTTCATAGCATATTTTAAAAATATTAGAAGAAGCCATTCTTGAAGTAGTGGTGGAAAATGAGGTTCAAGTGGCAATTGTTAGTGCAACAAAATGTGTGGGAGTTGGAAAATTGATAGCATGGAAGTACCCACAACTATATTGATGCCCATGTGTAGCCCATTGTTTGGATTTGTTGCTTCATGACCTGGCTAAATTCCCATGGATACATGAAGCAATTCATAAAGGCAAAGCAATTGAAAATTTCATAAGTAATCATCGTTTCACATGAGATCTTCATAGGCAACATGCATCAAGGGAGTTGTTGAGGCCTTGTGACACAATATTTGCTTCATTTATATAACTTTGAAAATAGTGGTTGAAGAGAAAACAGTTTTGAGGTTTGTTATTTGTCCCAATGAATGGGATAATTTAGCACTTTCTAGAGGTACTAAGGGAAATAACATAGAGCAAATCATTTTAGAAAACATTTTTTGGGAAAGTGTAGCAAAGGTTTTGAATGTATGTGGACCAATTTTTGATGTTTTTTATATGGCTGATGGTGAAACCCCTTATGTTGGCATGATTTATGAAAGTATGGACTGTTGTAAGGAAGCTATTCAAAAAGCACTAAATAATGTGGAAGTTGAGTACATCGCAATATTGGATACAATTGATTCCAGATGAAAAATGATGCACACACCTTTACATGCAATAACTTGCTATATGGAGTTTAAGTTATTTCAAATTGATAGATAAGGTGATTGCGAAATTATGGCGAGGCTTTTAGAAGCCACTGACAAGTTTTAACACAATTTAATAGTTGCAACTTTAATCAAAGACCAATGTTGGAAATAGAAGAGAGCAAAAAATGGTGTTTAGAATGTTAGCAACCAAATATGACATGGCACAAGTTGATGTACTTGGCTATAAATGGTGGATGGTCTATGGAGCACAAACTCCTGAACTATGATGCTTTGCTATTTGAATATCAAGATAAGGAGCAAGTTCATTAGCTTGTGAGAGGAATTGGAGTTACTTTGACCACATCCATTCCAAAAAAGAGGAACAATTTGTTGTTTGGAAAGTTGGGAGATCTTGTCTACATTCACAACAATTTAAAATTATTCATGAAAAAATAAGAAAATGACCCCACATCTTTTCACAACAAATTCCAAAAGACATAGCAGTGCTAGTTGCAGATGAGCCTGACTTTTTTAATGATAAATTGAGTAGTGATATTGATGATGATACTACATCATCTTAGCCAAGTGATCTTGATGACTTGGAACTTTTTTGAAGTTCTATTTTCTTGACTTTTGATTGTCCCTTTTTGACAAAAAGTCATCTTTGCAGTCATGATTTCACGTGTTTCGTATGGTTTAACTTTGATGAGTTTGTTATGGTTTATAAATGTGTCATTTTTTATAACAAATTCAAATCTTTTTAGCCACATCATCAAATATGATGCCACATCAGCATGTATTTCCAAAAATGCCCAAAAATAAAGTGAGACCGATAGTGGTGCACTAAGTCATGTTTTATTGGTGCATCAATGTGGCATCACATGATTTGTCACTTTGCATACTTTATGGATAAAAAGTGTTTTGCAATTGGATATTAAAGTGCTCCACTATGAGGCCCACTAAGGACTACTTCTATCCCCACTATTGAACCCTACTCCATTATGGGCCCCTCTCCCTTACAGTTGGCCAAAATCACATCTAAAAGATTTTCATAGGCTGTGAATACCTTAGTTAAGTCATCCTCCACAATAACATACACACATATATATATTTTCTCATAAATGTAAGATGTAATTAATTTAATAATTGAGTTTCAAATGGACTTTTGTGTTAGTTCAAGGGGTGGAGTTTGGGGAGCATTACCATAAAATCTTGGTTCAAACCGTATGAAATTGAACATAATTTCCTTTCTTCAACAACATTTGAAATATTCATATAAAAAATATTATTAAATATGTGTAAGTCTAAGATAATGGAATAAATGATTGGTGATAATAAATTTCCACAATCCATGTAGATTATTGCAACAGTTTATGGATTAGATTGTGTCAAATTTTTTTGCATCAATGTTTCAGATCACACTATGATTCATCATCAAGAATAATTGATTTTTTTAATGAATGTTTTTTTCAATATGCAATATTTGAACATAATAAATATTAAGTGAAGTATTCAAATTTATTAAAGAATTGTTAGAAAACTACTTTTCATAAAAAAATCATTAGGTAGTCAATCTAGTGATTTTATGTGAGCAAGAAATAGAGAGACTATCCAATAATGAACAAAAGTCGTTTCAAATGAGAAAACTTGCCACGGAAAAACTTGGCACATCATCTTTGTAATTCTTAGAAAAAATTAATCGAACACTTCTAGACTCACTTGAGGTATAGAATATCAATCGCACATGCATATTGTAATCCCCCAACAACCTTAAACTCAAGACCTAGTAAATGTATCACACTTAAGGGAATTCAAGAAACCGAAGGAACTAGGGAACCATGGACAAGTTCCAAGGTCCCTAAAAAGCTTAGATAATATGAAATGGCCTAAAATCATCTAAGGAAAGGTCAAATTACATGGAATTGATCAAAAAGATACCCCATAAAAGATCTTACTAAATCCTTTTAGATGAAAACACTTTGAATGAACACATTTTGGCAACATCGAACACATGGGAACCAACATGATATTTCCCATATCGTTTATTAACAGAGAGTGAATAAGGTCAAATGCACAAAATGAGAGCAAAATAATGAGAAATGAGGCACATTAAAATGGGTGTGAACATGGAGTTTAGTCAGGGACATGGGTCACATGTAGGCACAATGAGAATATAAAACTATGAGAGGAGAACAAAATAGGGCAACCATTGAATAGAAAAACTTCACCTTGATCAAACAGAGATCATGACTACACAAGTCCACAAATACAACACAATATTTACAAGAAAAGGCACAAATAGGCTCACAAAACCTCACCCTTAAGAGAAAAAGTGATTGAGAGGTTGACCATGAACAGACAACTCCATGAGTTCTCCATAAAGATTCTTGGGGTAAATTGTTCTTTGACTACTTCCTTCAACAATTTGATAAGGCCCAACCCATAAGGAATCAATTTTTTCATTTTTTTCTTTATCCTCACACTTGGAGTCCTACATGAAGATGAAGCCCCCAACCTAGGACTCCCTCTAGATAGCCTTTTTATCAAAAATATATATTTCATTTTTTTTCTCAGTGGTTTCCTCTCATGGGTAGCTTTCATCACACTAATGCTTTCATCTGGACGAATTGCTATTAGTTGGGCTTTTTGAATCGTGCTAACAATAAAAAATGGACAATTTGAATGTTTCAAATATTTTTGAATATTTTGCTTTTCTCTTTAAAATGAGGCCCTATTTTTTCATTGGCCCTCTAATGTCTCTCTTTTATGTTGTTTTTTGAACACCTACCAAGCAGGGGACGAGTGCTAAAGAGCAATTACAAGTGTCTTACATGTCTACTCAAACAGTGTTTGTTGACTGTCACTTGTCTATCTTCTTGCCACTATGTATGCATGTCTTTTTTATTGTGCATGTGTCAGTTGGCAAAGATGGACCTTTTGCCTCTTGCAACAATGCAGATAAAAGTAGAGCATCACTAAGAGTTTGTCATTTGGGTTGCTTTTTTATTCAGTGGGTAATCAAAAGGAAGTGATCTGCTCATGTTATTCCCCTAGAGAACTTGGGGCTACTAGTGTTTAAAAAAATTATTTTCTTACAGGAGTTCAAGCTAATCAGTAAAGCCGTAATGATTGAAACCTTCGACATAGTTGGAGGCAGGGAAGATGAGCAATGAAGAATCATACATTATGCACAAGAGGCAGGGGGTTGTAGGCAGCAGCGTGCTTGGTCCTTTTGGGCTGGTAACAAACAAACAACTTGTTATTTACATTGTTAAAGTCTCAGATGAGGCGCCCAGGGCATCTTTTTGCTATGGAATTTTGCCAACATCATGCCTACTCGTACCAAAATAGGCTCTAGAACAGGTATCTAAGAATTCAGGTTGTAAGGCTTTTCTTTACTTTTATAATTTTATTTGAGTGTCGTATAGGTTACGTGTGTTGTTTTCTTTATGCTTTTGTTTTACTAAAGAAGCAATAACCATATTTAATATAAATAAAGTAGTTGATTGAGGAGACCTGATTAAAATTCATGTTTACAGTTAGGTCTACTTGGAAAGGTTGCTCCCTACAAGTTATGTGGTAGTAATGTTTTGAAAGGTTGAGCTGGGGTATTCACCAATCATTGCTTGCCATACACTAGCCTTCATCTCCTCGGAAAACTCCCATAGAATTAAGACTAAGGAAAGAAAACAACCCATACGACACTCAAATAAAGGTAAATAAAAACCTTACAATCTAAACACTTTATGCAACACATGAAAAAATTGAATATTATAAGCACAAGACGGTATAACAACAATTAAATCCAGCATATAGATCCAATTGCTAATCATAATCTCCCAAAATCAAACCCTGCACAACTATTCACCCCGTGCCCCTATATATGTCCAAATGCTAGTCATAATCTCCCTCAATAGGCCTATTTCACTTTTATTTTGAGGCTACACGTTAACATTTATCCACCTACAGACAAATTTCATGTCATAGCTTGTGCATAAAGTTATTTAAAATGGGTGTCTACTTGGTATGCACTTCCACACTGTAAGACCCCGCTTCACATGTGATTAGTAAAACCCTAATTTGTTTCATGTTTCCCTAAATAGATGGTAAGAGGTATTACAAATGATAAATAGTGTGATTGTATAACAATATTCTTGCATTTCATTCTGACATTTTATTTAATTGTCACTACCATTAAGGCATTAAGAACTCATAAATTATGGAATACAGATTGAAATTTTAAATGGAATTGTTGCATAGATAGATCTTAGTATATTAAGCTTGCAAATTAATGTCGTACATGATTGGTTCTTACTATTGCATTGGAAATGTGCAGGAAAATAAGGATGCGAGTATGAGAAGGGAAAACCATTGAGACAAATCGAAAGACATCTTATGGTGGATATGAATTTGACCATTTTGGGGCTTAGAAATAAATAGAGTTAATATGTGGTAAATTAATATGGTAAAGGTTGATATTAAAATGATATTTAATCATGTTTCATGTGGGTGTAAGTGGGGTTAGGGGTTGGAAACCCTTAACCAAGTTTGAATTTCGGATGGGTTCTTAAATGGGCCTTTAAAGAGGGTTGTTGGGCAATTTCCTTGGTTGAGGTGCAAAAATAGACTCTCTAGGGTCTATACCATAGTGGTAGGGGTCAAGTAGGCATTCAATGGTGCCCTTAGGACATGATTTGACCCCTAAAAAGCCCTTATAATGAAGAGTGACGAATTTTGAGGAGAGGATGGGGGTGAAAAGTTTTGGGGGTTGTCCAAGTGCATGTTGCCTCTTTAATGAGAAAAGACTCTTATTGAAGAAGGGAGGTACACTCCACACCTCCCCATCCAAAAGGTTGCAAGTTGAAACTCCTATATAGTTGGATATGAAGAATGAGTAGGGTGTTACCCACTTCTCCTCTTGGAGAACTTTAGTGGAGATGGTAGAAAGAATGAGATGAAAAGAGGAGTCCACCTCTTTGTGAAGATAGTGATCAAGATGGCTTGGCTTGGCTTGGAGAAGAATGTTGGATGAAAGAGTTCAATCCCTTCATAAAAAAAAGAAGAGATAAGTTCCCTTACTTCCATTTTTCCCCTTCGTTTATTTGTTGTAAGAAAATGGAATGTTGCATGGACCAAGATTGAATTAGAAAGTATAGAACTTGGATGCATGAAATTTGATGTTAGGTTATTCTTATTCTTTTGTATAAATTTGATAAGACTCCATGTATCATCTTGGAGCTAAGAGAATTCATTGCTCAGGGGTATGGCTAGAGCCCACAAGGCTCCATGATGCCATTACGGTAGGGTGGAGAGCAAGCTTTAATTTGTTGTGTGTTGCTCATTCTATTCCCTTAAAATTTGTTATTAATATGGAAATCTAGTGTTTTGATGCAACATGAAAGAGAATGAAAAAAAAAGAAAAAAGAAAAAAAAGACAAGTCCCATAAGCCTAAACTCATTGCACGGTTCAAGGTAGAGTATATTAAGTTGAATTTTTATTTGTTTATTTTGATGCATATAACAAGAAAAGAATGTGTAGTGTTATTCATGTTTTTATGGCCTGATGCAACCAACAAGAAAATGGGTATAGATTGATGAAATTAATGTTAAATTTCTTATACAATCGAATGAATATATGATGTATCTTATGGTATATAAGAAAATGCATTGCTCCGATTTAGAGACTGTAGAATGCTAAGAGGGAGAACAATAGAAAATATAATAAAGGAATGAGAAGTCTATTTTAATCTGTATTTATAGTGTAATACGTGTTGTTGTGATAATGTGTTTCTTACTTAATGGATGAAGCTAACTCATTGCTGGAACAATTAACTAAGCAATAAAAAAAATTGTTAGGAAGATAAGTAACTGTAACCTGTAGCCTCAAACAATTAGATTTAACATGGTGAGTCTGTAGTTAGTTCTTCCAATATATCTGCAATACTAACGTGGTTCTAAAATACTTTACCACGTATTGATTTCCATAACTGAGTTAATATCCCTAGATCTCCTCTGGAATGGAACCACTGTCCTCTATTTAGCATTTTCAATCCTCTCAGCACAAGCAAAGCCTCGCTGTTTTAGAGCTTTGAGGCAAGGCCAAGAGTTTGGGCGCCTATTTGACTAATGGCTCCAAATGAAAAATATGGTGCTCTGCAAGTCATAGCCTCGGTTGTGTGAAGAGTTCTGATTGATGCCTTGTACCTCTACAGCCATATAGTGGAGGTTACGCTTGACAAAGAGCTGGCTTTCAAGAAAGTTATCTTGAAATGATGTACACTAGATAGTTTCCTCTTGCAAATTTCTCAAAACTGTGGGTGAAGTAAAGGTATTGTCAGGAATAGCAGGAGTGGTATTATCAAAATGTTAGTGATGGAAATGATATCGCCATTGTCTCTGTAGGAAGCCCGTACACTACTCATTCCACTACAATTTGTGCAGCTATTTCCAGGGCGTAATATAATATTTTCCCTTTCCCACGCTATTCATTACTCAAAGAAACTAGATCCTATCCCTCCCGCCATACTCCTTCAACGTATTTCGTGTTGCTTCAAAATCCAAAATTAATCTTGTGGATTGCGCAGGTAAGCACATCTCTAACGCCGTTCCCATTCAATGGCAAAGCAGTATTAAACTAGCTGTAATTATCAAGATATTGAATCTATTTTATTTCTAGGCTCGAGGCAAGATAGTTGAAATCTCTAGCAGATAGATAGTAATTGCAGTAAGTAGTCATTTGTCAAACGCTAAGTGAGATAATATCTGAGTGTGACCAGCGCCGTCAATCAAAGATCACCATCAGCCCAGCATTGGCCTTAATCTCGCCCAGGTACGATTTTAGCACCATTTAGCAGAGCCATACTGACCCAATAGCTTGTGGTTAGGTCGCCATTTATTAATGGTTCCCTCTATAGTCAATGTGTTAGCAATTATTATTGCAGAGTGTTAGTTTGGCTGGACGTGGCTTTAGCGTGTGAGGAACTGTAAGAGTAAGTTCGCGGCCTACCACCTAACTGTATAAGCACCTATTGCACGGACTTTGATCTTAAACTCTAATCTGAGCGTTGGCAGCAAGCTTGACCGGGTTATTAAGTAATTGAGATTAATGTTGTCTCCATTAATGCTGCTGCATATGTAATAAAATGACAGCATTGAATAAGTAATGATTCTTTTGATCGTGCACAGACTGAAAGTTTATAATATTACAATTTAAGGATAGTGATTCAGTGAACTGTGATTAATTAGCATGTACGTAGCATAGATCTCTTTATTGAATTAATTTGTAAGAAACAAAATTCTGAGCAATAATTGTAATGTTAATTATAAGTTTTAGTGTTGATTAAAAATGTCAACTATTTTCCTCTATCCATCTGTAGGGAAAATTTATAATTATGATTGCCAAATTGGTGGCTGAAGGATGCATATGTATTCTTTATAATTCTTCATAAGATTCGTGCTATAAACTTTTGTCACCATCACCATATAAAGGGAGTCCCGGGTTAAGCAGATTTATGTTTAAATTGTCTCAAAATCAGTAAGTTCCTCTTTGTCCTCTAATTGCCTGCCTGTGTTGGCTCACAGAGCTGGGTTGAATATGATTTAGTAAGTATAATATAGCATTTAACTGCCCAGTTAGAAATTTGTGGTTTCAATAGATATAATAATGATCATTACTTCTTGTGTTTTGGGTAATTAAGACAACAGCCAAATCGTGATTACTCTACAGTCATATTTACCATACCAAAACAAAACATTAATACAAATATTTTGGATAGCATTAGGATTAATAGAGAAAAGGGAGTAGTTTTGGAAACTGAATGTTAATCTGATTTCAAATGGTAATATTGGTAATAAATATGAGAGTAAGAGGAAGGCCAAAAACCAAGATAAAAAAAAAAAAAAATGATGCATGCACACATTATAAACTATATCACAAAATATAATTTTCTTTTAGAGTGATACTGTATTGCTAGCACAGTCCGTCTGTATAACTATTTAGTTCCATTGAATTTTCTTCTGTTTTATTGTAGTAGTCATATCCATCACAGTGTATGTGCAATTGCCAAAATAAATAAATAAAAGAATTAAAATCCTTATTATACCAGGAACCAATGAATGAGTGAAAGGAAAACGCAAGAAAAGTTTAAATTTGTCATTGATTAAATTTTATTAATATTAGTACATGTTATTTCCTCCTTGAAACAATTTAAACTTAATACTAAAAGGGGAGAAATAATGGGTTCCCACGTTTTCCCCAGGGAAGGCTACTTTAATTGTAAATCACTTTATTCATGCTTCTTTTAAGCACCAATTAAATAAATAAATGGTAATATTCCTACAACCCGTTAAAAGAGGTGGGGAGTATATTGTTTTAAAATAAAGAGAACAAAATAAAGATAATAGGCTTTAATAGCACCTTTTTTCTTAAAAAAAAACGAAAGGCTTCTTTTAATTATTCATTTAAGATAATTATTTGTTTTTTTGAAAAGTATATATAAATTATTACATTTGAATAAATATATTTATTTATATAAAGTATTATTAGTCATATAATTATTTTTAGATAGAAAATAAAAATAAGAGATTAGAAGGTAAATAAATGTTTTGCATATAAGTCAAAGATATTTCATGTGTTTAAACATTACTAATATTAAGTAGATAATAATAAGAGAGGTATTATTGTGTTAATATTATCGTTAATTGTAAAAGATTTATGGATTTGATGCAAAAAAAAACACAATCGAATCTAGAAATCTTTTGAAATTAACAATATGGATTGTGGAAACATATTATCTTATCGTTGTCAAGAGAGAGGTTATTATCCATGTTGATATTAATACTAAGGGCAATTTTAAGATTATTAATAATTAGAAAATAAATAAATAAAAAAAGGGAACTAAGAGGGAGGGTCGTATTATCAATTTTGGTTTTAAATTTATTGAGAAATATTAATATTAAAATAATCCATGTCCTTAGTAAATACAAAGTTGGCTTAACATTTAGAATTATTACCAATAACATTATTATAGAAGACTTGTATAGTATTAATATTACCATAATGATGATTTTATTGACATTAAGGTAGTAGCCATATTTCATTTCGTACAAGTGCAACTCGATAAGCCACATGAAGTTGTTAGAGGGGAAACTAATTTGTTTTCATAGAGTTACCTCCTTTAAAGTAAAATGAGGAGTGCTCTTGTTGTGAGGCACCTTGCCTAAATATTCCAACAAGTAGTAGCCTTATATTAGTGGTTAGCAAGGATAATCATACCAAGATAATCCAACAAGTAGTTCAAGCATTGTGGACATCATAAACCCCTTGGTTTTAAGTTGTGAAGTATTGGTATAACACGTAAAGGTGGAGATACAATTGTGTCGGTTAAGTTAGCCCATAGTAAAATGTAGGCACGACTTTTACAATGCTAACATAATTCTTGTTCAAAACAAAAAAAAATTGTTAGGTTTTCTAGATGAAATTTTTTCAGGCATGACACACACCTTGTCATGCCCCATGTGATTTTGTAGTTGTTAGCATGTGAAATGTCAGACATTATAGAGAGTGCTTAACTTTTTTTTCTAATATCTTATTATTCATGCCCATTATTCACACGACATTAACCTCATTGTATGCACAAACCCCAAGTAACTCTAGTCTCAATAGGGAGTCCAGTTGCATTACAGCTGTCGACATTTCCTCGCGGGACCCACCTTCCACTGTTTCGGTATGGGTGAAGGTAAAACTGAAGGTAGAGTCAGAGCTTGTTTCTAAAAGAGGAGACTAACTTGGCAGATGATGTTATGGAGGATGACTACAAAGGCATGTAGGCTCGCGTTTGCACCTGAGAGAGGAAACTTGACAGGCTAACCTACTTCAAGATTAAAGTTATCCACCATTCGACAGTCACTCTCTTTATTGTGTTGAAGAAGGAAGTAAAGAAAAATGTGAAGGAGGATGATCCTATTACTAGCTTGGCCAGCCAATGGCGATGTGCATGAGGAATGGGAGAAATTAGATAAGTGATGGGATGGTTCTTGATTGCTCTATGGGGTTTTTTGCTTTATTGTTTTTGTGTTGTAACTATGTACTATTTTTTGTTGTTATTGGATTTGCTTATGTTACCAAAAACTGTTTAACTCTGGTTGGTAGGGTTTTCTTTTGTGTTTAAAGAACCGCACCCTATAAATGCAGCTCATAATATTAAAACAAAATAAACAAAAAGAAATCAAAACCCTCAAATAAATGTAAATTTCATTTCACAGTTCAAAATATCTCAACATTAAAAATCAAAATGGAATCTAGATATTACAATAATATTACATTTGAAAATAGCATAGATAAAACCACAAAACCAATACCTTCAATTAAGAGATAACAAAAAATGATTCGATCGCTTAAAAATTCCCAAAAACTTCCCTCTAGATTATTGTGTCAGGTAGAGTTTGAAAAATATATATTAAGTAACCTACCTACCAAGGCACGCAATTTTTTAAATGAGATGAACAAAAACCAATCTCCCTATAGCTAATGCTTCAATCTATTCATAGTGAACGAAAAGGGTGTCCTAAAAATATCAGGGTTTTAGGGCTACTAAATCTTGACCTCGAGATAGGCCTATTTCACGTTTATTCATCATTTTGGGGTGACACATTACCTAACATTTCCTTGCCTAAAAAGGTCTAAATTCATCTCATGGCGTGTGCCTTACTTGGTATGGTTATTTACTCAGAATACACTTGCACACCTTCTTATCATGCCCATGTGATTTTGGAGTTGTGAGAATCTAAAATGTCAAACATTACAGAGGGTGCTTAGCTTTATTTTCTAATATCTTATTATTCCCAAAAACTTACCTTGAGATTTTGCACAAATTGAGTGGTGTTGTGAACGATGCTGGTGAGACAAAATGGGTCGAGTTTGCAAAAAAAACAAAAAAAAAAATGGTTAGAGGTTAATCCGAATAGAGTGAAAGAAAAGAAGTCCTAAAAGTATCAAGGTTTTAGGGCTACTAAATCTTGACCTCGAGATAGGCCTACTTCACTTCTATTCATCATTTTGAGGTGACATATTAACATTTACCCGCTTGCGGTCTAAACTCATCTCATGGCTTGTGCATTTAAGTTATTTAAAATGGGTGTTTACATACCCATGTGATTTTGGAGTTGTGAGCATCAAAATGTCAGACATTACAAAGGGTGCTTAGCTTCTTTTTCTAATATCTTATTATCGCACCCATCATTCACGACATTAATCGTGTTGTAGGCACAAGCCCCAAGTAACTCTACTCCTGTTGCGTTACAACTGCCGACAACTCCTCACGAGTCCTACCTTCCACCATTTCAGTGTGGGTGAGGGTAAAACTGAAAGTAGTCAAAGTTTGTTTCTACTGATGTACTTACCATGAACCTCAAAGTGTTTTTCTTTTTGCTACATAAAGAACGCTGGCACCCATGCTTGGGTATCTGGCTTAGTTAAAGTAGCATGCCATCTATTCTCTTAGAGGTTTTCTTTTGTAATTGTATGAAACCTCGTCAAAGGATCATATTGCAATATATCTAGGGCACGTGGGATTGTTCTGTCCACTACAAATTTGGAGGCAAAACGATGGTGCGTTTTCAAGACTTTGGCGAGGTACGTTATGAATCTTTATTTGCTCCAAATTTATTTCCCTCATTTACCATTTTATCGGTGACACCGTAGTGAATTTTTTACTTTAATTATGTACCATTAGTGCTTTTGGCAATAGTTATATTGAGGGAAACCATAATGTTCTTTATTGGTGTCTCGGCTATTTATAGGGTTATTGTCAAGAATTGGAAGTTTTTTTCTTGTGTTCCTGTATATTAGGATTATATATTGGAGATGATTAGGAAGAATGAAATTCAAAACAAAATTATCATATTAATTATAGTTGGCCACAATCATATCTAAAAGATTTTCATACGTTGTGAATATATTCTAATAAATAATTTCTTTCGTTAATCATCTTTTTATATACAATATTTGAATATAAAATACATTGAGTGAATTATTCAAAAAAATTACAAAATTGTTAGAAAACTATTTTTCATAAAAAATAATTAGGTAGCCAAGAGTGATTCAATGTGAGCAAGAAATACAAAGGCTATTAAATAAGAAAGGAAAGTCGATTCAAATGAGAATATTTTCCAAGGAAAAACTTGGCTCATCATCTTTGTAATTCTTAGATAAATTTAATCTCACACTTCTAGACTCACTCGAGGTATAGAATATCAATCACACATGTATATTACTAGCACTTGCACTAGAGGGGGTGCAAGGGTTACACTGATAGAAAAATATATTGAAGCATGGGAGTGAAGTGCAGTTTAAAACTTGTACATTAGTGTTTGTATAATTTTTCAAAATCTTTGTAATACAAATTTGGGTGTTTTATTAAGGAGTTCTCTATTTTATATTGTGTCTTTTAAACCGTACATGTATGATAACCATTGCATTTACAACATCAGCAGTAATTGAAACTTTTGTCTATTTATAATTCTATAATGTTTAAATTTGACATTAGTAGAGACTGCAACAATACTTCCAGAAATTTAGAATCAAATTGCATCATGCATCTTGGAGAGATTGCTTCAATAACAAAAAATAGATTTCTATAGTTATACAATGGAAAATAAAGAAAAGTTTACAAGCATAGAAATACGAAAGCCAGAAGGATCATAGCTACATCACAAGAGAATACAAAATGTGATGGATGGCAGATGAAGTCAAATATACAGAATTTGATTTACAGTAAAATAAAAATCAATGTGGAAGGGATCCCTCTAGAAATACAATATTATTATCAATGCAAATAGTAAATATATTCAAAGATTTTATCATGAGAAACATATTTATATAGTGTTGATGTAATTAATAATGCCATGATTAATATCCAAGTTCAATCATTGCAGTTTAATACTCTCAAAAATTATTTACCGAAGGGTTTGAGTATGTTGTTCTACGACACAAAGGTTGACCAAGAGCCTATTAGTGCATAGAAAGTGATCAAACTGAGGAATAGGTGGCCTTATCTATGATTTGATAGTAGTGATATATGGATTCCTTCAATTTTGCAAACTAATAGCTGAAAGGAACAATAATAACAGAGTAGATAGGATTATAGTCAAACTCATATCAGTAGTGGTAACCAATGTTCTTTACAAGAAATTTCAAAGCTTATTCTTCGTCGGAGAAGGATGGCTTCTTAATTTTTCTACAACAAATGAATGCAATACAAATTTATCAACTTTTGTATTGAGTTATAATTTTTAAACTAAAAAATAATAAAATTATTTACTTTAGAAGCTAATATGGATACAAAACTTAAGCTATATGAACTCTATGAGCTAAGTAATTCTAAAATATGGATTTAAGGAAAACAATAGAGATGATGAGGTAGGCGAGGGTTTGCCATGGCAACAAGAGGGAGTACTTTAGGTAAAGAGAGGTTGTAGGTCTAGAGGCTTGGATTCTCCTTGGGTTCATTCATCGAGGTGGTTGTTCTCCTAACAAAGTAAAAAGTGTTTATCAAGTGCCACCTAACATTTAATTGAATCTAAGAACATAAATTGACTCTTCATCTCAATTTGCATTCTGTGAAAAGAGAACTTCTTTGTTAAAGGATAGAGGAACTAGAGGAAGAAATAAATAAAGATGAACAACTCTATTTGCATGATGAAAATAACTTATTTGAACACAATACATTCTATGGCTTCTTTGAGTTGTGGTTTTTCTATGGAATAAACAAAGATGATCTTGAGCTCTATTCACATGTTGTAAGAAAACCACCCTCATACAACAAATTTTGTATGGTTTCCCATCAAATGAAAATAGTGAATTTTCAAGGCAATGGATTTCCAAGTATTCAATAATCATTTCCAAATAAACATTACTGAAATGAGAATACTTAATACCTTAAATTCTAACAAACATTATATTTTTCAATAAGATGAGTTCAAGTGTTAAATGTACAAAGATTATCTTGGGCTCTATTCACATGTTGTAAGAAAACCACCCTCATGCAAATGTTTTTGTATGGTTTCCCATCAAATGAAAATAGTGAATTTTCAAGACAATGGATTTTCAAGTATTCAATAATCATAGCCAAATAAACATTAGTGAAATGGGAATACTTAATACCTTAAATTCTAACAAACATTATATTTTTCAATAAGATTGTTCAAGTGTTAAATGTCAGAAAATCTAAATATAATAACTATTTAACAGAATTTTTTTATGAGTATCATGATGAATTTGTAAATAAAATTGAACAAATTTCTAATAACATGATAATGAATATGTATAAGAAATTTTCCATTGAGAAGTGACTTGAGAGTAACCACCTACTCTAATATCAATACAAATGTTTAAAATAGACTTTTCTTGGTTCTCAGGGGATACTCCTATTGTTGTAAAATACATCAACACTTTTGACTTTCAAACAAGCGTAGCCACTAGAAAAGGATATACATTATAAAACTTATACATGCTATGTAACTTCATATGTTTATAACTCTTGATAAACCTTGGTAAATCCCAATGTATCACCAAGCAATCCATGTTGCAACTAGTTATCCTCGTAAACTATGATGACATGAAAATGTGCTTTTGATGCATCAGGTGTGATGAAGGATAAGAGAAGATTAATCTATTCCAATTGATTCCACATGAGCTTATCACAAGTATTACTAAGCAAAATATTAAAATCATTAAACAAAAGTAATCAAAGGAATTTAATTCATGTTACAATATTGTTGTAAGATTTTGGAAATACTTGATCCACACTAATATTGTTCACTATGTTAGCTAATGCATCTACCTCCTATTGATATGTTATAAATATATATTTTGTATCAAGTTATTGATGTTGTGTCCTAGCCATACCATATAGAATGATTATAAAAAATATGCCATTTCCTTATCACATGCTAATTGGAATTCATATACATGTCAGAGCATTCATATACATATGAGAATCAAAAGAAATATTAAAATCATTTCCTTAACAAAATATTAAAATTATTGAACAAAAGTAATCAAAGGAAATTAATTCATGTTACAATATTGTTGTAAGATTTTCGCAATACTTGATCCACACCAGTATTGTTCACTATGTTAGCTAATGCATCTACCTCCTATTGAAATGTTAATACATATATATTTTTTGTATCAAGTTATTGATGTTGTATCCTAGCCATACCATACAGAACGATTTTGAAAAATGTCATTTCCTTATCACATGTTTATTGGCATTCATATACATATTAGAGAAACTTAGCAGTTTATTTATCAAGATCCCAATCCTAAAGCTGAATAGTAATATAATTTTATTCAAAATCATTGATGTATATAAAGAAATTTCAACAAATCTTATTTGGAATACTTTTGATCATATGCTCTATAATTTTCCATTTGGAATAACTAATTGACTTTTTGTTAGCCTTAATTCATATTAATCACTAACATGAACCAAGTCTACACATAGATGTGCTAAAAATTCTAGTTGTATGTGTTTGGATTAAATAATTAATTTAATAAGTGTTAAATAATAGAATGAAATAAACTTAGACAAATCTAGATTTTTCCTTAAAAAAGAAATTAAGTATTATCTGATTTTGAAATATTTGCATATAGATTTAAAACATAAAGCTATTGAAATGAAAAAGAAAGTTGTCGTTGAATTGAAAAAAACATTGCAAATGGAAATAGAATGTTCCCATCCAGTTGGAAAATCAATATTTATCTAGCTTTTGTGTGATAACTGAAATTTTGGAGGCTTTTACCATTAAATGACAGTTGGTTTACCAATAAACCATCTAAAACTTGTTTTCTACAACTCAATAGTGGTTTGAAGATGCAAGAATTGTTTCAGACTCAAATCTCACACTATATGCAACCTATAAGCTGATAACTTAAACACAATGTAACACCCACAAATTGTATGACAATAATTTTTTTAAACTCTTCATCTAAATTTATATTCCCTCTTAAAAATAATTTGAAAACTTTCTATCCAAAGCTTTAAAAAGTCGTAAGAAAACCATTCCTCTAACCACTTCAATACAAATAATAATATACCCACCCAAACCTGTTTGGACTACTAACTATTGTCAATATCATGCATTTCAATTCTTATTTTAATTAATAATGATTTGTCAAACTTTTTCATAATATTAATCACAACTCACACGATATCAAATAAAGAGAGTGAGACCAACCTTGCATTGTAGGAAGACACACTAAAAGGTATGAGAAAGATCTACATTGCATCCCTTCACTTAGTTTTTGTGGCCAATTAGTAATGTACTCTATGACTGTGTCATACTTCTTTTACGGCCAGTTATATTACCGCTAAACTACTTGTCCCTTTACATTTCAGAGTGTAGCTTGTGCTTCTAACACATATTGACCATCTATGAAGTAGCCTGCTATAGTTGGTCAGCTGTTCAACAGTGTATTAGTAGGTTATTCACATATGGGTGCTCTTGGGTTAGTGTTCATGTGGATAATTTTTTTCCATGAACATGTGCAGAGGTGCAATGAACTTATCAATTATGATAATAATGCTAGTGGAAGTAGCTGATGAAAATAATGTTACAGTATCTTAACAAATTTCTGCTAAACCTTATATAACTAATACTCTAGCAAAGATGGATATCCCATCCAATACAAAACCATAAGTGTAATACATTGGTAGTGTAAGACACACTGTGCAATTGTACTTCAATAAAAGTACCAAAACTGCAGACACTTTTTTTCAAAAATCCAATGAAAAAGCAATATCACTCTTCTCAGTGCCTGTCAATTTATTTTTTCTGTCTTTTTTATTTAAGTTGCAGATTATATGTACATAACCAAAGATCTACGATAGGCCACAAAGGAGATCCTACCAAGAAAACAATAAACAAGTTGCTTAAAACTAAGTTGCCTGATGAAAATGCAGCAAGTAAAAATTCTTAGTCTAAAATACTTGAAATGTAGTTCAAAAATAGGTAACCTGCAAAAACACATCTAAATATGCTTGCAAACTATTTCCTCTAGGAGGCCTGAAAACCTTCATAGGAACATCCTCCAGTTTGATGGATTTCATGTTCCTCGTTAGAGCCCAATAGTTTCTCAGACCTTTGTGGATTGAGACGTTGTGGAGAAGAGTTGTGGTGTAAAGCAATGTTGGGTAAAGACTGATCAGCCATATTCATGATCTGTGAAGAAACAATGAAGTCATCTATGGTGATTGGATTGCTCTGTGAATTGGAAAATTGAAGGCCAAATCAAGATGCCTTGGGATTAGGGTTTACTTGGCCAAAATTCAGTTGAGGTTGGATAAAGATGTCAGTGTGACTGGTACCAAGACTATTAGTTGTTGCAGGCAAGCCAATGATGGCATTGTTACTGGGAATGGGAACAAATCCATTAGTTCCAGGCATCTAATTATTGTTCTCCGTGAGTTCTGCATAGCTGAATCTAGAGAGGTTAATCCACCCCCTTCTTCCTCTCGTTCTTCTTCCATGCCCTCTGCCTCTTCCCCTCTTTGCCCCTGCCCTTGCCCTTGCCTCTAGGATTTGTTGCAGCCTCAATGATATTAGGATTTGTTAAAGCTCCAGGTAAGGGTGATACAGTAGCTCTTCCACGTGATGCAATTGCTTGCCCAATTGAATGTATTGGAGCTACATTGGATTGGTGCTCTGTGTTGGATTCCTGGGTCTATGACTTGTCCATTGCACCTTAAATTCAAATAACTATTAACCAGCACTCTCCGTAGGGGGCTTCCTCCATGTCTCTGCGCTTGTAGGACATGTACTTGCCTGACGATGTAGCTGGTATGTTGGCGAAGATCAGATTATGGGTTTTAAGAAATTCTTTGCTTTTTACTCCAACAACAAACAAAAGACATACAGCAATCAGTAGCTTCTGAAAGCAATAAAGCCAAACCCTTGGAAGGATCACAGATGGTAGTGCCTCCATCATCTTGACATCAGTGGCAACATATATGTTGGCTCTAATGTTGGGGGTCTCTTTGTAAAACAGAGGAGGGGACTTTTTTGTGATAAGAGCGCATGCCCTTTCCAAAGCCTGAGATAGCCATATCTGAGACAGGAACGTCACATGGCTCTATTATTCCTGTCACCAAACTGATTTTTTTCACTAATTCCTCTGTTGATAGGTCCTGGATGCTCAGAACCTCCAGCCGCCTCGACTTCATCTGCTGCTCCTCTGCCATATCTTTACAATCTATGAATTAATCTTTTTTATCTCTCTAACACTGATATGCCTGAAAATCAAAGAAAGTTTGTTGAATCGTCTCTTTTAACACTGATATGCCTGAAAGTCAAAGAAATTTTGTTGAATCGTTGCTACTTGCAGATTTTCTGGCGTGTGAGAAATAAGGATTGCAAACCTTCATTTTCACCCATAATCTTATCGGTCGATAAATTAACGGTGATTTTTTGGTGATTTTTCAGTCATAATTACCCAGCAGGTAGTGATCTAAATGCCCACTACGAGAAGGAATCAAACTTGTGAACTGGGTTTGAACTAATAAAGCCCAGGGCTCAAAAGATAACTCATAAGTATCAAAAGCTCTAGTTCAAAAAATTTCTGGAGAGAAATTTCAAGGGGGTATGTACCAACCACCAGAGGTCAAGTGGTCTTAGGGACACAGGATTTTTACCTACCTAGTTGCAGAGAGAGTCAATGGTAAAAACCCAATATTCTCTACTCTGTATACTTGGGCAAAGAAATTATCCTACCCCATTAAGTTTAAACTCAAGACAAAGGTCTAGTGCTAAGTATTTGGTAACTTCCCAAAGCTACCTCAAACTATCTATCGAACCTCTTGATGACTAGTTCATCTTATACATCATTGTATTGGTGTTGGACTACTCTACTGCTAGCTACCAACCCTCTTGGTAATCAGTCTATCTTTGGTAATCAGTCTATCTTTGGTTCAAATCTAGTTCATTTTCTAAAACCCCCTTGAACCACATTATAGGTGCTTGGGACTCCTTAGTTTGACCTAGTTTTGTTGGCTTGGGCTTTGATATCATGTTGAAAAATATTTCTTAAACTCTCTCTAACTTGTAATAGTAACAATTATAAAATAAAAATACTATTACAAAAGAAAAATAATAATATTATTAAGTTCATAGAGGGTTTTCACAAAAGATTTTACGATGAAAAATACAAATATTTATAAATCATTGTATTTCCACAATTTCCCAAAACTATTACTAATAGAAAACTAATTTAAAACTGTTCAAATAATGAAATATCTATCATGCAGATTACTAACTCTGACGTGGCAGCTGAGAATACGACTATTTACTGTCCAAACAAGAAAAAATTATGATGTTCAATACCACCCTCACTATGATATGATGGCATTTAAAATTTCTCCCAAAAGTCAATACCGTTTTGTTGGTTGTTCATACTTTAAATCATAGAATATGAATAATGTGGTAATGTGTTGAGTGGCGAGAAGGGCGTTAAAATATGATCACTTTTTCTTTACTTTTATTTATTACTTGTTGACACCATGGCTTCGATGTGTACAAGAGTAAGCAATTTAATCATAACGATACACTATTATTTCCCATCAAAAATCTCTTGAAAGCAAATAGAAAAGGCAGAATGCACTAATGTGATAAGTGGAGAGGTCAGGAAATATGTGATAACTGCATGCCTCACACGTTTGGCTTGGTAGTATGCTCCACATTATCTCCAGCTAAACGGCGACCCTTGGGCATGCACGAAAAACCATTAAATAATTATGATGCAGCTTTTGCACCACCCATACTCTACCCCTGCATAACTGTGAGATAAAATAAATCCTATCAAGATAAAATCCATGCCATCGCAAGACAACAACCTCAACTCCTGCAACTACACAGCCAATTTACATTTGTCTGTCTCTAAATAGGGATCAACCAACCGAGCCAAACAAAAGATCCGTCCCTCAGAAGTGAAAAGAATTGGAGTGCAGTCTATGAGACGTTGCAACTGATGGCTTTCAGATGAGTAACATTTATTAGCAGAGATTTGTATGAGAGATTTCAGATCTGGTATTTACCTCTAGGTGTGGAAATGAATGGGATGCTCCCCTCTCTGAATGTGGAGTTCTATTTACATACAAGAGAGAAGTTGGAGTGCCTACAATTCGAACCCTCTATGTTGGAAGGATAATTCTGGTTGCTAGATTTGGTGGGTAAATCTCACAAGGATTTGATGCCTATGACACTTCCTCCTAATGCCATGTGAGTTTGCAGTAAAAGTATTAAATGCTAATGCCAATTCTGTAACCATATTTGACATGAAACAATAATTGTAATTATTTTTCACTGGTTTTCCCAATTTACTATGAACAGAAAAAAAATAGCAGGAATGTTATCTTTCTTCGATCTGTTGTGATGTGGTTTTGTGTAATATTATCAATATTTTATAATATCTTCTGGTTAGCCTTTTAGAAGCAGCATATAGTTACTGCGTTTATTCCTTCAAAGTTTATGTAATAAAAAAAAAAAATCTGGAAGACCAGAAGATTTGTAAGATATCCTTCTACAAAATAAATAAATTCTAAAATATTCTATAAGGTTAGAAGATTTGTAAGATATCCATCTACAAAATCAATAAATTCTAAAATAAAGATCAAGATTGTGAAGTAATCAATGCCTTTGGTTGCTTGTCCTAATGACCAAGAACAAATTCCATAGTTAACACTCAAGTATTGCAGTGATATTTTATGTTTGGCAAATCTAGATGCCTTTAAAGACTGTAAGTAACACATTGACTGCATATAATAGTCTATATAAGCTACTAATTCTAATGCTATATTACATCAAATTCTTCTAAGGATATCCAATTCAGTTGGCTCCATACCCAACTCAATCGATTCATATGGATTCTACAGGAAATCATGAATGATGGCAAGCAATGAATGGATTCTACAGGAAATCGTGAATGATGGCAAGCAATGAAGTGGTTCGAGAAGAGAAGAATACCTTCTCTATGATGGATTTCTTATGAGAGGCCTGTCATTGAGAAGCGATTCAAATTTTACATGGAGTTCAATCTGATTTATAGGGAAAAAATATTGAGCACTATCTGATTTGATTTTAGGTCGGTGTGGAAGGTGTAAATCTGATCTCTTAGTAATAATAACTGATATTATTAACTGCGTTAGTTATGGCCTTACGTGTTCGTAAAATGACATCACTACATTGAATGCTTTCAGAAGAGATCCGATTTGATTTGGAAATCGTTTGACTTATTAAATGCACCATATTAATGCTGCAGGTAGAGTTTACCTGGTAAATGGTAAAAAAAACTAGATAAGCGGTTTGCCATGAGACAGGTTTCAGGCTGAAACCTCACACAATATATAGCCTATCAGCTAATAATCCACAACAACCTTAAACTCGAGACCTAGTAAATTTATGAATTCAAGAAACTGAAGGAACTAGGGAACTGTGGACAAGTTCCAAGGTTCCTAAAAAGTTTGGATAATGCAAAATGGCCTAAAATCATCTAAGCAAAGGTTAAATTACTTGCCATTGACCAATAGGGTACCCCGTAATAGATCCTACCAAAGTTTTTTTAGTTGACACCATAGTATATTCTATCAATGACAGCATAGTAAATCTTTTACTGTAATTTTGTAACATAAATGTTTTTGGTAATAGTTGTATGGAGGGAAACCATAATGTTCTTTGTTGGTGTATGAGCTATTTACAGGGTTATCGCCCTGAATTAAAAAAAAAATCATGTTCTTGTATTTTAGGATTGTATATTGAAGATGATTAGGATGAATGAAATTTAGAAAAAAAAGTTTATGTTAATTACAAATAATCCTTGGTGATAGTTCTTAATGACCTTTTTTGATTGCTCCTCATCTAAACATTTAAGGAGTATACCATCAAGGTTTCTCCACATTAATTAGCCTTGGAGTAATACATACCTCTAAGCTGACAGGTTCGATATACATCTAAGTTGGTCTAGTGGTGGAGAACTTGTACTTTTGAAAGAGAGGTCACAAGTTCAAATCCTACAAGGGGTAGGGTATGTACGTCTTGTATTGTGGAGCATGATTTAGGTGCCTCCTGCATATTGAGAGTACGAGGTAGTCCCATGTACTGTAAGCTCACCTAATGGAATTTAAATGCATCCAAGTTTCTATCAACAATTAACATGACAAGTCTTAAATATTATGTAATATTTTGAATTATATTAGAGCAAGATAAGAAGAAAATAGAACGATATAGTAGTAGACTTCAAATTTTCACTCTTTAAGTTTCTAAATAATAAGTTATTTTTAATGAAAATCTCATCACACTTTGTAGCTGAGTTAATATCTTAAAATTATTGCTCGGT
The DNA here is from genome assembly GCA_007258455.2 of Sequoia sempervirens. Classification (NCBI taxonomy): domain Eukaryota; kingdom Viridiplantae; phylum Streptophyta; class Pinopsida; order Cupressales; family Cupressaceae; genus Sequoia; species Sequoia sempervirens. The sequence goes on along the minus strand of VDFB02058242.1, from coordinate 539,757,605 downwards.
GTTTTGGGCATCTAAGTTACATCTTTATTGAGTTGTTTGAAAACACCTAAAACAAGGTAGATTGAAATAAGTGTATCAATGCATACATTACCAATAACCATATGATTAATTGTTTTTTTGGCCATTCACTCTCTCTTTCTTCTTGCTCTATGTGCCACTCTATTTGCATTAAACACAACTGTGTCCGGGGAGATGAGAAAGTCATACGTTGTTCACATGGACAAGTCTATGAAGCCATAGCGGTTTAAAAATCTTAAGGATTGGTATACTTCTCTCGTTAATGATGGAAGACTATTAGATATATATCATATAGTTTTGCATGGATTTACAGTGAAGCTGTGCAAGAAAGAGACTAAAGATTTAGCGGCACGGAGGGCTTCTTAAATGTATTCCCATCATCTATCAACCAAATGCATACAACTCATTCACCCCATTTTTTTGGTCTAGACTCACACGACAATTTGCGACTGCTTTCTGATCACCACAGATATGTGATTATGGGTGTGATCGACAGCAGAATATAGCCTGAGAGTAAGAGCTTCCATGATAGAGACATGACATCTGTATCAAATTTGCTCGCAAAATGGAAAGGAAAATGCGAAAGCGAGGTGGGGTTCTACAACAAGAAAATCATTGGAGCTCGCTCTTTATTTAAAAGCTATGAAACAATGTACGATAAACTTGAGAAATGGGAGCACAAATCGGCGATAGACACCAACGGCCATAGTACACAATGTGTCTCGATTGCTATGGGGTTGGAAGTGGTAGAAGTGGATTTTAAACGCTTTGTCAAAGGAAAGGCCAGATGGATGGCTCCTCATGCCAAATTGGCCATGTATAAAGTCCTTTGGGGTCCCAAGTCACTTGGTGACAACTGCGACATAGTTGTTGCTATACAAGCAACCATTTCAGACAGTTTTGATATTATTTATGCATCCCTAGGTCATCCGGAAAAGCCTTTTTACAATGATTACATTGTCATGGGAGCATTCAAAGTTATGGTTAAAGGCGTGTTTTTTTTTCTCTTCAACTGACAACTATAGACTTCATGACTCTTACGTCTTCAACACAACACCATGGATGATCACTATTGGAGCGAGCAATATCGACAGAAACTTCCCCACCACTGTCAGACTTGGCAATCATAAAACCTCCTATGAAGGTTCCTCTCGTTCCTCTCTTTCTGGAGGAACACAAAAGTTACCTCTGCCGTATGTATCTCACAACGAAAACATTAGGTGATACTAGTCAGGTATTAGGAGAAGCACATTGAACGGTAAAATTCTGATGTGCAATAGAGTTTATACAAATCTTCACATCAAAAACACGGAAGTTGTTTTGAACAATATAGTAAGTATGGTGGAAAAAAGTGGGTCAGTCAAAGTAATCTTCACCAACGACATATATTGTGAGGTGCAAGAAATGGTCACCGATTATGGTCTGCCCTTTATAGTTGTGATTTTTTTTGTCCAAGAGAAAATCAAAGCGTACATAATAGTAGAAGTCTATGGCTGCCATAGAGCCAATAGGATCGACAAGGATTGGAAATACAGTAAGAGCTCCAGTTGTGGTTGTGTTTTCTATGAGGGGCCCAAGTAATGAATTTCCAAATATACTAAAACCAAATCTGATTGCTCAAGGTGTAAACTAGATCTGGTTTCAATATATCTGGAAATTCATTACTTGGGCCTTCGCAAAAAACACAGCCACAACTAGAGCTCTTACTACATTTCCAATCTTTGTCGATCTTGTTAGCTCTATGGCAGCCATAGGGTCACTGCTATTGTTCATGTACGCTTTGATTTTCTCTCCAAAAGAAAAATTCATAGCTATGAAGGCCAGACCATAATCGGCGACCATTTCTTGCACCCCCCTAGTATCTGTCATTAGCGAAGTTTACTTCGACTACCCCACTTTCTTCCACCGTGCTTACTACATTGTTCAAAAGGATCTCCATGTTTTTTATGTGAGGATTTGCATAAACTATATCACACAGTAGAATTTCACTGTTCAACATGCTCCTACCGATACCTGATTTGCAGTGTCTAGTGTTTTCATTGTGAGATACATACGTTAGAGGCAACTTTTGAGTTCTAGAAATAGAGGAACGAGATGAACCTTCACGTGAGGTCTTACGATTGCCAAGTCTGATAGTGGCGGGGAACTTTCTATTGATACTGCTCGCTCCAACAGTGATCATCCATAGTGTTGTGTTGAAGACGGAAGAGTCATTAGGTCCATAGTTGTCAGTTGAAAAGGAAAAAAACATGCCTTTAACCATAGCTTTGAATTCTCCCATGGCAATGTAATCATTGTAAAAAGGCTTTTCCAGATGACCTAGGCATGCAGAAATAATATAAACACCGTCTTAAATGGCCGCTTCTATGGCAACAGTTATGTCGCAGTTATCACCAAGTAACTTGGAACCCTAGAGGACCTTATACATGGCCAATTTGGCATAAAGAGCCATCCCTCTGGCCTTTCCTTTGCCAACGCATTTGAAATCCACTTCTAGCACTTCCGACCCCGTAGCAATCAAGGCACATTATCTACAATGGTCGTCGTTTCTCGCCGATTTGTCCTCTCATTTCTCAAATTTACCGTACATTGCTTTGTAACCTTTAAAGAAAAGAACGAGGTCCACTGATTTCCTTGTTGCAGAACCCCACCCTGCTTTCGTATTTTCCTTTCCAATTTGTGGGCATATTTAACACAAATGTCATGTCTCTATCATAGAAGGTCTTGCTCTCAGGCCATATTTAGTTGTCAATCACGCCCACAATTGCATCTCTGTGGTGATTGAAAAGCAGCCGCAAATTGTCGTGTGAGTCCAAACCCAAAAAATGGGATGAACAGGTTGTATGCATTTGTTTGACAAATGATAGGAATACGTCCAAACAGTTTGTCGTGCCGCCTAAATCTTCAGCTCTTTCTTTCTCAGTTTTGCTCCAAATCATTGCAGAATTATATGATATGTATATAACAATCTTCCATCATTAACGATAGGAGAATACCAATCCTTAAGATTTTTAAACCGTTGTGGCTTTATGGACTTGTCCATTTGAACAACATATGACTTTCTCATCTCCCTAGACACATTTGTGTTTAATCCAACAGAGTAGCAAACAAAGCAAGAAAAAAGAGAATGAATAGCCAAAAAATCAACTAATTATATAGTTATTAGTAATGCATGTCTTGATACATTTGTTTCAATCTACCTTGGTTTAGGTGTTTTCAAACAACTCAATAAAGATGTAGCTTATATGGCCACATTATTGATGCCCAAAACATCGAACAATAACTTTAAAATATTAACTCAATTATAAAGTGTGATGAGATTTTCATTAAAAATGACTTCTTATTTAGAAACTTAAAAAGTGAAAATTTGAAGTCCACTACTATATCCAAACCCCGGCCGATATAGGCCAAGATTCAAACCCATACGAGTATGCTGGGGAGTTTAGTAGAACCTAGTAACATAGCATAAAGGTGTAGCCTATTTTGTGCAAGCAATAAATTTGAAATTATTGCCAATTATTAAAAGAATAGTATGCTCTCTTACATCCATCCCTAGGGTGCAATCTTGCATCAACTTGTAATAAGAGAAATCTTTCTTGCCAAAGGTATCATTTATTCACCAAATCCTATCATACAAAAACTGATGGATTACACAAAGTGTCCACAAATTGAATTGCCTCAAGAACCACCATTCCTTGGTGAATCATTACTACAATTTTTTGAATATTTTTGAATCATCTAATGGTGGATCTTCCCGTTAGTGTTCCTTTTTCAATTTTACCTCTCTCTAATGGTTACACAAAATGTTCAAAAATTGAACTGCCTCATGAACCACTATGCCTCAGTGGATCATTCCTACAGTTTTTTGAAGATCTTTAAATCATCTGATGGTTGATCTTTCCTTCAATATTCCTTTTTTATTTGTCTCTTCTCAATCATTTTTATAAGAATAGGTGTCTAGTGGCTCAATAACCATAATTGGTACAGTATTAATGAGCTTCTCATCTATAGAATTCTCAAAAGAAGTTCGCAACTCAGAATGAGATGGAACATGGTCAAACTCTTCCCTCTTGACTTTTGTCCAAATCTGTTGGGACATCTGTTGCAACTTTTTCCGCATTATCTGAGGAGGCCCCTAAAGCCTCCTGACAACCTAAAGTTTGCAAAGCCTCCATAGAAGAAGCTTCAATCTCTTGCTTTGAGCAATTCCTAACAAACTTGCAAACTAGAGGATCCAAGGCCAACTTTTGGGCACTAGCAGCCCTAGCCTCAAGAAAAATTATGAACAACATTAGGAAGTGGAGCATTAGGGAAAATGTAATGATGGAGATACTTAGCTCTGGCCCACCAAGTGTGTTTAGCAGGAATTTAGTAGAAACCCTACAAATCACTGACTTAAAATTCTTTTTGTTACATTCAAAAGAATGTTTTCTATATCTGAAAGCATTTTTCTAATAGTCAATTGTTTGATGCCATCTTTGATTTTCTACCAACAATGAAATCTCAACAGGTAGCCCATTAGTAATATCTCCACACAAATGTGGGCATAGTGGAACAATTGTATTTAGTAGTTTCATCGAGCATGCAACAAAAAATTTTGAGCTTGTTTTTGATATTCTTAAGATGTTTGAACTCCCACAATTGTAGAGGCAAATAAGGTAAGCTTACTCATAAAAAAGAAAGAGGAGACGGGGACCTAGATTTAATGCATTAAAAGTCTCCTTGAAAATCCCATGGACCAAATTGTAAAATAAACTCTCATTATCCTCCAGAGAATCAAATTCAAGAATGAAGAAACCCCAATTCCACAAATGGATAAAAAATTCATCCTCCAGATTTTTTTTACATTGCTCAGAGATCCAGTCATTTAAATTGCATAATTTGGGCTACAACTTTGTGAATTTGCAAATGAGGCATGCTTCTGCAAATAATTTTTATGCCCAAGCCCCGAATTGGTAATTTTGATATCAAGGATGTGTGCAAACAGATGAAAAGACAAAGAATGAGTCATGCCCAATGAATTGTTGTAGAAGTTAGAGTATAAAATTTAAAGCTATCCTCCAAGACCTTGAGTCTGCCTCTCCTCATCGAGCCCTCACAAAGTACATGAAAATGAATGGTCTCTAGCTCTGACATGGATTCAACCTTGACAAAAAAAATTTATGGACAAGACAAGGTAGAATCGTGTGCATGTCATGCTTTACCTACAAAATCTTGTTTATTAGCTGCAACAGATTTATTTCTTCCCACATTTCCAGAACCCTTAGCTTCCACTTGCCCAATCACTGAAGCTATCAACAGGGAGCTAGATGTTGCTAAAGCCTCTAGGAAAGATATGGGATCACCATTAGAATGCCTTAAACTCTGTGGTGAAGAGGATAACAGTGCAGTGCCAGAGGAGTGTGAGGGTTAGGAAGGAGATTTGAGTCCTGTGCCAGCTGGGGAAATGGTTGTCTTGGGATCAGGGCTCTAAACAGAGCCATGTGTAGGTTCCGCTATAATGCCATCATTGAATGGAGAAGAAAAAGTAGTTGTGTCTACTAGGGTTTCAGATGTCGAAGCTCATTTGGAAGCACACTTTTTTTGGGTTTAATATATTTTTTTCCCAACAGATCTTATTTTCCCATCGTAATAAATTAATAAGATCTTTATATAACTTTTGTACAGATGTACCCAAGCTGATTTTTTTCTTGTACTGGTGTACCCAAATCTCCATACCTGTCCTGCTAATGCAGGTTCAAACATAAACCTAATCACAATTGCACTTTTTCAAACAATAAATACATAATTTTTTAAATACCATCACAATTAATGAAACCTAATCAATTATTGGGGCGACCCCCTTTTGGAAAGAATGTTTTTGTTATGTGTTTTGCTCAGTTTAGTATGAGAAATATGTTTAAAGTTCTCTCTACAAATTCTACCAAAAACATGTTTTGAAATGTTGTAATGTCTCATGTAGCGTGTTGCCACGTGTTCGTGGGATTAGCATGCATCCTCATAGATGCTCTGGCAGGGCCGTGTAGCATGCTGCCACCCTTAACACCCTGGGTAGCCACCTAACCACTAGGGCGGCCTTTTGGTGTAGTGGTTGGGCCTCAATGGTATCAAAACCTAGATACCTGCCAGCCTGTAGGGAATCTTAATTTGCATGTCACATAGATATTTCACTAGGAGTAGGTCAAAACTACAGGAAGGAGGCTCTGAAATTAACCCAAATGATTCCAGTATGGGGGATAGAGGAGGTGAAAGCCTGCATGGGAATCTGAATAATCAAATTGATAATTTCCTGACCACATTTTCCCAGCAACAACAACAAATGTTATAGCAGTTTCAGGACCGTATGAACACAGCCATGGGTCAATTGAGATTGGACTGTGCTTGATCGAGCAGATCAAGCAATGGCCATAGCAGAAGTGATGCGGGTCATGAGAATCGTGAATGAGCAGCCACTAATGTTGTTAGGACAAGTACAAGGTATGATCAACCTTTACGTCCCACATTTGTGACAAGACAATTAGAAGTGGAAACCATTCCGAAGTTGGAGGAAGACACAGATATCACTGTTGATGTTATGGTGGCCCATGATGAATACAGAATGCTCCCACCTGATGCAAGGCAAGCAATTAATCTAAATCAATTTATGAATCAACAGAGGGATAAAGCCAGAGCTAGACTGGAGAGGCAAGAAAGGGGTCTTCAAAGGTAAACCGGTCAAGGAACTCAATCCAAGGAATACAAGGAAGCATTTAACAAGATTCATTTACCAACCTTTGATGGAAGTGGGGAAATAAGTGCGTGATCATGGGTCCATAAGCTTGACACCTTCCTAACCTTGAAATTGATGGAGGAAGTTAAGGTTATGATGCATCTAGAGGGAGTGGCATATGACTGGTGGCACCATGGGTTGGTTTCAGAGGACCATGCCATGACACATTCGTATGAGGAGTTTGTTGATAAATTGATTGCACACTTTGATCAGAAGCATATCGAAGTTTACTACAAGGATTTGGCTCAGTTGAAGCAAAGTGGACATGTTGAGACTTATATTAATGAATTCCACAAGATTGCAGTCATGGCTCCCGATATGTCTAAGAGGCGTGTTACTATGTTGTTCATTGAGGGTCTGAGTGATAGATTGAGGGGTTTAGTGAAGGCTCATAAGCCTAGTACCTTACATGATGCAATTGGCCTAGCCCTGGATTTGGAGACTACACCTCCCTTCCAGCCTCAAAAACAGTCTTTCGGTGAATTTCAGCCAAAACAAAAGAGTTTTAATTAGAAAAAGAACACGCCACTGAAATTTGATCAGGAGTCCAAAAATGAGCTACGCAGGAAATAGTTATCTTTCTACAGTAAGAAGCCATGGAACCGTGATCACCGTTGCCTTGGGAAAGGTAAGGCTCATTTGATTGAGGTCATTTCAAATGATGAGCAAGATGTTCATGAGACTAGTGTTAAAGATGATAGTGGACAGGAGGAACAACCTCCACAGTTAGAATTGGTTGATTCGGGAGCCAAGGATACCCCCCAAAGCAACATTGCTTCACTATCTAGAGTCCCTAGACTTCATCCATTTCGTTTGAAGGGTGTCATTAAGGGACAACACATGGTCTGCTTGGTGGATAGTGGAGCCACCCACAATTTCATTGATGAGGGTCTTGTGATGAAGCGTGGGCTACAGGCTGAGGAATTTTAAGGGTTCAATGTGACTATAGCAAATGGATTTCAGTTGAATTGCACTAGGGTGGTTCCCCAACTTAGCATCCAGATTGGAGACTACTCTTTGACCGATGACTTCTATTTGTTGTCCGTTTGAAGGGTGTCATTAGGGGACAATGCGTAGTCTGCTTGGTGGATAGTGGAGCCACCCGCAATTTCATTGATGAGGGTCTTGTGGTGAAGCGTGGGCTACAGGCTGAGGAATTTTCAGGCTTCAATGTGACTGCAGCAAATGGATTTCAGTTGAATTGCACTAGGGTGGTTACCCAACTTAGCATCCAGATTAGAGACCACCCTTTGACCGATGACTTCTATGTGCTAAGTCTGGGTAATATTGATGCAGTGTTGGTTGCAATGGTTGCAGTCACTCGAAAGGTACATTTAGGACTTCTGCAAAATGGAGTTGGAGTTTATGGTTGATGATAAGAAGATTGTGCTAAAGGCCATGTCTGACAATGGTCCTCATGTGGTGTCAGCTAGAAGAATGGAGGCTTTACTCAGTCACGGGGATGTGGATTGGGTAGTTCAATGCTTTGCTTCTACCAACCCTACCTCAAACAACAAACCAGAACTCCATGTTGATATCCAAACAGTGTTAGATAAGCATGGGAATTATTTGGAGACATTCCTCTAGGTCAACCACCTGGTCGTGAGTTTGAGCATGTCATAAAGCTTGAGGAAGGGGCTAAACTAGTCATAACTATGCCCTATCGACACCCAAGCCATTTCAAGGAGGACATTGAGAAGACAATCAAGGAGTTATTGAGTATGGGACACATTTGGCCCAGTTCTAGTCCCTTTGCCTCATCAGTTGTTTTGGTTAAAACAAAGGATGGGAATATGCACATGTGCATAGATTACAGGACTTTGAATAAGAAAACCATAAAGAACAGATATCATATTCCCAGGATTGATGAATTGCTTGATGATTTACACGAGGTCGTGTTCTTTTCCAAAATCGATCTTTGTTCGGGTTATCATCAGATACGGGTCCGAGAAGATGTTTACAAAACTGCCTTCTATTGTCACTTCGAGCAATTTTGATTCTTAGTCATGCCATTTGGACTCATGAATGCACTAGCAACATTCTAGTCATGCGTGAACCAAACTTTTCATGAGCAGTTGTGGAAGTTTGTTTTGGTTTTCTTTGATGACATTCTGATATATAGCAGAACTTGCGAGGATCACTTGCATCATTTGGATGTAGTGTTGAGTATCATGGAGACACAATCGCTTTACGCGAAGGCTTCCAAGTGTGAGTTTGGGATGATTGAGATACTCTATCTCAGACATGTGATTGGAGCTAATGGTGTGAAGGTACACCAAGAGAAAATGCAAGCAATTCTGGATTGCCGCCACTAAAGAACATATCAGAATTAAGGGGCTTCATGGGTTTATGTTCTTACTACAAGAGATTTGTGAGGGGTTTCTCACAGTTGGCATCATCCTTGACAAACCTTACCAAGAAAGGTGTGTTTCTTTGGACTAAGGAGGCACAGGTGGCATTTGAAAGACTCAAGGAGGTCATGAGCTTGTGTCCAATTTTAGCATCGCCAGATTTTACACAACCATTTGTCTTAGAATGTGATGCATCAGGACAAGGAATTGGTGCAGTTTTAATGCAGAATCAACATCCGATTGCATTCGAGAGCAGGAAGTTGATAGATAATGAGAGGTTGTACTCTACCTATGATAAGAATATGCTAGCAATTATACATGCACTAGCTAAGTTCAAGCAGTACTTAGTGGGGACTAAATTTGTGATTAGGACTTATCACAACAGTCTCAAATATTTTCTTGAGCAGAAGGATTTGAATGAACGGCAGCAAAAGTGGGTGAGCAAGATTCAGGGATATGACTTTGATGTGTAGTACATTAAGGGAAAGAAGAACATCGTTTCCGATGCTCTTTATAGGAAACCAACACTTTGCTATCTCACAAAGATTTCAGCTGATTGGAAATCTCAATTAGTGGCCGAATACACCAAAAACACTTTTGCTTGTGATTTGATTGATGGTCAGGTGCAGGATGATAGATGTTCAGTGATCAATGACATTATTTATTATAATAACATAATTTATCTTGTACCAAGATTAAAACTAAATACTCGGATTTTGAGGGCTATGCATGATACACCTCTATCAAGACATCTAGGGTTCTTCAAAAATTATCGCCAAATTTGTCAGAGGTTCACCTAGAAGGGTTTGAAAGATGATGTATTGAAACATGTTAGAGAATGTCTGACTTGTCAGCAAAACAAGTCAGAGCACACATTCCCTACAGGACTTCTACAACCCTTGCCAATACCAGAGCAGAAATGGGAAGGAATATCCCATTTTTGTCTTTTTCGCTTTCCTTTCCTTGTTTTTATGATAATTATTGGCTTGATAGCCTGAAACATTATTGCTTTATCTTGGACTTTAGTATTATGTCTATGCTTATGGATACTTACAATTGGTTTACTCTCCTTAGTTTATGGGACATTTATATTTTGGCTATGATATTACTGCTCTACTATGGTTATGATTTTACTATATCTCCTTTGATTGTGTTGATTGTTGGGGGGTGTTGTTTGGCCCAAGGAGATGTAATATTTTCTTTCGTTGTCTAATTTGTTGTTTTGGTTCGTTAGTTGGTGCTTCAAAGTGTTTTGTTGCTCTATTGTAAGGGATCAAGGCCCTAGCCTACTTTTTTAATCAAAAACATTGTGCAGGTCAATTTGCAAAAGAATGTATTCGAATATATATTCTCTTTTTATATTTTTTTATAAAACATGATAATTTTAAAAGGGATGCACATATAATGTTTATTTATTAACTTAGAACAACCCTTTTTTTAATGACCATGGACAATAGAGCTTTCAAGAGTGTTATGTTTGTATGTCTTTGGAGCAAGGTTTGTAAAGAGTGTGAATATTACAATTTCATGTTATTCAGTAGTGTAGAAATCCAAACCCTTAGCATCATCAAAGTTTTATTTCTCAACCATAAACTATCATTAAGCCATTACAAGTTCACAAAATACATATATTTTCATAATTATTTTCCAATATGGAACAATAGATCATGCAAGTTCATTTGGTTGCAAAATACAATTGATATTATTTTTGAGTATATAAGATTTAGTATATACATTTTTTGACAATGAACACTATATTATTCACAATTTGAAAGCAATGAAGGAAGAACTCTTCAAATGCAACTTGCATGTCTGTATCGACAAGTCATAATTGCTAACTACCCAATGCTAACCACCCAACCTTAATGGGCCATCAAATCATAATTGCTCTCACCATACCCCCTAGCCAAGAGAATCTAAAAGGGTCCCTACTCAAAAATTTATACATTGTTGACCATTCACATGGCCAATATTTTTCACCCAAATAATTTTAATATTTAGTTGCACAACATATACAATAAAAACAAAACATCAACACAACACAACAATACACAAGAACTCACAGTTTTAACTATGGTTGAAGATACTCACATTATCTTATCACCAAATCCCACACCCACTTACAAGATTAATCTCAATAAATTTTGCAAAGACCACAAGCGTTAATCCATATGAACTTACCTCTTAAGATGGGTAACCTTCCATGGATGGGTGAACAAGATATCCTCTTCCCTTATTTTTTCTTCCCAAAAACTCCAACTAGTAGAAAAAAACCCCTCCAAACTCCTCTAAATCACATTATAATCCTCTCTTGAGATGTTGTAACTCTAGGTATCCATTTTGGAGTTTCAAAATTAGTCAAATAACTCTAATTTTCTCTTTTTCAACCTCTCAAAAATGGCTTCCCACCTTCTATATGGGTTGCACTTTTTAACCCCTTTTTAAAACACCAAATCACATTTTTAAAACACGAAGGCTATAACACAATTAATTTAAGACACTCAAAACATATGAACATACACACAATAACAAATTGGGTTCAAAAATGACATAATCAGACATTATTTCAACATGTGAAATAAGGGGACTAGGGTCTTTTAGGATTCTTTATTTTCTCATTGACAAACAACTCATTGTAATAGTCAATTTTTTTATAATAATAAAACAAAATGACCAAGATATTCATAATTTACATATAATTATCAATTTAACAAAAAATGAATTTACGTACCCGATCATGTTTTGTTGGTTTCCATTTGTATTATTAGAACATAATTCTAATAATATTATTTAAATATTATCATTTCAAGAATTGGGTTCTAATATTACACATGAGAACCAACCGCAAGATTATGTACGCAAACTCATTTCTATTAAATTGATAGTTATGCAAGTTACAAATATCTTGGTCGTTCTATTTTATTATTATTTAAAAAACTGATTATTATAATGAGTTGCTAGTCAATAAAAATATTCTTTATTTTCTCATTGACAAACAACTCATTGTAATAGTCAATTTTTTTATAATAATAAAATAAAATGACCAAGATATTCATAATTTACATATAATTATCAATTTAACAAAAAATGAATTTACGTACCCGATCATGTTTTGTTGGTTTCCATTTGTATTATTAGAACATAATTCTAATAATATTATTTAAATATTATCATTTCAAGAATTGGGTTCTAATATTACACATGAGAACCAACCGCAAGATTATGTACGCAAACTCATTTCTATTAAATTGATAGTTATGCAAGTTACAAATATCTTGGTCGTTCTATTTTATTATTATTTAAGAAACTGATTATTATAATGAGTTGCTAGTCAATAAAAAATAAGAGAATCTTAAAAGGGCCCTAGTAACCCTACCTCACATGTTGAAGTAATATGTTTGGTTGTGTCACCATTGAGCCCAAGTTGTTTATTGTGTGTGTCGAATAATTTGAGTGTTTGCAATTAATTGTGTTTTAAACTTATGTGTTAATTTGTTCCTTGGTGTCTTAAGTGAGTGGATAAAAAGTGTAACTCGCAAGGTTAGATATCATTTTAAATAGGTAAAAAAAATAAAAATTATTTGACCAATTTTCAAACCCCGAAAGGGATAATACCTAGGGCTAGGGCATTAGAAAGGAGGGATATAATGTGATTTAGGTGAGTTTTAGAGGGAGTTTTGTTGGCTGAAGTTTTGGAGGAAAAGACGAATGGGAGATGCGAGCTTGCTAAACCATTCTTGGAAGGATGTCCAACGTAAGAGATAAGTTCTTAGTTGTTTAACTTTTTTAGTCTTTGTATGATATTTGAGATTAATTCTTGTGAGTGTGGTGTGAAATGGATCTTAAGATGATGTGGGTATTTTCAGTCATGATTAAAACTGTGAGTTTTTGTACATTGTCGCGTTGTGTTGATGTTTCGTGTTGTCCATTGTATATGATATACAACCTGAGATTAGGGTTATTTTGGTGTGAAAACTTGGCCATGTGAGTGTGTACCAATGTGTAAATCTTTGAATTGGAACCCCTTTGGATTCTCTTGGCTTGGAAGTATTGTGAAAGAAAATATGGCTTGATGACCCATTATGGTTGGATGGTTAACATCTTCCCATTGACTTAAAGTTGTAGGTATGCAGGTTTATATTTGGGAGCTCACTTGTACATTGACTTCAATCTATACGTAATATAGTGTTATGTGTCAAATAATGTATATGTTAAACTCAGTTGTTGTAGAAATAAGGATGTATGCTATATTTAGATAAACTTGTGTTATGTTAACTCCTATTGAAAAAGATTTCCAGAAGTTTATGTAGCTTGTAAATTTGTATCATGTATCAGCATAATGATAAGTCAAGGTTAAGAAATGAACTTTGTTGTTGATGTTTATGATTTAAACAAGATAGATTTTTTTTCACTATTTTGAGTAATACAAAAAAACATAATATTGCACACGATTCTCTCCCATAGGGATATTCAGCACATTCATATACAACAGTAAGATATATTGTTTTATTTTATTTATTTTGTATATATAGTTTTTTTATTGTGTTTGGGATCTGTAAGCAGCTGCCCCATAGCCAAAATGAAATAAAACATAACAAGACTATATATACAAAATAAATAAAATTAAACAATATATATACAACAGTAAGCAGTCGCCCCATAGCCAAAATGAAATAAAACATAAGTGAAATGTTGGTTAAGGGACACCCTCACAGGGCCTACAAAACAAAACCAGACATTCTATTTCAACTTGACTATGGGTGTAAAATCAAAGGAAATCTAATAGTAAATAAAAATGATGAATAAATAAATGAAACTCTGCACCAAAAACATCCAACAGCGCATTTTCCAAAAGTAAACTTTATTTGAGTAGTGTTTTGTAGTTTTTCCCCTCTGCCTAGGGCGTCGCCTCTCATACTATCATGCTAAAACAATAAATAATTGAAGTCAGGTTTCATTTAGGGTTTTCTACTTTCCTTTCTTTAACCTTAAAATAAAAGAAAATTCACTAACATTCTCCAAGGGGTAAGCGAAGTTTAGCATAATGAGACGATAATAATAATACTATATCATTTTAATATTTGATGTTGGTTGCAATGGTTGAACGAATAGCCTAGCACTGCCTGCCACGGGAGCAAATAACTCTACACTAGACCCTCCAAACACAAGCAAAACATTTACTCCTTGCTTCCTATTATATTCATATAAATTGACTTCTTTCTTTTACCCTTGGCCTCTAACTTAGCAAGAATCTGCACCAACACAACCTTATGAATTCAATTGGTTGGTTTTACGTATTTTAAACAAAAAAACATTTAATTAAAATTAGAGTGATATCTTTTGTTTTTAAATAAATTAGTTCAAAGGAGTGAATGGGTATTTCAACATAAGTATCTCTGAAATATTTATTTAATTAAATCAATGTATTCTTTTTATATTTGTAAGATTGATATTATCATAGTTTCCATTTGTAGTTGGGAAAAGCACTTAAAATAAGGATAGTATGTTAGATGACTAACATAGTAATAAACTAACTAATACAATTATTAAATGTCATTATAACCATGATAAGTATCGTGGATGATGATTTATTTTATCGCAAAATGTTAGTAAGGATTTCCTTGATAATGGAGTGATAAATTCTATTTACAATTTTTATAGACAATACACTATTAAGGTAATTATCCTTCAAATCAACATTATATATAGATATAATCAACTTCATTACCTTTATATTTTTTAGGTTAATAGTAGTGTCATTAATTATTATTATTATTAATAGTTTTGTTAACAATGTTCAAGTTATTGAATTCACACTTATATTAAATGTCAATATCCAAGATTTAACGTTACTAGATTAATTAATATTAACATTAATGGATTTAATATTAAAATGAATATCTAGGGATTTTATTAGCATTAAATTATAATTAATGTTAGGGTTAATAGAAGTAATATTAATGTTAATGATGGCTCTAGGAAAATTTATCGTCAGCAATTCACCGATGGAAAATTCATCGCTAGCATAGGAAAATTCACAGCCATGACAAATTTATCGTGAGAAAATTCACTGCCATGACAAATTCACCGAGAAGTAAAATTCACCACCAGCAATTCACCGAGGCGAAAATTAACCGACATTAATGTTTTTTATTGTACATTTCAAAAAAAATGATTTTTTTTTTTTTAAATAATTTGATTTATGATAATAAAAATAAAAAATAAATCAATTAACTATTGTTTCATTATACAATATTGTATAATATTTATTTTTTAAAATATTTTTTTTTATGTTTATTATATAAAATAAATGAACATACGGAAAAACAAAAAATTGTACATATAAATAAACACAATAATTTATTTTTCTTTTAACTTTTTATGAAAATTAGTGCATAATTTTCATACCAAAATAAACATAAAAAAATATTTAAAAATAAAATTGTATTGTAAAAGGTGAAAATTATTTTTAAAAAAAAAATTCAAACTCTTTGAAATATATACTAAAAAACATTAATGCAGTTAATTTTAATTTTCCACTTCGGTGAATTGCTAGCGGTAAATTTTACTTGGGAGTGAATTTATCATGGCGGTGAATTTTCCATCAGTGAATTGCTGGCGATCGTTAATGATACAAGATCAATAGTCATATTGCAACCTAAGAATTATAAATCACATTAATATTATTAAAAAATGTTATTTGATTTGACATTAATATTAATATTATTAAGAGATGTTAAAGTTAGTAATAATAGTTCTTATTAGGCAATGTTTTGTTTAATAAACATGTTAAATGAACATAATATGAATGTTAACACAATCAAGATATACATTAATGTCAATGCTAACTTTACTATTATATATTAATATTAATAAGAGATAATTGGTGGTGTTATATTTTTCAACTATATAAATGAAGACAATTTTCCAATGCCATGTATTTAGGGGAATATTAATAACATAGGCCCATGTGTAATACCATTAGTATTTAATAACAATATAGACCCACGTTGATACTTTGGAATATTTAAGGTGAACACATATATAATAAAGCTACCCTCAAAATAGTATTATAATGTAGGCAACAATCTTAATAGGCAATGATAGATAAAGGAGTGACATCTAGCATATCAAAATAAGAGGAAGATTATAGTACATTATATATGTAGCAATATTAACAATATTGTGTACAAAATATTGTGATTTTAAATAACATTAGTATCAATGTCATTGTTAGAGAGTGACTTTCTACTTAGTTGGCCTTGTGCTAACCTTGTTAATTCTTAGTAGGGAAGAAAGTATTAGATTATAAATGAATGGTCAAACACAATAACACTAATGCGACCCCATGATATTGAGATAAATGACAACTTGTAAATAGAGATAAAGATGTCTTAAAGTCTCACCATTTTCAATATAGTGTTGATACCTTATGGAATTAGCTAAGACACTAGTTGAACCTTTGACCCAACAAGTAGTAATGCCTTATGGTTTCAGTGTTGAACCACATGTTTTTAACTTCTATAATCACACAGGCATTTAAAAAATGGTTGGGCTCTTTTAACGGAAATTTGAGGGCATGCCATCATCACCCACCTATATACCCTCAAACACTCACTTCTTACCTACTTTCTCTCTCAGAGGGCATGACATCATCACCCACCTCTATACCCTCACACACTCACTTCTTACCTACTTTCTCTCTCAAAGGGGCATCATCTTCCCACTTTTCATTTTTCTCTCTCAAGTGCTTTACTTTAGCTCTAGATTTACTCTTAGCAAGGATGAAAATGAAATTTTCTCAATTGCTAAGACTATTTATTCAACCCATTTATCACCCCTTCCCATCATTTTTTAGTGTTTTTCCTCCATCAAATGACATCATCACCCACCTCTATACCCTCACACACTCACTTACCTACTTTCTCTCTCAAAGGGGCATCATCTTCCCACTTTTCATTTTTCTCTCTCGAGTGCTTTACTTTAGCTCTAGATTTACACTTAGCAAGGATGAAAATGAAATATTCTCAGTCGCTAAGACTATTTATTCAACCCATTTATGACCCTTTCCCGTCATTTTTTAGTGTTTTTCCTCCATCATTTATTTCATCAATTTTCCCCTCTTCAACATTTTTCTACATTCTTTTGCTTTTTTTCATTGTTTACCTAGGGCATCACGCCACACTCCTCACCTTATGTAGTACCTATATTTTATCTTCTATGAAATAGTGTCACTTCTCTTAGTAATAATACTATTTCAAAGAGGAAAAACATGTAAACACTTAAAATCCATCCATGTATCTTAACTACTAACTTATGTCGTTAATCCCACAATGTCTCTCAATCTAATTAAGTAATTAAATTTTTTAATTTATTAAACTACCCCTATTCCACCAACTAATAGAATAGTTTACCCTAACATTAGTTAATTAAATAAAAAAAATAGTTAATTAACTAAACTAGTGTCATTCACCCTCCACATATATTTTTTTTAATTTTATCTTTCATCATATTCACATTATCTATTTCTTTCAATTTAACATTTCTACAATCCTAAATAAAATCAAATTCAAATCTTAACCATCTAATTAATCAAATTAATCTTAACCATTCAATTAATTAAACTAATTTTAACCATCCATCTCTACTACCAAAAATTTAAATGACAATTCTAATTCACATCATCAATCCTAAATAAAATTAATTTTCAATCATTATTTAATTATGTTAACCTTGAATCCAACTGTGCTCAATTCACGAGATAACCCCTATGAAACTAGTATGTTTCGTAGGCTCGTGCACTTAAGTACACAAAACGAGGAAAATTTTGACTGGCCTTAATGCATGGTCCAAAGCCTCGAATCTTTTGCTTATGCAAGGGCGCTAATTTTCAGCGCCTCTACACATTCTTCTCCTTTTTACATGTTAGATCACTAAATTTTAGCGCTTTTGCATGTTATGTTATGTTTAAGGTTTTGAATGTCTAAGTAGGGATTTTTACCGCTTATGCAACTTTTTGTTCTGAAGTTTTTGAATATGCTCGGGCAGTGATTTTCACCGCCCTTGCATGTTCCCACCCAGTCTCCCATGCGCGAGTTAATGAACTTGTACTTCATTAATGACGATTGTTTAAGGTCTTTTAAAGGCTTCTTAAGCCATTTTAATCTTGTTTTACTTTTATTTAGCCTGCATTTTCATCCTCCTCACCATCTTACATCTGTCTCCTTGAGATTTCCTTCGTATCAAGAAGATTAGCGGATCTTGTGCATCCTCTATTTTCTTCATCATTTTAGGGTTTGCACTTCTTCCATTCTTGCAGGTATGCTCTTCATTCTTTTATTCTCTCTTCACCTTGTCTTGTGGGGTTTTGATATGTTTGTGATGTTCTTTATTGTGCTTCTTTGCATTTTCTTTTGTTTCTAGTTTTTCTTTCACTACTGTTTATTTTCTTTTTTTTCAAAGTTTTTGGTTTGCCTTAACCTTGTCTTGTGGGGCTTCATGAACTTGTGGATTTTCGTTTCTCGATTCTGTACAGGCGTTGTTATTTAGTGTTGTATCCTCTGTCTTTCTCTGTTTCCCATAAATGTATGATCGAAGTTTGTTACCTCTAATGCATCCATGTAATTCCTAGTGCAATGGTGTCAGTTATAAACGCCTTAACACTAATGGAGGAATCTTGTGTTGAAGTAGTATTTACCACCACTTCTTCAAGATTATCTGTATGTAAATGTTGAGGTGGTGATTTTCAGTGCCTCAAAACATATGACTTAATAATTTCAAGATGCAAGGGCAGCAAAAAACACCGCTCTTGCAAACTCTATTTGTTTCCCCCTTGTGCATGAGTGGCGATTTTCACCGCCTTTGCATGCAAAGGTGCCTCTCACGTCAAAGATGTACAAGTGGTGTTTTCGCTACTATTGCAGCAAAGTGACTTTCTAGGACATGTTAAGGTGTGTTAAGGTGTTTTTTTTAGTGCTTGTACATTGATTTTCCAAAGTTTTCCCAAGGCATGTTGGAGCGCTATTTTTTAGCACTTGTGTAGGAAATGCAAAAAATTCAAGATGTATTTAGCGCCCATGCACAAAAAGCAAAATTTTCACTAACGCTCAAAATCATTCCAAATTGCTTTTTGAACTTCGTTCCTTCCGTAATTGCTCTGTTTTCCATGCTTCAAAATGCTTGCCTAGCTTCATGCATTCCATTTGCTCCTGTAATGTATATGCTCTTAATGTTTGATAAATTCATGTATCCTATTACACTCTATAATTAGCTCTAGGTCTTCCAGTCTTCAAACAACGTCGATGAAGACGTGTAGGTGCACTATTACACAGTGGAGATTGTAATTTTCTATAAATTTCCAATTTTCCATCCAATGATGAGACTTCACTCATCTTTTTTTTCAAAGATTGGCGAAGCAAATTATATTTCCTTTCCAATATTTGTTTTTTTTTCTCTTTGAATGTGACTTTTTCTTGCCATAATGATTCAACCAGTTTATATAAAAATATAGATTAAATTTGAGATGGAGAAGTATTACATGGATGGCTCCTTTTTAAGCATAGAGATTAGATTGAAAATCTAAATAGCCTCTGAAATGAAAAAAATTAACCGAATTTTCTTGATGTAGAGGCGATTAAGAAAGCTGCATAGTTGAATATATAGCCTACAGAAAAGTGAACTAATCCAACTAATCGTGCTTGAACAATTGAAAGAGCTACCGGTTTATCCCTCCATCAAACTAAATTAGCCAAAGGTGTGTGTTCATGAGCCCATGCAAGAGTTTCAATCAGTTCTTGCCAATATCCATGCCAAGAAATAAGAAACATAAATCTAGTAGCCCAAACAAGATGCCCAAATAAGAACATCCACGCCCAAACAGATAAATTGTTCATACCAAAAGGATTGTATCCATTAATTAGTTGTGAAGAATTTAACCAAAGATAATCTCTTTACCATCCCATTAAGTGGAAGACTCATTAAATTGAGCTACATTTCCATGCCATAAGGTGATATGCTTCCAATGCCAATAGAAAGTAACCCATCCAATGGTATTCAACATCCAAAAAACTGCCAAATAAAAAACATCCCACGCTGAAATATCGCAAGTACCACCCTGTCCCAAACCATTGTAAGGAAAACTATAACCAAAATCTTTCTTATCAGGCATTAGCTTAGAACCACGTGCATCTAAAGCACCTTTGACTAAAATCAATGTAGTTGAATGCAAACCTAGAGCAATAGCATGATGAACCAAAAAGTCTTTGGGACCAATTGTTAAGAACAATGAACTTTTACAATTGTTGATAGCATTCAACCAACCAGGTAACCATATGTTTTTGCTAGCATTGAATGCTGGATCATTTGTTAAAGATAAGTGTACATCAAAACCATATAAGGCCTTACCATGAGCAAATTGTATCCATTGAGCAAATATGGGCTCAATCAAGATTTGTTTTTTTGGAGTACCAAAAGCAAGCAGAACATCGTTATGAACATAAAGTCCCAAGGTATGAAAACCTAGGAATATATTAACCCAACTCAAATGAGATATTATGGCTTCCTTACGCTCCAACATTCTCACCAATACATTATCCTTATTTTTTTCTGAATTATAATCTCTAATGAGAAATATAGCTCCATGAGCAAATGCCCTGTCATAATGAATTCGGTAATGTATTGATGATGAGTATACAATGCAACTTGGGTAGTAAAATCTTGTGCTATGAATGCATAGGCAGGTAAAGAATACATGTGTTGAGCTACCAAGGAGGTAACAACTCCCAAAGAAGCTAGAGCAAGACCTAATTGAAAGTGAAGAGAATTATTGATTCTGTTGTAAAGACCCTTATGTTGTGTCCTAATAAGCCTCCTAGAGGAATATGTGCTTCTAAAATATCTTTTATACTGTGTCCAATCCCAAAATTGGTTCTATACATATGACCAACAATGAAGAACACAAATGCAATAGCTAAATGATGATGAGCGATATCAGTTAGCCACAAACTTTGAGTTTGTGGGTGGAATTAGAATAGCAGTTCTTGACCCTTGAGAGGTATCAAATAAATGACTACTAGAATTGGGATTTTGAGCATAAAGACTCCACTGACTTGTAAAAAGTGGTTCCAAACCTTGGGGATATGGTACTACATTCAAGAAATTATCCCATCTTATGTGTTCTCCTCTTGATTTAGGAATAGCGACATGAACTAAATGCCCTATCCAAGCCAAAGAACTAACTCCAAAGAGTCTCGACAAATGATGATTGAGACAAGATTCGACATTTTTAAACCATGAAACACTTGGTTTCCATTGAGGTTGTAGATGCAACCAACCCGTTGTTAAAAAGAGAGCATAAAGAAATAGCAAGAAAAGAGCTCTAATATAAAGATCTTCATTAGTGCGTAAGCCAATCAATTGTATACCACCACTAAGAAACACCAAAATAAGCAATATTGTCCAGACTGGGGGCACCTCCTCAGGTAAAGGCTTATATGGTCGGTTCACCAAAATGAGGATCCCAAATTGCATGAGCAATAGGTCTTATATGTAAGGGGTCGTGGACCCATGCTTTGAAATTGCCTTGCTAAGCTACATGGAACAAATTACCAAAGGTCCACAGAAAGATTATCACTAATTGACCAAAGTGAGAAGCAAAAATCTTTTCATAAAGGTGTTCCTTGGTAATATCATCATGACTCTCAAAGTCATGTGCAGTAGCAATACCAAACCAAATACGACGAGCAGTTGGGTCCTTGGCCAAGCCTTGGCTGAACTTTGGAAATCTTGATGCCATAATGCTTTTCAAATCCTCCTAGCCATTATCCTACTGCAATAATTCTTGCTAAGAAGAATGCCCATGTTGTGGTGATTCCACCCAGAAGGTATGAGCTACTCTTACAGCACGTCCTTGGACAATACTCAAGGCTTTGGGCTAGATAGCAGGAGCAAATTTAAATTTATTAAGGGCCCAAACAATAGATTCAATAAGTTCTTGCTAATATCCATGACCACTAAATAGGAACATTAAACTAAATGCCCAAACGAAATGAGCACCTAAGAATAAAAGACCATATGTAGATAATGAAGAACCGTAAGATTAGATTACTTGAGAAGCTTGTGCCCATAGAAAGTCACAGAGCCACTCATTAATTGGAATGGAACTCTGTGCAAAGTTTCCTCGTGTAATATGAGTTACCACTCCCTGATCACTTATACTACCCCAAACATCGGACTGCATTTTCCAGCTAAAATGGAATCTTACTACTGAAATTGCATTGTACATCCAAAATAACCCTAGGAAGACATGCTCCTAGGCAGATACTTGACATGTTCCTCCTCTACCAGGCCCATCCCAAGGAAAATGAAAACCAAGATTAACTTTATCGAGTATTAAACGAGAACTGCGAGCAAATAAAACACCTTTAAGTAATATTAATACAGTCACATGGATAGTAAATGCATGAATATGGTGTACTAAAAAATCAGTAGTTCCTAAGGGAATAGGTAACAAAGCTACTTTAGCACGTACTCCTACCAAATCACCACCTCCCCAGGTTAAGTTGGTGCTTGTTGTTGCATCAGGAGCTATCAAACCGGGTGTTAAAGCATGAGCGTTTTGTATCTATTGAGCAAAGATAGGTTCTAATTGTATAGCAGTATCTGAAAAACATATCTTTAGGACGTCCTAAAGCACTCATAGTATCATTATGAATATATAGACCAAAACTATGGAAGCCTAAGAAAATACATGCCCAGTTGAGGTGTGATACAATTGCATCATGATGTCTCAAAACACGGTCTAAAAGATTGATGTATTGAGTAGTCGGATCATAGTCCCTTACCATAAAAGAAGATGCATGTGCAGCAGTGCCAACTATGAGAAATCTACCAATCCACATATGGTGCGTGAACAGAGACAGTTGGGTACCATAGTCAGTAGCTAGATATGGATAGGAAGGCATATAATACATACGGTGAGCTACAACAATAGTCAAAGACCCTAACATAGCTAGGTTCAGAGCTAATTGAGCATGCCATGAAGTAGTTAAGATCTCGTAAGTCCTCTATGCCCTTCTCCTATAAATGGACCTTTTATGAGCTTCCAAAATTTCTTTGAGGTTATGACCAATACTCCAATTAGTCCAATACATATGACCAATGATTAGAAAAAGAATTGCAATAGCCAAATGGTGGTGTGCAATATCGGTCAGCCACATACCACATGTTACTGGGTTGAGTCCTCCATGAAAATTCAAAAATTATGAATATTCTAAATAATTCAGGGTGAAAAATGGGGTCAATCCCTTAGCAAAATTGGGATAAACTTGAGCTAAAGCTCACGATTTAAAATAAATTCATGAGGAAGTGGTATCTCTTTAGGGTTCACTCCAGCATCTAAGAGTTCATTAATAGGTAAAGAAATGTGTATTTGGTGTCCTGCCCAAGATAGAGATCCAAGTCCTAGTAACCCTGCTATATGGTGGTTTAACATGGATTCTACATCTTGGAACCAAGCCAATTTTGGAGCAGCTTTGTGATAATGGAACCAACCAGCAAAAAGCATTAACGTTGCAAATATCAATACACCAATTGCAGTGCAGTAAAATTGTAATTCACTAGTTATTTCGGATGCTTGCCAAATCTGGAAGAACCCAGAGGTGATTTGTATTCCTCGAAAACCTCCACCTACATGTCCATTCAAAATTTCCTGACCTACTATTGGCCAAACTACCTGAGCACTGGGTTTAATGTGAGTAGGATCACCTAGCCATGCTTCATAATTAGAGAAACGAGGCCATGAAAGTACATCCCACTTAGCCAAATAAATATGATAGTTAATTGAGCAAAATGAGCACTAAATACTTTGTGGAAGATCTCTTCCAAATCATTGGTATGGCTATCAAAATCGTGAGCATTAGCATGTAGGTTCCAGATCCAGGTGGTAGTATTAGGTCCCTTAGCTAGTGTCTGAGAAATGACCGGGTTTAGCCCACTTTTCAAAAGAGGTTTTAATAGGATCCCTCTCCACTACGATCTTTACTTCTAGTTTTGGTGAATGAATGATCATTGAGTTCTCTTTCCAGATGAGACAAGAGAAAAAACCTGCCAAAATTTTGAGTCCAGTTCCTCAACTCGTTCCTCTCTTTATTTCCCACTTTAGAGCTGGAGCGACTATGATACAGAAGTCGCCTTGAGGCAAGTGTTCAAATTTATTATGACATATCTAATAGGTGCTCAATGGACCGTTACAAGATGTAAAACGCCTTTTCCGCCTAATGGTAAAAAACATATCTCAACATAATCATTATCTTCATATCCAAATTTAATTTATGCATATCTCTAGACCCATATGTTACAGATCACTTTTATGATTTAAAAGAACTTTGAATTGATAAATATTAATGAATCTTTAATTAAATTGTATCTTTGGACAGGCTTTACCCATAATGAAAATATCCTTTTCATTAACAATCCAAAGAAAATATTCTTTGTCATATTTTCAACATATTTTTCTATAATGACAATGCAATAAGAGAAGCTAATTCACTCGAATAGTATGAAAAATTGATTTATTCTGAATTTCATAATCTTGACGATTTCCTAGTATAGTAATCAAGAGATTTTCATTCTCCAAAACGTCCTGTAATCTTTAACCGATTTTGTGCTTCGATATAATTGCTTGGAGCAAGTGCTATAGCTTGTTTCCAATACTCAGCAGCTTGATCAAACCTAGCTTCCGCAATTTCAGGATCTTCCTGTTGAATGGCATGTTCTCCTTGGTCAGGATAGATCAACTTGTCAAAGCTTTCTTCCCTTAGAACCGTACTTGAGAGTTTCCTACCTCATACGGCTCAATTAACTATTCTTTAGTCCTTTACCCAAACTTCCAAAATAGGAGATAGTTTGAAATGCATTCAAGTTAACCAAAAGAAAATAATGGGTCAATGACATGAGTTTCAAACTTCACTTTCAATAAATGATTAGGTTTTCTCTTTTCCCCCACCCTAAAAAAGATGAAGTATTAGAAATAAAGAGATCTACTTCAGATTATCTAGATAAAAATCTTTTTAAGAGGTAACTATCTATGTTCTATATAGAAATTTTGAATAATACTTTCCTGGTAGGAAAGTACTTCACATCTTAAGGATCTAATGCTACACCGATGCTCAATAGCCTAGTAATTCAACTCTATTACATAAATTGATTCCTTATAAGCAAATTTGATTGTATCAGCCCAAACTTTCAATAATTGATCTTTATGGTGCTTTCTCTATCAATTGAATTAATTTTTTTATCCATGGACTATCCGAGCATTTACCCATTCATATTTGGGCTTCTATGAGGGATATTCTTTTGACTACATTTGATAAAAAATCGTTGTTTTGGATGGTGCATATGTAGAAAGCCTAGTTCTAAATGAATTCCAGAGATGATTTTCAGTGATTTTTTGTGTTTTTAATGACAACGAAAGAATCTCCATCATCTTCCAAAAAAGAGAAAATGAAGTACAAGTATCAAGATCGATGAGATCAAGGACACGAAAATTGGTCACCTTGACATAGAAGACTTTGTAAAGAGGACATAAAAGTAGCCATTAGAAGAAGATTTGCAAGCAATCATCCATAGCAATCTGCATTGAGTGGCTTCATTTCCAGTTGTTGCTCATTGCCCAGAATTTGTTCTTCAAGTTGCCTCGCACTATATCAGGTATGATAGGAGTGTTGGAGATTTTTCTAGGCACATTATGATGAGATCAGATCGAGAGTTCTTTGATAGAGTTTTCATGATACAACTATTTCCATTCAACAAGGACATGAGGCTTATGACAAAGATCTGAACAAAGCCAAACAATTGACCAATTCACAATGGTTGATGACTTTGAGGCCCACCATTTCTAGATGGCCCAAAGGTCTTCCATGAAGTGAGTTCAAGGAAGATGTTCAAGATATGATCACGCTTCTTAGCAGGGTGAAAAGCTTATCTGTCTCATTTAATTTTCGAGATTGGATGTATGAGTATATCTGAATCATCAGGAGGATAAAAGGCACACATAGATTGGGGTAAATAGATTAGTGATGAGATTCATGAGCAACTAATTAATGTGCAAACAACCTTGAAGTTTTACATGACTTCCTACTTGGTGTATGTTGTTGTTGTCTTGAGACAATTTACAGGTTTGACAATGAAAGGAAACAAAAGTTTTGTGCCAGTATATGATTTCTACTCTCAGATCACTTTGGGAGGAAGTATCAAACATTTCAAAAGAGTAAATGATGCTTTCTTTACCCATATGTGTTACCAAGATATCCTTTTGATAAAAGGGTTTTGATGGAACTATGCAGACAGTTGATTACAATAAAAAAGGAACGTTAGAAAATTCACAAAACTGGTTTTAGGTTTCCCATTGCTATCAAAAGGTATTTTATTCAAAGTGTGCAAAAGGCTAAGTCAAAAGCAACAGAAATGCAGATTATGACCATAAGTTCATATAGGTATAGGCATGATTTTGATTCCAAGGATGTTAATAGAAAAATTAGGAAGAGTCATAATCATGTCTACCGTTTTGAAAACATATGGGTTGAATGTATAGATGAAGAGGACATCAGAAGAATAGACTTTTTTAGATTAATTGTGGAGTAGATTAGGGATTTGGGCTTGGCTGATATTCCAAAGGATTTTGAAGATCCTGGTGACATTCTAGACACTGCATATGAAGAAGAGGAGATTGCCAATAAGCCTTTACCTCCAATTCAGTGGTCCAAGAAGGAGAGCATTTCCATCAGGGAAAGGCTTGCTCCCATTCTACACTACACAAATGAATGGTTGCAAAGGCATGGTTTTTAACTAAAGTCCTTCAAAACAGAGTCTTGTTGCCCCCTCTTCTTCACATAGAGGTCCTAAGATTAAATTCACTTGTGGCAAAAGTACAGTACAAACAATTGAAGAAATCATTGCAAGATCCACCCATTTTGAAAACTCCTGGTGCAATCATGACTAACACAACGCCAATTGTTACCATAACACCTATTTCTATAGAGGTAGCTGCCACACATGAATTAGCAATGAGTTAGGAAGGTAATACTTCATTTCTTCCTCCTTGGTTAGTCTGACAAGTATCTAAGCATAAGAAATAGATGGTTTCTCCAGATGAGCTAGATCTTGAAGAGATAGTACTTCTAAAAGCCAAAAGGAAGAAAAAGGCAATGATTCATTCTAGACTACATGTGGACAAATCAAGCCATAAAGATGCACACACCTTGTTGGTGCAACTTACAACCATGTGAAAAGAGGCCCATGAACCCATGTGTGAGTTTGTGGCCAAGTTTAATAAGATGGTGACAAGAATTCCTATGATGGCTAAACCAACAAACCATAATTTAAAGTGTTTCTTCATCAATACACAACTTCCCAAAGTAAGTTTCCTTTTATGCAGGGCAACTCTTACTAATGTTGAAGAAGCTCAATAGTTAGCAACAAGTCTTGAGAATGACTTGATTATTGCTAGCGAGATAAGAATAAATACAAATAGAAAGGGCCAAGCGTCACGTTCTTCATCCTCCAATACCAAGACACCAATTTTGTTGATCCAATGGTACAGAGGTTAGCAAATGAGTTGTTGGCCTTGACGAAGCAAGTTTCTAATAATAATACTTACAAGGATATTCCAAGGACTTTCCCCAATTATTCTAGAAATAGAAATCAGAATCATCTTCTTGCACCACAAGGAAGGATTGCTTTGGAAGCTTCACCTACCAATACTACAGTGGGTTATTATGAAGCTGAACAAGATGAATATGCACAGCCGGATTATCTCATGGAAGAAAATGCAGATTTATTTCAAGATGAAGAAATGGATCCAGCTGGCGACTCCAATATAGGTTTTTTGCAAGTAGCTAATGAATTTGATGATAAGGACTTGGTGACTTCCAAGCTTTTGATATCATTGATTATGCAAAGAGGACAAAAATCCAAATCTCTGAAGAATACCTCAAAGCAAATCCCGACCAATTTAACAAGCTTGTTAAGTTTGTTAGAGATAAAGGAATTACTCCTAGTAAGGATTCATCTCCGGATGTTCCTGCTAACCTAGTTTTTGTTCCTCTAGCTAGTTTTGGACAATATTGATCCGTTCTTTATTTCCTTTCTTGTTAATGGTTTTAAGTTAAGTAATTGTGTTATAGATTTTTAGTTTGAATCTAACAAAAACTTTTAGCCATTGTTTCTCCATGGAGAACAAGCAAGTACCTTCTATCAGACAAATCAAGGATGCACAATTTGCATTTGTTGTGTATCCTGAAAAGAATATCAAGATGACAGTTCTAGTAGCAGATGTACCAGCATCTTATGGAATTCTCCTTGGACGCAATTTTTGTAAAGATGTTGGAGGAAAGCTTAACATGGATATGTCATTGGCTAGAATACCCGTAAAGGGTGTGATGCAAAAGTTGGTTCTTGAAAGGGAGTCAAAAAATTTAGTAAAGAAGTCTGATGATCTAAGAGCTCAAACTTTATTTGAGTCTTCGGGTGTCGAAACATATTATTTGCAAATGATGAAGCTATAGATTTTGATGGTGTTCGTCTTGGCAATCCAAACAATGTTTGGGTAATTGAATTTGATGCCAGTTGTTCTTCCACTGGTTCAAGAGCTGGAGTTGTCTTTGTATCACCCAAAAGAAAAGTTTTTCCTTTTTCTTTCAAATTGCAATTTAACAATACTAATAACACGACTGAATATGAAGCTTTGTTATTAGTTATGCAAGTTGCACGTAAGAAAGGGATCAAGAATCTCCATGCCCAAGGTGATGTTGAGCTGGTGGTTTTTCAAATAGGGAATTTGTATCAAACAAAGAATGATAGATTGAGGCATTACCACAATCTTGTTTGGGATTGCATTGAGGAGTTTGATGCTTTTGACATTTCTGTAGTTCCAAGAGAGTATAATGATAGAGTTGATTCCTTAGCAATTTTAGCCATGCTCCTGATACCACACAAGGAATTTCACGATCCTACCTATACTATTGAGTTGGTTTTCCATCCAAGTGTTCCTAACAACTCAGATAACTGGTAGATTTTTAATGATCATCATCGAATTATTGCCTTCTTGGAAAAGGCAAAAAAAATTAATGAGTTATACTTTGAAGGAAGTGATTCTCCACCCCGAGAGTCTATCTCTAAGGTTGATCTAGTTAAAGGTGAAGAATTTCTTCAGCTCAAAGGAAATAAAATTCCCAAAGGGTTGGTATCCCTTGAGAGACTTTTTGACAAGCATGATCATTATTTATGCCAAGAAGCAACTCTCAAATTCTGACTCGTCAAATGAGATTGAGCAGATTAACTTAGGAACTGAATCAGCGCCTAAGATGTTAAATATTGGAAAGTGTTGCACAGTTGAAGAAAGGAAACAATTTACTGAATTATTATGAGAATATATAGATGTCTTCACATATTCATATGAAGATCTAAAGTCTTTTCGTCCAAAGGAGGTGCAGCATGAAATTCCACTCAAAGCTAGAGCGTTGCCTTACAAGCAAAAGCAAAGGCAATATAATACGAAGATTTATGGAACAATCCTTGCAGAGATTTAAAA
Source organism: Sequoia sempervirens (assembly GCA_007258455.2). NCBI lineage: Eukaryota > Viridiplantae > Streptophyta > Pinopsida > Cupressales > Cupressaceae > Sequoia > Sequoia sempervirens. The sequence continues at coordinate 539,727,880 of VDFB02058242.1, read as the reverse complement.
GATGCTAAACGCATGAATTATTTTTCCTATTCATCATTCAAAATAGATAGCTAATATTGTTCCTATTTGTAAAAAGAATGGTGAAATTCGCATTTGTGTAGATTTCCGAAATCTAAATCAGCTATCACTACAAGATAACTATCCTCTCCTAGTGATGGATTACGTTCTTCAAATGGTGACTGGATCAGAGATGCTTTCTATCCTGGATGGTTTCTTCGATTACAACCAGATAGAGGTCATTCCAAATGATCAACATAAGATGACCTTTACAACGCCATGGGATACCTTTGTATGTCGCAAAATGCCTTTTGGTCTTGTTAATGTTGGTGCCATGTTCCAACATGCTATGGATTTAGCTTTTCATGATGTACTAGGTAAGTTCATCATAGTTTACCTTGATGATCTTACAATCTTTTCTAAGAAACATCATGAACACTTTTACCATTTGAGGCAAATCTTGAAGAGATGCTAACAACATGGAATTTCCTTGAATCCCAAGAAGTCAATTCTTGCAGAGATTTAAAAGATGCTAAACGCATGAATTATTTTTCCTTTTCATCATTCAAAATAGATAGCTAATATTGTTCCTATTTGTAAAAAGAACGGTGAAATTCACATTTGTGTAGATTTTCGAAATTTAAATCAGCTATCACTAAAAGATAGCTATCCTCTCCTAGTGATGGATTATGTTCTTCAAACGGTGACTAGATCAGAAATGCCTTCTATGTTGGATGTGTTGGGACTATAAAATTTTGATGATTTGTTATGATTGTCCATACCCATGCATTTTCCAAATGAGTCCTACCTTGAGCACATTTTCCTCATTTCATGATGTTCTTACCCATATTTTGGCCGTGTAACCCCATAGAATCCATCGAGTCATGCATTTTTCACGTTGTGGTCCATATCGGCATAAGTCTATCTAGGTCTCCCCGACCCTTGATGCTTTTGTGTTAACATTTGTTTGCTGCAGGCATATCGGCATGACTATCACACTGTCACAGCGACCAGAATTCATCTATTGTTTCGTTCGGTAGGACTCTCACATTGTCTCAACAATAAAATTTTCATCGACAAGAGCTAAGGGGTCGTTGGGGTAATGTTTCACCGAAGGCATCATGTCTCACCGACCGGTAGTGGATGCATTCATATTTCGGCAAGAGATTTTCATCGAGGTAGCATCTTGGCGAACTCACTTAGTCTCGCCGACACAGGGTATTCATCAACGAGTCTTCGGGGGGACTCATGTGCAACGAAGAAAGGTCTTGGCGAGTTTACAATGTCACACCGACCGGTGGCGGGAGGATTCATATCGGTAAGAGTTAGAGTTATCGAAATAAGGTCTTGGCAAGTGACCTTCGGTCTCGCCGACATTACACATGGAGTTTCTATCAAAAGGCATCTCAATGAGACTAGTGTGACTTCGGAGTAAGTCCTAGTAAATTCAAGTGGGTCTCACCGATGGAACACTTGGGGGCTATGTCGGTATAAGAATTGACTTGTCTCAGCGACACACAGGATGGAGGAAGACTTTCGGTATGACATAGTATGCTCTACGAGAAGTCTTGCCGACGTCGGGATGTCATAGCGAAGCACATAAAACAAAGGGGTTTTCTATCGACGTGAGATTGATGTTGTCTTGGCGATCTAATATGAGCTCGGGTTGTTTCGTTAAGACAGGTTTGATCGATGTAATGCCTCCCCGATAGCAATAAGTCACGACGACAAGTTTGATCACGAAGGGGCTCTCGATGAAACATAATGTAATCTATATGATGTTTCCTTGATTCTGAAGGGTCACGGCGAAAGCGAATAAGAACATGGGATGACTGGCAATACAATTGCCTTCGACATGACTACCAGAATGTTAGGCGAATGTCTGCTAATAATTAACAAAACTCAAACACTGTGGCCGACGTGTGAATGCTAAATACAGTTGTTGGCCGACTTGGATTTTGAAACGATGTGTCTGTTCAGATGCATATGTATAAATAATCGTTCCCGATTGTAAATGAATCATCAAATTTTAGGAGATACAGTAGATAGATGATGGATACAGTAGAATAAAGTTCTCATGTCAGAGACTATGATGCATGTTTTCAAATGGCGTTTTCAATGAAAATCAATTGGTGGTGGTAGTTTATCTCTAGTGTCAATTGTCTATTGAGTTTATTGAAAAATATTGCTAAGTTGTCTCCAAGCTGATTCTTTCTAGTTGTTTAAATTGATGTAACAAGTTTATAGTCAGTTTATCAGTGCACATTTGATGTATCTGTGTGGTTAATTAATTGGTTCTCTCAAGGAGAGATTAAATCCTTTTGGTTGATCACAGTAATCAGGGAGATTCATCTAAATTATTAAAGTAGAGCTTAGTAGTCACAGTCTTGCATGTTTATACAAGTTATAAACAGATCATATGCCAACAATTTGAGTTTCTGCCAGAATAAGTTGCCCACTTCTGTTTCATTTGACTCCGCATACCCAATAAGGCACTGGTCTCTGCAATTTCAACACTTGGATTCATTCAATTTCTTTACATCTGTTAGTTGAGCATTTTAGGATTTTGATTAAGAAGATTGCTATTGCTATTTATACCAAGTTTGACTTCATTTGTTCACTCCCATCTGCCATTGTGGACAAATCATTGCAAGAAAGATAATCATAAGTCAAGTCTACTTCATTCAGAAAGGTACACCCGCCTAGGTTTAGCAGCACCTGAAGAGTAGAAGGTTGAATGCTTTTGACCTTGTCTATTACCCTAAAATGTATCAAGAGATTGGCAGCCTCTTGAGGCTTTCCGCCAGCTTTTTTGAGAGCTAACAGGATGGTTTCTTCGATTACAACCAAATAGAGGTCATTCCAGATGATCAACATAAGATGACCTTTACAACGCCATGGGGTACCTTTGTATGTCGCAAAATGCCTTTTGGTCTTGTCAATGTTGGTGCCATGTTCCAGCATGCTATCGATTTAGCTTTTCGTGATGTACTAGGTAAGTTCATCATAGTTTACAATCTTTTCTAAGAAACATCATGAACACTTTTACCATTTGAGGCAAATCTTGGAGAGATGCTGACAACATGGAATTTCCTTGAATCCCAAGAAGTCAATTCTTGGGGTTACAAAAGGTAAGCTTCGTGGTCACATTGTGTCCAAGGAAGGTATCAAGATTGATGCTGAAAGGGTCAAAAGTATTCAAGCCCTCACTTTGGTCTTATCAATGTTGGTGCCACGTTCCAGCGTGTTATGGATTTAGCTTTCCATGATGTACTAGGTAAGTTCATCGTAGTTTACCTTGATGATCTTACAATATTTTCTAAGAAACATCATGAACACTTTAAACATTTGAGGCAAATTTTGGAGAGATGCCGACAATATGGAATTCCCTTAAATCCTAAGAAGTCAATTTTTGGGGTTACAAAAGGTAAGCTTTGTGGTCACATTGTGTCCAATGAAGGTATCAAGATTGATCCTGAAAGGGTCAAAAGTACTCAAGCCCTCACTTTGCCCCATCAAGTAAAAAAGTTGTTCATTCTTTCTTTGCAAAGGTGAACTTTTTGCCAAGATTTGTACTAGATTTTGCAGAGAAGACTCCTCATATTATTAATGAAAGAAACTACCACTTTTCATTGGACTACAAAAGGAAAAGTTGTGTTTGATGATATCAAAGAAACTATTGCTCATGCGTCAATGTTACTATGCCCAGACTACACGAAGGATTTTATTATGTATAGTTATGCTTCTGCGCATACACTTTCAACAATTCTGGTGCAAGAGAATAGTGAGGGATTTGAATCCCCAATTGTGTTCATGAGCTATCCCTTGAAGAATCATGAATTAAAATATTCCCAAATGGAGAAGCATGCTTTTGTTGTGGTTAATGCAATGAAGCATTTTAGGTTCTACATCCTTAATAGCCATGCGCATACACTTTCAACAATTCTGGTGCAAGAGAATAGTGAGGGATTTGAATCCCCAATTGTGTTCATGAGCTATCCCTTGAAGAATCATGAATTAAAATATTCCCAAATGGAGAAGCATGCTTTTGTTGTGGGTTAAGGCAATGAAGCATTTTAGGTTCTACATCCTTAATAGCCATGTTAAAGCCTTGGTTCCAGATTCAACTATCAAAACCATCTTGACACAGAAGGAGTTTGGTACAAAAAAGGGCAACTAGATTGCCAAAATACAAGAATACGACATGGACATTAAGCCCACCAAGTTGGTGCGTGGACAAGGGTTGTGTCAACTCATTACTGATAAAAATCATAATGAAGAAGCTTTAGAATCTTAGGAGATAAGTCCAAATGAGTTTTAGAAACTTAACCCCCATTCACCAACTTCCAATATTTATTTCCAACTCCTCTCAAATTCAAATTCAAAATCCTCTCATTCAATCCTAACTATTATTTCAAATAAACCTCAACCTTCCATTCTTCTCATTCTAACTCTATAAATCCATCATCCCCCTCAACCAAAATATAGAGAAGAATTCGTATGCAAATATAGGTTGTCACATTGAGGATTCTACAAGAGCAACGTGACATCCAAACACATCAAGAGCTCATCCAATCACCCAAGGTTTGCATTGGTTTCTTATTTTTGTTTGAATTTATATCATTTTCTTGTTTAATTGAAGGTAGTAGAACTTCAAGATTGATTTATTTTTTTAATATTTCTTTTCTTATTATTTCATTTTCCCCATTAGATTATATTTATTATAAAGGGGTGTAAGTTTGATATTGCAATAGAATTGCATTCACTTCTCATACAAGTTGGTCACTATATGGTTATTTGTTCTTAATTTGGTGTCAAAATGGTAATTTTATGTTTTACTTGGATCTAAATATTTACCTTCATATCCTCTAGATATGAGCATTGTGAACCACCTTTTGATAGTTCTACAGAACTCATCAGACGAGTGGGTAGGTGATTTGTATTCATATGGCAAAATTATCTTACACTATTCCACCAAAATTGAAAACTTGTTGTAGACTCTCTAAGGATTTATTAAATGTTTAAAATAAATAAATAAATAAATAAATTTATAAACATTTTCAAACTCAAAACACTTCAATAAAAGATACATTTTGTGAAGTTGAAATAGATGAAAGAAAAGATAGTTAGCTTCAACAAAAAAATGGAAGAACACTCATGTTCACCCTCGTGGATGTTCAGGATTCACATGTTAATCATAAAAAGATTGATCATGCTGATTAGAACATGAAGATTCATCAGAACCGGCTCTAGAAGAACCTTTGTGATTATCATTATGTAATACTTTTATATTTTTCTTCTGAGCTTTAATAATAGGTAATACAAACAGTTTACCATTTGATAACAGGATCAGCAAACTCAAGTATTCATTTAAAGGGGAATAGAAAAAGTATATTTGATTAGAAAGCTTGTGCTTAAATAGAACAAAAGTAGCAAGTGCTATACAGAGATAATATTCATAAGGATAAAGAATAAAATGATCGATACCTGCACACCAGTTTTTAAGTGATCAAGCTCTTTATCAAGGTCATTAATTGCCAAGTTGTATGCTTGCATTGGAGAAGACTGGCTTGTTGTTTGAATCTAGAAAGCCAAGAAAACTTATCACTAGATAGAACCCATATAAACAACCATAAAACACACACACACCTACTTTAAGTAACCACATTTTCCCGAGATTTTAAAGAGTTTTTGACAAATAAAAGGAGGATGCCTGGACCAGGATAGAAAGCTTGAATCCAATCTTTAAGCTAAAAGACAGAACAAAACTCTCAAGTCTTAAGGTTTCAAAGAACAAGAAAGGCATGGGATTGAGTGTAATTTTAACTAATTTTTAAAATAAAGAAAACAACCTTGACAATAATCTTGTACTCCAGTGGATGAGGCAACTTGTAACCAGCAAAAAGAACATTTGGATCTCTGTGCAATTGCCTGCACTCAAAGCACAGAAAGTTACAATCATTTCAAATCCAAGTACACCTTGAAAAGGACCTCTTTCAACATAGGTATAATGAAGAAATGAATTAATTTCGATTACTAGATTAGCTCTATCCTCCAGATTAAAATAGTTTTAAGTGTAAAATTGTCAGCTTTCTAAAAAGTTATAGGTAGAGAATAGCTCTTCAGAAATAAGGTGTTATCTGTTGAAAAAGGGCAATTTGCTCTATTAACTTAATGTCAGAAAATACCCTCCTGCATAAGTAACTAAAACTTGCTTTTCCATTTCATCTGCCTGCATTGCCTTGGTGCACAGTCTCTTCCTCCAAATTTCTATTCTCTAGCTTGCTACCACCAATCTGGTATTGTATGATAATCTGATGTACATTAACTTAAAAAGAAGCCTCAAAAGGACTAAAAATGCAAAATATTTTCCTGTTTGTTCAGAGTTCCCGTCAATGGCATCTACAGGCAATACTACTAATTCTTTTAAACAATGAACTATAACTCCTAATGTCTTAAGTTCAGAAATTCTATTTTATCTTTTCTAATTCTATTTGAATTTTCACCCTTTCTAAAGCTCTTTTAAAACATATTTAAACAGTATTTCATTTTCTGTTGTCCTTTACCTTTCTCCAAGTTTTCCTTCTCTAAGTTACTACAACTCGCTTAGCTAGTTCTTCGCATGCTAATCTGGTGTATATTATCTTTTAAAAAATCCCTTTTAAGGACTAAAAATGCAAGTATAACTTCCTTTTCCTGTTTGCTCAGAGCTCCTGTCAGTAGCATCTACAGTCAGCACTACTATTTAAGTTGAAAAATGAAACATCTAGTTACTACTACTAATATCTTACATTACAGCAATTCTATTTGATCTCTAAGAGTCTCCAATTCTGTTTGATCTTTAGGAGTCCCCAATTCTGTTTGATCTTTAAGAGTCTCCTCCACCCTTCCTAGAGCTTTTTTAAAACAAAACAAACTATGCAATAATTTACTACATGATAGTTGTTTTAGACTCTAGAGAAAAAACTGACACCTTTAATGCCCTTCAAATTCACTTTACAAACTTTAAAACTATTTTAGATGCATCAAGAGGCACTCACCAATTGTCTCTTAGATTCCTTTCTTCATGCTCACCGATTGTGTTTTCTTTTTCAACTAATAAATGGACAAGAGAATTCCAGTAAATAATACAATTCATGCTCTCTTTATTGATTCCCAAACTACTTCACCCTACTCACCAGATAAAAGACCTCCAAAACTCATCAAGTTAGCACACACTTGCAGAACACTGACAGAAAGAGACAATTTTCTCCAAGAAAATAGCCTATCCGTGAGAAATGTAAGTAAGCTTAAAACAACACGAGCAATTCTAAATGATGAGGACTTAGTTCTTTTAACATATCAGATAAGTGAGAGATACCAAAAAAAGGTCTGCAATCCGGCATCATGATAGTTCCAACCACTGAGTGGTCATACTCTAACCTAGGTCCTTCAACATTAAGATGCAAGCAACTACAGTGATGAAAAAAGGCCATCTCTTTCATAGCATCTTGAAAACAGTAGTAGACTTGATCATTCCTTGAGAAACTAACTAGCAAACTACACAAGCAATTTCAGAGTTTGAATCCAACTGCATGAAATAATGATTCATAAAATAGACTATAGAGAGAGTCTTGTTGTGGAAGTAGAAAATCAACCAATCTGTTGTTGAGCAGTTGTGCCTTTTCCTTCATGTTCCACACATCATAACCTAGTCCCAAAGCATAGCAATAACCATGAAAGAACCTAGGTTCAAGCCCTACTTTGGCCAGGCTCGCCATGCTTCTAAAATGAAAATGCGTGCAAAGTTTCATGGTGCTTTCCCCATGTCTGTTTGATGTCAGCATGAGAATTATCTTAACTTACCTTTCAATCATCTCCTAGCAGTGGAAAGTCTGATAGGCATTTTTGTAAGGACCTTCACAGCAAGGAATGATTGAGCTGCTTAACAGGCAGTGCTCTAGAAAAGGTTAAGAAAACGGTTTGGCTCCATGAACAAATATGCAGGGCGCTGGTTTAGAACAAACACTGTATAAAACTGAAAATGGCCTGCCTGTTCTTTAATGTCTGTAGTTAAATAGAGATACAATTCAAAGCTATAATTGGTTTCCATAACAAAGATTTTGCAACTAGCGAGTAATAGCCATAAACTTCCAAGTTTCCAAACACCACCATGGTGAAATAATCCAATTACTGTAGTCAGAAAGATACATTCTAATGCTAGAGATCGATTCCATAACAAAGATTTTGTAACCTGTGAATTATAGTCAAAAATTTCCACTTTTTAAGTTTTTGGAGAAGTCAAAAAAGAGCCAGTTTGCCCTACTTGATGTTGAACATATAGCTTAAACAAACTGATTTAATCCATAGTCTTCACTTACAATTAGACAATGTGCCCTCTTTTTTGAGATAGAACTACTTAAGAACCCATTACAGAATCAGATATAATGGAAAAGTACTTACATACGAAGAATGTTACCAATTGTATGGTCTTCTCTTTGGATGGTGAATGTCGCAGCATTCATAATTTTCATGTCCCTTTCATAAGTAACTCTAAAAACAAAACATATCCAAGGTTTTCCTCTTAGAAACAGACTTAATAACAAACATAAAAAATAAATTTAAGTCACAACAAACAGAAAAGGCATTGAATCCAACTTCACCTTTTCTCTGTAATAATAACTGAATTAGACAAACAAAACACAAAAAGAACAAATACAATTGTCCATGCATTTCCCTGAACCCTAACAGAGTGATCAAATCCAAACATCAAACATAAAATAGTAAATACCACATAATTAAAAGCACAAACGTGCAGAGATGGTAAACCAAACAAAGCCTTAAAAAACAGACAAGTAATAATTCAATAGAACATACATATTAAGGAACCAAGCTCACCCAGTGGTTGCCATGAAACACCAAACAATTTTTCCCAACATTAGGTCTAACAGTGGGGAAAGGGGAGTTTCACACCATAGACACAGATTCAAATCCCACCAGGTAGAGCACCCCTTGTCATGGTCACGAGTACACCTACAGTTGGGGTCACACTTATGGCAATGCGTGGACAAAAACCCACCTCCATGTTTTGCCATGGGGCACCTTAAGGTATGGTCAAGTGTAACCATATTAAGGAACCAATCCCACCCCCATGTCTACTATGAGATGCGCTACACTTTCGCCAATTCCTATATATATTTTTCAAAGGAACATGTGATTGTATTATTTGGGATCAAATTCAAAACTGCTGAGAATGAAACTCTAACATGTTTTATAACTCTCGCCTACTTAGGAAAGCTCAAATCACTTGCAGTATAATAGCCCAAAACACCATAAATAATTACTCAAGTAATAAAAAGACCTGCAAACTTTTAAAATCTTTATAGCAAAATGAACAAATCATAATTGAAAACATGTAACAAAACAATTTAAATTCCAGTAACAATTTAACTGCATGAGCAACTACAGATCAACAGATCTCTTAGCAATACATTCACTAGACACGAGCATTAAACATTAGATAGCCAAAAGAAGAAGAGCTACCATGCAGATAGAGACAAACTATTAAAACCATAAAACGAGGTGCAAAATTAGTAATACACTTTAAATCCTGGTGATGCGTTCCTGCACCTAGATAAGTTTTAAAACAAGTTAAATTATAGGCTAGTATAATTCAAAACATATGATTACATTATTTGAGAATCAATTTTGCTTCTGGTTTTGATTGTGTTTTGAGTTTTTTGATGACAAAAAACTCAAACACAATCAAAACCAGAAGTAAAATTGATTCATAATTATGGATTGTGGAAACTTGATATCTCTTACATTATTTGAGCTAGCATAGGAATAAAAGCTTGTGAGAAATAAAACCCTCACAAACTTCAAACTCTCAATTTAAGTAAAAACTAAAATGTGAACACACCAATAGTGTAATATTTCACAACATAAATAAGTATACTATTTGAATATTAACCTATTTAAAAGAGACTAAAGTCTTTCATAGCTTTAAAAACCTCGTAACCCAAACAAACCCCAGCATCACAACTATTCAAATATCGCAGAACCATTTGGGCCAGCAAAATATTGCAAATCAAGAAATAAATTTTCCAGAAAGCAATAATTCAAAACACAATTTATAGTTGCAACATTTAAGCTAGAGAACAGGATCAAAACCTAAAAAGATTTATCACCTTAACCAATTTAAGTGTTGTAGTGTAAAGGTAGTGATAAGCAAGACTGAGATTCATGCGCAAGAAAGCCATAACAAGACTTCAAACCCTTTTGGCTTTACCCTAGTTAAGTAAAACATACCAGCCACTAACAGTGAGAAAAGACACCCTAAACAATCACTACATTTGAGCTATAAATGAAAAGAATAAAACCCTCAAAAATGTATTAAAACATTCTCGTTTAAAACTTATAAACACCAGCACAGGTGATTCTGAATACCACAAGTCATTATACTGTGCGAGCTAGAAGATTAAAAGTATATAAAGCAAAAGGAAATTGAACTCAGAATCCTAAAACCCTTTACATTAATAACTAAGAGATTCAACACTAGCCATGTAATATTTCAAAATGTTGCAGCTAACTACAATATTTGAACTGCAAAGCGTTTCTTTATTTTAACTGTAAAATGTTAATTTATTTGTACTGCAAAATATTAAGAAAGAAATGAAAATTAACTCACAAGCTTTAAAAGACTTATATCTTGATAGTGCAAAAGAACGAAACCCCTGCTTTCTAAGAAAGGAGAGGTAGAACCCCAAAATAAACAAATTACAAACAGTGGCAAAGAGATAATTCAAAAATTACGGCAAATTACACTATTGAGACACCAAACTACTCACGGTTAAAAAAAAAATAGTTACAATGGCAAGTAATTACCACATCATACATGATTAGACTATATGAGCTAAACAGTGTAGAAAATGAAACCCAGGCAGGGTTTATGACCCTCACACTCAAAATTTGTGGGCAATTACAGTATTTGAACAGGACGTTGTGCAGATGGTTAGAAGTCAAGATATATATGAATTAATTACCTTAGTCAAGTTAGAAAACATCATGAATAAAAACCCTGACAAGTTTCCAAGCCGCACAAAGCCCTGAATGGTTTTAAAATCCTTAACTAGCTCAGTAAAACATTCTGAACAGTAATGCAACAATTCAAAACACTGTAAATAGTTGCACTATTTGTGCTACAAACGCCGAAAACAGAGCCCTGGCAGTAAACACTTATAAACCAAATGTAATGTGTAAATAAAAAAATACAACAATAAATATATCGTTTTGGCCAGAAAATGCAGAAACCAGAAACAAAAAACAGAAATACAAAAACATAATACAAAACATGGGCCATGTAAGAACTCAGTATTTGAGCTATAAACAGATAAAACAAAACCCTACAAAAAATCAACACTCTCAACAGTAGAAAATTAAAATGCCCGGAACACTTGAGTCATTACACTATTTGAGCAACGAAAGCAAGTTAAATTAAACTCCATACAAGAAGAAGATTTTAAAAACTATCAGTATTTTATAAACCCTTACGTAGTCACCTAAAACATTCCAAATTAGCCATGTACCGCATGTATTTATGCTATTTTAGCTACAAATCACAGAGAACAAACACATCACAGGGTTTATAGAAGACGTAAAATTAGCGCTCACAAACAACACGCAATAATTCAAAACACAGTACATTACTACAACCATTAAATCTATAAATGCCACGAATAGAACCCTCACAGCAATCACTTAAAAAGACCCAGCGTATCAAATTAAAATTACACTGTTTGAGCTACAAAAATCCAAATGAACGGAAGAAAAAAAAATAGAACCTCGCAAGCTTATAAAAACCCTCTCTATACCAACTAGAAGAACTTAGGACACAATGAAGTTATTCAAAATACAGCAAATAGTTCCACTCTTTGAGCTGTACAAGGCTCGCAAGCTTTAAAAATCTTCCAACAGCTACGTAGAACGTTCAAAACAGTACGTAATTACTCAAACTATCGCAAATAATTCCACTCGTTGAACTATACAACGCAGAGGAGGAAACAAAACCCAAAAGAAGAGCATTCGCAGCCTTAAAAACCCTCAAATAGTTAACCAGACATTCAAAACACCGTACATAATAATTACACCAAACGAGCCATAAATAGTTAACCAGACATTCAAAACATACAAAAGAAGACAAAATGCAGCGCTTGAAAGGCAACATGCGTGTACAGCAAGTCATTCAACTTAAAGAATTATGCAAAGTCCATTCTGCTGCTTGTAATTTAAAGCTACAAACAACGCATGTCCATGGACAATTTAAATGCTCATAAGAGAGAGAATTTGGGTGATTCTCGTAACTTTTAAGAACAGAAACCCAAAAAAAATAAAAAAATGAAGAGTTGCACTACTACATACTTTTGCGTGCCATCAGGCACGACAAAGCGCTCGTAGCGATCTGGAGCATTCATGTCGATAGTATGAAAACCCTCGTCTAAATTTGGCTTCTGGGCTTTCTAACTAAGCTTTCTAAGCACAATTCGACAGTTGAAATGAGTATTTTTTGGCTTCAATTTTTTATTGGAGTTTCAGTTATAAGTGGGTATGTTGAAGACACTTGGCTCAGCTATTTCAGGGTGGCTGATGTTTTGGCGGCGTTTCATTGGTGATTAAATAAACAAATAATTTACCAATGAATTAGAATAAAAGAGTTGAGTTTGACAATTAAAATAAAAAGATTAGAGTAATTAGTTCTTTCAACATGTATAATTTTTTTTTAAGATACTTATGATGGTATGTATATGATGTTCTGATTATGTAAATAGTTGTTAGATTCTATTGAATTAATGTGTTGTTCAACTTTGCAACTTAATTAGATAGAATCATCATTGTTATCAAGTGTATGAAAAAAAAAAGTGATTTAGTAAGGGAAAAATATAACATATGCCCTAAGAAACCCCTTAGATGGGAGAAACCTAACCTCTCAAGCATGCTCAATGTATTAATCTTCAAACAAGGTTACAATGTGCTCTAAGTTGTAGTGCTTCAATAGACATTCACTTTGTATTTGGGAGATGTTCAACAACATAACCATGCATAAAACTAAACACACATTCTTCATCCCAAACCATCAATTTATAGGCTAAGGAGACCTAAGAAGCCACCAATAGATTCCCAAGACCATAAGTTAAATCATGGTAAAAAAGGGTCCAACACAGACCCATGCACCCCTCTTCCAAAGTAACTCCTCCCAAGATAGAATGTAAATCTCAATTTGACTATTTGAACCCAATGATCAAGGAGGATCTATGTAACTCCCAAGTGATCTAATCTAAATCACTAGTTACATCTTACACCCTATTACATATGGTATTTTTTAGTCAGTCAATAATGCTAGTCATAGTCCACCTAATAACTTCCTCATTTTAATGACTTTTTACAATTGTTGTAAGATTAATAAAAAATGGCAAAGAGTGCCAACAAAAGAATATTTAGATTCCCTATAAGCGGAGCACCCTTTCCATGTGGGTGCATTATTTATAATAGTTTATAAATATTAAATAATTAAAATTAGCACTAGGACTTACAAAGTGTAAAATATTTGATCCTAACAATCTCTCACTTGTTGTATACATTAAAATAATCATAAGTGGTTCCAACACATTGAACTAAATGCTAATAATCATTGTCCATAGTCAGCCCATGCCATTTGAAATTATATTTGCTCACTCACTTCATCAATGCATATAATGCCACACTAAGGACCTACTGGACATTAAATAAGAAAAGCACACAAAAAAAAATTGAAACAATAAGGCACAACACTAACGACACTATGGTTTCATCACATGCAAGATAATTAGGCGTGATGTCATTGTTGACAAGTGACTCACACAATAAAAAGACTTTGACACCAACCAAACACACCTTATCATTTAAGGGATGCAAAGACCACAACAAGGGACACTAACACAAGGTTTTAGTCCTTACACAAGGTTTTAGCCCTTACAAGACTCTACAACACTCTGGAAATGAGTTCCCTAAACCAAGGAGTGACAACAAAATACCTTTGTGCAATGACACGTAACCCAAGAAAAAAGATGGTATAACTTCTCTATGATGATACTTATGGACATGATATAAAATTTAGGAGACTCACAAGACCATCGGGAACAAATTTTGTTCATAATTTTTTTTCCCAAAGGAGGTCCAAAAATACTCATTGTTTGATAAATGGAGGGATAACAATGCTCCTGAGGAACTACAACACCTAAGGAAGACTCTAGTACCCAAATGGGATACTAGCACCTAGGAGGGACACTAGCACCCAGGCTCATATGTCCTAGACCAATGCAAATGTCATGTTTTGGCACTAGAGACTTGAACTGGCATTGTATTCTTTCCTAGAATTGTAGTCCAGTTCTCGCGTTGGTGTCCTGGCTTGTAAATAAACTCAAGGTAAGAGTTGGTCCCTAGGACATGCACAACACTATATAACTACCTAGGAGAGCATACAAGTTTTTAGGTACATGTTTTTATGCGTTTTTATTTTACATGCCATGCATAGGTGAGTTTTGTTGGGAGATTAGTTGTGTCCCTATTTTTAGGCACTTTATCAAATAGTTTGTGTGCTTGTTCTATGTCTTCACATTCCACATATGCATTTGATCAAACATTACGCGGACATTTTTCATATTTGTTTGCTAATTATCTAATTAGAAACATTTTAATTACACTCATGAGTGTTCCTACAACATTCCATGAATACACTAAGAGGGGAAATGCTAGTAAAAGACATGCCATCAATGTTTGTTTGAAAGCTTCTTCCAAAGCTCTTTCTCCAAATCACCCATTTAAGCAAATGTAGTAGGAATGTTGCACATCATGGCACTCAAAGACCACATTCCTAAGGTTTTCTATCAGGCAATCACATGCCTTGTCTTTATTCCCATAGTTTACAAAATTTTCAACTATAAGAACAGGCATAGATTCCTAATCCATTATGCTTGGATAGATATCCAAATCTAATTTGAAAAACCTACTTGTCGTGGGATTTTCATATGCTTCTTATCCCTTATCTTTATATCCTTGTGGGATTAGGAAAATGCATGGAATTTGGACTTCAAAAAATTAAAATATATATATATTTTAATTAGTTCTAATTTTTTACTTGTAAGTACCAAATTTTGTAACAAATTTCATATTTTAAAATCAAACAATTTTTTATTAAAATCGCAAATTTTATAATTTTAAAATCATGAAAATACTTTTTAATTTGTAAAAAAGTTAAATCTTATCTAAGTTGAATTACTTCACACATTATTACTTGTGTTCACATTATCCAATTTATAGATTTATGTTATGATTTCTTTTGAACACTTTTTTAGAACTTTGTAAGTATAAATATCATAATTTCACACTTTTACCAATCAATCAATTTAATTAATTGCGCAATCAATATTACAAATTTAAAAGGATGAATGAACTCACAACAAATTTAGAAAGCTAACATGAAGATCTCATAGAAACAACAAATATTTTTTACTTAAGAAAATATATTAATGCCACTATATGTATAAGAAAATATATAGTAGTAATTGTATAAACAACATAAGAAAAGAAAATAAAATTATTAATTTCTATGGAATCTAGACATTCAAAATATTTTGTTCTCAAAGTTTCCTTTGCAAGAACTTTTCTTTGGTTCAATATGCTTGTTGACAAAAACAACTTGACTAAAGTCCAAGGATTAATATTATGGTATTTGTAGTAAACCTTGGTGTGATGCAATAACAAGGGAGAATTTAGATATACAATAAG
The DNA here is from genome assembly GCA_007258455.2 of Sequoia sempervirens. Lineage (NCBI taxonomy): Eukaryota > Viridiplantae > Streptophyta > Pinopsida > Cupressales > Cupressaceae > Sequoia > Sequoia sempervirens. Next base: position 539,712,082 of record VDFB02058242.1, on the reverse strand, counting down.
TGTAAATCAGATTATAATAAATTATATACTCGTACATATGCATCCATAAAATCATATATTAATATAATTCAATGACTTATACATGTATTATAATTAACTCAACATACTTCAATCTTGCTTACATATTGTTTATTCTCACATATATTTAATTCATGTGATTCACACTTTTATCTCCCACTTTTCCCTTCTTTATATAGTTTCTTAATGTCTTTTTATAATGTGTTTTCATTAATACCCTTTCATAATAACACTTAATTATCTTATTCTCATGAATTTATCTTTTCTCATATGATATTTTATACTTTTGAAGCTTATTTCGTCATAATAGAGGTGCTTTAAGACTATTTAAGTGGTATATAATGGATATATGGGTCTACAATTGAACCAAATTACATTTTTTTTGTCTCACAACCTTCTATATCTTGCCAATATTCTCCCTAGGCCTAAAACATTATCGTTTCCTCAAGACAACTTGATGAAACCACCTGTATCCTTCATGATTACCTTTCTTGCCATGGTTCTTCCTCAAGAACATCCCTCTTGGCATGCTCTAACTCTTCCTTAATAGCAACCCCTTTGACACACTTTACTTACTCTTCTTTATTTTCTCCATTCTTTTGTGGTACCTTTCTTAACATTCTTGGGTCTATTTTTGTTGCATATCTTCCATGTTCAACCTTATTGTCAATTGAATCTCCTCTATAACCTCTCTTAATATTTTGTAATCTTCTTCAATAATTATTTTCCAACTGATCTTCAAATCTACAAGACATTAATTTGGAAGTACACTTCCTAGAGATCTAGTTTTCCAATTTGCATGATGTCTTTCAAGATAATGAATTCCTTTGATTCAAGACATCTATCACCATACTCAAACATTTATAAATTTTTTTATTGCTATCATTTTTGACATATGAATATTTATACTTGTAAAACCTTTTAAACATATCTAGACTCTTTTGTCAATTAAAGATCCATAATCCATCTACAATTCATTTGCATACAATCTTTCATAGATTATTTCTTCAACTCTCTATTCTAACACATTTTTTTAGAACGATTCCTCAATCAACAAAGGTTGGAAGGATGGCAATACCAACACATTTATTTTCTATTTCCTTGCCTATGACAATGAGAACATTTAATTTCTTGAATTGATTTGTTAATAACTATTTTACTTGTAACATTATCTTCTTTTCCATATGGACAAGACCTTTATTTTTTGGTTGCACTCTTGGTTTAGTGGGCTCTTTAATTCCTTGTTCATACTTTCACAAACCTTTCTCTTGAATATCATATTCTTTTCAAAATAATTTCTATTCTTATCACCAGAACTACCAATATTTGCATATTTCAACTCATTATTTCCAACCTTATATTCTTTATCTATAAAAGATTGAGTTATATTGCATCTACCAAATGATTCATCAAATGAACAACATAAATCATTTATATCATATAGTGGACATTTTGGTTTTCGACACTCATTTTTTAATTTTGGCATATTGCAAGCAATTGATCCAACTGATTATTATGTTCTTTCAATTTTGACTTCTATGAACTATTTTCCTCTTCTAATTCTTCATTTTTCCTTATAAAATTTTCTAGTATTTTTCCCTAGAATATTATTTTCAAATTAATATTCACAATTATCCTTTCTTATCTATTTTTTTTATTAATTTTGAATTACACTTTTTTAACTTTCATCATTCTTTTTCCAGAATATCTTTTGCACACATGAAATTCTCAATTTCTTTTTTCACTTATTTTTCAATGCTTACCATTGAAATAAATTATTTATTTATTCAATTGAATTTACCTAGTGTCCCTGCACTTGACTATGAATAAATCAACTATTACAATTTATGTATTTTTGGATCTCCTCCCTTCTATGTGCCATCACTTTAGTGCCTTTTTCTTTGAGGGTTAGTGCTTATTGTGTATTACCACACCTCTTCATAATAAATATTAAATTATCATGAATAATTAATAAAAGTCCATTTTTTTCTTCTCAAATATTTAACATTAATTTATTTCTTTGATGATCTCCCTCCTTATGCAACAATTGAGGTCTCGCAAAATAACCAAATATTAAAAAAAAAACCTTGAGTAAAGTCCACAGTTTAATACTATGGTATATGTAGTAAACCTTAATATGATACAATAAAAAGGGAGAACTTAGATATATGACAAATGTAGATAAAAATTATAATAAATTATATACACTCATATATATGCATCCATAAAATCATATATTAATATACTTCAACAGCTTATACATATCTTATATAGTTAATTCCTCATACTTTACTCTTACTTATCATCCTTATTTTCACATATATTTAATTCATGTATGATTCACACTCTTATCTTCCACTTTTACCTTCTTTATATAACTTATTAATGCCTTTTTCATTATTATGATATTGCTATTAGGATTCAACCATGTAGTTTTACGAGTCAAACTCATTGACCCATGTTTCATGTTTAATAGTTCACAAGAACCCATCTCTCGCAATAGTGAATGGTTTACTCAACACTCATTGCATCTAAGTGATGCTCACAGAGGTGAAGCACTAGGCTTCCTGGGAGGTCACCCATCATATGAAAGTAGAATAATACTTGTCACCTTGTGGGGACACAAGCATTTCCCCCCACCAACTCCATTCCTGCTTCTGGAACCATCAAAGAACATCTTCCACACTTCATCTTGTTATCCTAGTTGTTATTTTGCCTTCTTTTCAAGGTTTGGCATGGCTGCTTGAGGTTCATGTAACACATATACTCCTGAACCAGCCTCTTTAATATAATCATTTGGATTATCTTCAACATTTTCTGCTGCCCACTCATTTAAGTGTATATCTGGTACACTTTTAGGTTGCAATTCAAGCTCACTATCCTCAAGAACAACCTAGTTTGCATTAACAACACTTGGTATATAAGGTTCAATGTGATCTTTAGCAAGTGACTCAGATTTTATAGTCATTTTATCCCATATCTAGTCCTAAACAACATGTGGGACCAATCTGAGGAAAAATAACCCCCTCTCTTAGCAATAAAATCTCTTGACAATCATAATGCAAAATAAGTTGGCTAGTCAATGAGAAATATATCTTGGGGAATGGAAAAGTTTGAACAAGCATGAAT